>OX336388.2:758286436-758886436 GCA_946902985.2 Meconema thalassinum | reverse complement strand
AATTGAACCCGGGACCCTTTGGGCTAAAGCCTAGCGCGATAACCAACTGAAAATAATATTGAATTTTAACTCACAGTTCATAGTGGCTCAATTCGAATGTAAAATAATAATAATAATAACAAAATTGAAATTGTGATTTTGCAGAACCAAAACATAGAATCATGGATATATTTTTATTGGTCTACTGGAATTATGAATATCGCTCACGCTTCAAGGAGTGGTAACCAAGTGCTCTTGCACTTGTTGCCATGGCAACTAGGTGTCGGAAATTAGTCCACACGAAACTATCCACGCTAATTCCAGATAAGCGGCTTCGGTAGCATAGTTGGTAGCATGCTGAGCTTCTTTGCCCAAGATTGGGGGTTCAAACCCGGCCGAAATCGTCAATATTTTAAGAGCGTTAAAAATCTCTCAGTAGGCTATGCCTTCCTTTGAAGGGAAAGTAAAGCCGGCGGGCGCATGTCATAGATTTATGGCATGTAAAAAAATCTTCCACCAACTACATTTGTGTGAAGCTAAATTTGTACGTTAGATTTGATAGACGCTCTATTCAGTTCCGACGTTCGCCGACAGGTGCCTGTTGAGGTGGAATCTATTAGTCATGTTCATAGCTAGGTGTCGTTGACGGTAGCATTTGGTAGCAAATGTAGGAACTACTCGAAATTGATCGTCTGGAGTCCTGAATTACAGATAACACACACTAATACTGCCATCCCAATTAACATCGATTATCAGACAGATTCTACACACACACAAAGTACACGGGGCTATATGACCGCGTTGTCGCATCCCTTAAACTAAGGAACCAACCAACCAGCCCCAAAACATATCCATGTGAAAGGCAAAATTTGATCAAGTCATTCATTAATTCGTTTAAAGTATTAGGGGAATTTCACTTTGGCCTGACTTGCCGTGCATGGTTAATCTGAGAACTTACAGCTTACTGGAATTGGATACATAAGCCCTTGTAGCACTGACTTGTCGTCAAGTTATGTAAACATGATGCATGGTGAAGCTCTATGAGCTCTCGCTAAGTAAACCTGCTCCACAGACATCTCACATTAGCATGCTGAGTGCGGTTAGTCCATCTGTCTAGCCCGCTTGTCTATTGCTGGTGTTTACACCGAGTTCAGTTATCCTCGGGTCATGCCTTTCGTTTACGAGCATATGAGTCACATTCAGGGTGGGTTGATTATAATAGTTCGGTGCACTTTTGCCAACTTAAGTGCTAAATATCTACAGTCTGAGCCGTTATAAGGTGATACAATTAAATGCACGAACTAAATTTGTAGGTTAGGTTTGATTAATGTTCTTAAGTTCCAACGCTCGTCACCAGGCGCTGGTTGCGATGGCATCTAGTAGTAGCCAAGCTCACAGCGAGGTGTCGTGGACGGTAGCATTTGGTAGCGAAAGTAGGAACTACTTGAAATTATCGTCTGAAGTCCTTACTTGAATTTAAAAAAAATCCTCTCGGCACGCCGGAAGGCGGAGGTAGATTTCACCGGGCAAACTAGGGGATTGGTTATAATAGGCAAAATATGCAGGTTTTCGTAGGAGGATCAGACCTCATTGATTGCAAGAAAGTATTTTACATTTGGAGGTTAAAAATCAACTTTTTTCGTTTTTGTATGCATATTTTTATCATTTTATTGTCTTATGGGGATGGTAACCTTCTTGTCATTCGGGGTTCATTTTTATACTTGTGATCACACTGTCCTTATGCAAGGTTTGGAACTGATGTGTAACTATCTGACAGTCTGTTACTTCTTCTCGCAAAATTTTATCTCCCGCAGAGATTTTTGTTGGTTCCTCAGTTTAGGGGCTGCGACAACATGGTCATGTAACCCCGGGTGTGTAGAATCTGATAAACGGTGTTAATTGTGATGACTGTTTTAGTCTGTAATTCAGGTAAGGTCTGCAGACGGTCAATTTTAAGTAGTAGTCCCGAATTTTGTACCATATCCTAACGTGAACGACACCTAGCTGTGAACTTGTCTACTAGATGCCACCGCAACCAGCAACTTGCAACGAACGTTGGAACTTCTCCTCCAAAGGAAAGCATGCTGAGGCTTTTTTAGCGCTCTTAGAAAATCCGACGACTTTGGCCGGCTTTGAACCAGCGACCTTGGGCATATAAGTTCAGCATGCTACCAGTTAGCCGCTTCCCACAGTCAAATGGAAAAATGAATGTGATCTCGTGCAATGGCGTTGTCTTGGCAACCTCTGATAGCTCATCCCTCATCAATTTAGAAGCGTTGTCACGGTAACCTCTGATGGCACTTGGCATGTTCTTTAATTCCGAAATCATTTCTCATCCCTTGGCGTAATGGTAGGTCAGATCAAAAATTCTTTCAGACAAAGTTTTAGGTAATTATTGGGGGAATATTTTCCATTATGTACGGGTTTGATATTGTGCCTATTAAGAGAGATATGATTAATGTATCCCGAAAAAAAAACACTTTTTTCCACCCCTTTGGTCAATGGTTGGTGCTATCAAAAAACCTATTTGACATAAATTTTTGGCACTTATCCGACAAATATTATGAACTTTGAATTGATTCGATATTTCACGTATTAAGAGAGTTATGGCGACATTTCACTTTTTCGAAAAAAAAAGCCCCCCCCCCCATGTTCACCCCCTTTAACCGATTTTGCCCATTAACGAACTCGACCGATTTTTTAAGGGGTTACATATTATGTAAAACATTAAAGTGATTGGTGCAAAATTAGCGCAATTATACTGTCCACAAGAAACTGATAGATATGCATATATATACACACACATATATATAAACTTTTGAACTGACGGTGGTTTGGGGTCTGGGGGATGTGAAACGCGAAGATGTGTCGAAATTTTCCGGAAGTCGAAACATGGCACCCATTGCAATAGTTAGCTTTCTGATGAAATCTACCTAAAATAGGCTACATAATTTAAAATACTACCATCAACGACACCTAGCTGTGAACTTGGCTACTACATGCCACCGGAACCATCAACTCGCAACGAACGTTGGAACTTCCCCTCCGAAGGAAAGCATACTCAGGGTTTTTTGGCGCTCTTAGTAAATCCGACGACTTTATCCGGGTTTGAACCCGCGACCTTGGGCATAGAAGTTCAGCATGCTACCAGTTCCGATACCGAAGTCGCTTCAGCGGCTTCGGTGGCGGAGTTGGTAGCATGCTGAGCTTCTATGCCCAAGATAGCGGGTTCAAACCCGGCCGAAGCCGTCGGATTTTTTAAGAGCGTTAAAAATCCCTCAGTATGCCTTCCTTCGGAGGGGAAGTAAAGCCAGCGGTCCCATGTCATAGATTTATGGCATGTTAAAGATCTTTCCACTAATTACACCTGTGTGAAACTAAATTGGATAGGTTAAGAATGTAAACAACGCTCTTAGGTTGCTACGTTCGTTGCCAAGAGCCGACTGCGGTGTCGTCTAGTAGCTAGTTCTGAACTAGGCCTAGTAGTCGTTGACGGTGGCGCTTGGCGGCAAAAGTTCTTATAATTTGAAAATTCAAAGTTGCAGTCCCTACTTGAATTTAAAAAAACAGATACACACACTAATACAGTCATCACAATTAACACCGGTTATCAGACAGATTCTACACACACCCAAAGTACACGGGGCTACATGACCGCGTTGTCGCAGCCCCTAAACTAAGGAACCAACCAACCAACCAACCGAAGTCGCTTCCCACAGACATATGAAAACAGAATGTGATCTCGTGCAGTGGCGTTGTCATAGCAACTGCTGATGGCTCAACCCGTATCAATTAAAAGTAAAGTTGTCATGGCAACCACTCTTGGCACTTGGAATTTTCTTATAATTTAAATCATTTTGCTCACTCCGTGGCGTAATGGTGGGTCATATCGAAAATTCTTTCAGACAAAAGTTTTAGGTAATTATTGGAGGAATATTGTCCATTTTGTACGGTTTTGATATTGTGCCTATTAAGAGAGATATGATTAATGTTTCCCGAAAAACCCACTTTTTTCCACCCCTTTGGTCAATGGTTGGTGCTATCAAAAAACTTATTTGACATAAATTTTTGGCACTTATCCGACACATATTATGAACTTTGAATGGATTCGATATTTCTCGTATTAAGAGAGTTATAGCGAAATTTCACTTTTTCGAAAAAAAAGCCCCCCATTTTCACCCCTTTCGACCGATTTTGCCCATTAACGAACTCGACCGAGATTTTATAGGGATACATGTTATGTAAAAAATTCAAAGTGATTGGTGCAAAATTACGGCAGTTATCGTGTCCACAAGAAACTGATATATATATATATATATATATATATATATATATATATACATAAATTATATATAAACTTTTGAACTGACGGTGGTTTTGGGGTCTGGGGGATGTGAAACGCGAAGATATGTCGAAATTTTCCGGAAGTCGAAACATGGTACCCATTGCAATAGTTAGCTTTCTAATGAAATCTACCTAAAAGTCCTCTCGGCACGCCGGAAGGCGGAGGTAGATTTCACCGGGCAAACTTGGGGATAGGCGAAAATAGGCAGAATATGCAGGTTTTCGTAGGATCAGACCTCATTTATTGCGAGAAAGCATTTTATAATTGGAGCTTAATTAATTTTGATTTTCATCATTTTATGCATATTTTAAACAGTTTATTGTCTTATGGTGACGGTAACCTTCTTGTCATTTGGGGTCCATTTTTAACTTGTGGTCACATTGTCCTGATGCAAGGTTTCGACACTGATGTGTAACTATGTAACGGTCTGTTACTTCTTCAAGCAAAATTTTATCTCCCGCAGAGATTTTGGTTGGTTCCTCAGTTTCGGGGCTGCGACAATGCGGTCATGTAACCCCGTGTACTTTGGGTGAATGTAGAATCTGTCTGATAAACGGTGTGAATTGTGAAGGCCGTATTAGTCTGTAATTCAGGTAAGGACTGCAGACGGAAAATTTCAAGCAGTAGTTCCTAATGTTGCTACCAAACAGGACCTAGCTGTGAACTTGGCTACTAGATGCAACCGCAACCAGCAACTCGCAACGAACGTTGGAACTTCCCCTCTAAAGGAAAGCATACTGAGGTTTTTTTAGCGCTCTTAGAAAATCCGATGACTTTGGCCGGCTTGAACCCGTGACCTTGGCCATAGAAGTTCAGCATGCTATAATTAACGTCACCGAAGCCGCTTCACACTTAGTCATATGGAAAACTCAATGTGATCTCGTGCAAGTGCGTTGTCATGGCAACGTCTGATGGCTCATCCTTCATCAATTTAGTAGTGTTGTCATGGCAACCTCTCATGGCTCTTGGCATTTTCTTATAATTCCGAAATCATTTTTCTTATCCCTTGGCGTAATGGTGGGTCATATAAAAAATTCTTTCAGACAAAAGTTTTAGGCAATTATTAGGGGAATATTGTCCATTTTGTACGGTTTTTATGTTGTTCTTATTAAGAGAGATATGATTAATGTTTCCCGAAAATCCCACTTTTTCTCACCTCTTTGGTCAATGGTTGGTGCTATCAAAAAACTTTTCAAACGTAAATTTTTGGGCCTTATCCGACACATAGTATGAACTTTGAATGGATTCGATATTTCAAATATTAAGAGAGTTATAGCGATATTTCACTTTTTCGTAAAAAGCCCTTCCATATTCACCCCCGACGACCGATTGTGCCCATTGACGAACTCGACCGAGATTTTATAGGGATACATATTATGTAAAAATTTCAAAGTGATTAGTGGAATACTGCGGTAGTTATCGTGTCCACAAGAAAGTGATATATACAGTGAGGTCCACCCGCCCCTTTTTTTTTGGAGGAAGGCAACCCAACTAACGCGTATATCACAGTCATCCTAAAAACATTAGTACCTGCTCCCTTACGTCCATTGTACAACTTTACCGTTGAGTACATCCTCGCGAATATAGTAGAAATCAATAGTGGCAGTGTTCTTTCAATGACCTCAAATATAATGCATGATTGAAACGATCAGAGCTCCGAATAACACCTTCTTACGTTTGGACAGGAAGTGTCTCCGAATAGATTCAATAAGTGCCAGCAATACGCCATGGCTCTCGGTAGCTACAGTGGCTAAATCAAGAATTGTTAGAGTAGCCTCAACGAAGTCAAAATGTAGTAGGTTCGAACCTTGAACTAGTACTGTAACCGTGTGAAAGAGCGTCAGTTGCTGGTTATGGAGATATTGTTTTTGTCGCGGCTGTATTTTGAATTTGAAGTGAGCGCCTGGCTGAGTTGAATTTCACTGTCGATGGTTGCAGGCTGGATGATATGCGCGGACGGCGATGCGCGTGAGTATGCTATCACCTGACTGTCTGCAGGGTTCGAGCAGGCAGCTGTTCTGACTGTGACAGTCGTTTTTGTGCAGTGAATCCGTGCATACGCGGGCGGCTTAATCAATCTCATGTTACTAGTACCTGACCTGGAAGCCAAAATTAGCCTACAAACGAGGCATTGTTCAAATGTGCTCAGGATAGTTTTATTAGATGGGATTAGCTCTTGTAAATGCAAGATTGTGTGGTGTATGGCCAGAGCTCACTGCATATTAAGGCACATGGGCTGAAAATAATTCCTTATTTTAGTTATGGGAATATAATACCTCATACCAGGGTAGATTTCTGGCTAGTAATTGACTTGAAATTAAGGCTAAACAGGTGTATGCGTACTGTGATAACTACAGAAGGATTACAATCAAGTAACCGGGAACATTACTGTGACTATTCGGAATGATTCGGGACGGTAAAACACACTGGGTGATTGTCGTGAAACCAGTGACAGTTTTAGACACGTGCTTTTTCATAGCAGAAGCTATGGTGTTAAGACAATCCGATCAGGACGTCATGGTAGCAAGACGCCAATATGAACTTTTGAAATCTACCATGAATCAAGCCCGTATTATGGGGCGTTAAATATGAACGGGGCGTACGATGGGAGCTGACGTTTGGATACTTGGGACTCGAACCCGTGGAGCCATGAAGTCTAGCCGTACACATTTCCGTGTGCGGAGGAATGCGTGGAGTTTTATGCTCCGACCGAGGGCCTTCCGCAGGAACTTGGACCTTCTTCAAGAACATCTGAAATGGACGTGAGCCCCTTATTCTATTCTTAATATCTAGTACCAGTGAATATCAGCCCTTAGACTATACCATTCAACCATGTAGGAATCGTTTTACAGGCCATAGATCTTTATTTTCTGCATTATATTGGGACATAAGCCTGGATCTTTTTGATGTTGTCCACTCTTCGAATTTGATATTATTCCTTTTGAGATAGCATATCCACGGTGGGCATATCGTAGAATGAGTATATTTTCGGAAGGCATCCGGCTGTTCTAATTAGACAGGAGTTTCATCCTGATTTTTGTTGTACAGTTCCGTGCATATTTTTATGGCACATTGTTATTTTAGCGATCGTTTTGAGATAGTTTATTGGTAATTTGTTTATTTAAATGTAGTTCTTGATCATCTTGATGCAATTCGTCTTGAATGAGTTCTGATTGTCATTTATCGTAAAATGATTCGATTTTTCTGGTGGTTAAGGGTTTTCTTTAAAATGATAATGCGGAATGATCATGTATGAGAATTTACAAGGGGAATTAAGGAGGCAAATTCATAACAATTTAATGGATCTTATGAAAAATAGAACATGGTAATTATCCATGAGAATTTCATATTATTAATAATAATAAATGAATGAGTTTGGATTATTTAGGTGATGTTTCCTTAAAACAAATATGAGAAATTAACATGAATTAATGCACATTGGATTGATAAAGCAATCGTAACGTAGTTTTGTTATTAGAGCAAGGTGTATCAATTAGGAGGATTTTTGTTATGGTGACAAGCGGATAATTGAACAGGTTAATTAGAGATAGTTACTTATAACATTCATATGATAGATCTGATGGGGTGATGAGTTGAATTGGGAATGCGCGTAGGCATTTGTCCCATTAATGATTATGATAATCCATTAAATACAGTAAATATGACTGGATGGAAATTAATATGTGAAAATAATATATAAAAGAATTATAGTTGTTGAATATAATGAAATGTTGGAATTTGGAGGATGTTGCCTCATATTACTCAAAAGAAGGGCGGCGCCGCTGTGGCAGCCCCACGCCGCTATCTAGATATTGTCACCAGTGGAATTCTAGATTCTACTTTAATTTGCTCTAACCATAATTACATATTTTCTGGTTGAATTATATAAACCTGCAGATAGATTAAAATGCCTAACAATTTTGCCATATTGTGATATCAAGGAATAAACTAAATTCATAAAGTGCATAAAGAAATGGGGCATTTAATATGCGACCTCATGTTCCGATGAAAATCTTGAAATAGCTACGAATCATCCATAAGTGTTTGAAATTGGTTGGAATAATAAGGTTTAGTTGCAATTAACATCACTTAATAATTAATCCCATAATTTATTTTATGTTCGACCCTCACTATTATGTGTCAGATAACTGTATCATAATGATGGTCATTATAACACTGTTTTCCATTATGATACAGTTTCTCCAGCCAATCAGAGCTCGTTCATTGACCAATTAGGTAACGATAACTTCGCGCATGCGCTCAAAATCCAACATGTCAGACATAAACACAACATCGAACTGTAATAAATTACCGACATGGAATACCCACCGTCCATATGTTCGCGTAAATAAACTGGCGAATATGAGACAAGAAATAGCACTGTACCTTAAAATCACCAACACTAATGTCTACACAGCGCATTGTCTTCAACTGACACCGGTGACAATATTACTGAGGGACGGCAGATGTAAACATATGGTTTGCATATGGCATTGCAAGCCCACAGAGCGCATGCGTCGTTCAAAGCTCTTGAAAGGCAGAGATATAACACCCAACGCTCGCCCTGCGATCACAAAATTCCAGTAGCTGACTCTCAACAGATATTTATGAATATTTATGTTAAAACATATAATAAAATTATAATTATCGTCGAACATAAACAGTCGTATGCAACTCACCTATAACGTTAATTAAGACACTCGTATGGAAATTATAAAACTCGCATACGCTCGTTTTATAAAAAATACTCGTGTCTTAATTATAGCCATTATAGGCTCGTTGCATAATGTACTATTATTATCGAGGATAAATCATAGATCCATAATTTATAATTTCTAATATGAATATTCCTTGTGTGGGAATAATGAAATATAAATGGTATTACGTTTCTAATGGGTCCATCTTTGTTCGACTTGGTCTGTCTGGCATCAAGTTGTATAATTAACAATTCTAGTATTTTTTGAAATTTCTTCTCGTTTCATGGAAGAGAATATCCCATAGGATTATCCATGATTTTGGAAATATGGAAATGTGTAGAACTTCAGAAATAAAATTGTACTCAAATGTGATAGGACGATCAGTGATCCACACAACTTGAATACTGTAAATATGGTTTATAATATAATAGAATACCATGATGGACTAATAATTTCATGGGTATTCTAACACAATGAAATGTTTAAAAATTGACGTTTTCGTTGCATATATATATTTTTTGGAACGTTATTCTACACCTGCGATTAAATAGTATAGGATCCCAGGGGGAGCACAGGATGTTATTTTTTCCAGGTGGTGTTTTAGTTTTCTCCCTGAGGATGCCCTTGTAAAGATTAGGATGGTTGAATGGATCAATTAAATTGATACAAATTTTATCTTAACTGATACTGTGGTCATTCATGATTCTTGAAATATGCCTTCTATCCTTGCTGTAGTGTGCATCTGGGGAACAGCAGAGCTTTTTTTTTCTTTATTCTACATCTTTGTAGAATGCTCACTATTAACCCCGAGATGTTTTTGAGTCTTTGTGCTCGACTGTTGTTCGGATGTGCACTTGTGTGGTCGTAGGACGTTCGTCAAACGGTCACAGTACATTTTTTTTTTGCTTAATGTCGTTTATTGTGGATGTATTATGGACGCATATCTATCTGTTCCAACGAGTGATTTTTTATTTGGTCCTCAAAAGCACCCGTACTTATCCGATGGTACGCAGCCAGATTGGACGACGACATAATGATCTGTAGAACGAAAGCAAGGTATCCTGTATATTCAACGTAGCAGGTGTTCGAAATTTTGTACACATTTGTTTAAAGGAAAACTCCGACTCACTCAGACGACCCACATAACAAATAGATTTGTTATGTGGGTAGGCTCACGAATAAATATATCAGACCGAAACTATAATTTCTTTCAACGGCGTCTGTGCGAAAAGCGCTTGCTATACACTTACAATAATAGTGAGGTTTTAAGAGGCGGAACTACGAGGTCATCTGCCCCAAACATGCAGTAAATACAGATAATTATAACATTAATGGTTTTACGTCCCTTTTAACTACTCTGGCTTTTAGATACGTCAGGGTGCAGGAATTTTGCTCCGAAGGGGATCTTCAACGTGCCAGTAAATCTACTGACACGGCTTCCTCGCATTTGCGCACCCTCGAATGCCAGCTGACTGCGCCAAGATACGAACCTGAAACCTTGGGCACAGCAAGCGAGAACGTTACCGCTGAGCCTCGCAGCAAGGCAGTAATTACAGAACGTGTCATATTATTATAAATATTGAACTATTAAAATTCTAATTATCACGAATAGAGTCGCCTCCGTTGCGTAGTGGTCAGCGTGATTAGCTGCCTCCCCGGACGTCCTGGGTTCGATTCCCGCTCTGCCACGAAATTTGAAAAGTGGTATGAGGACTGGGACGGGGTCTACTCAGCCTCGGGTGGTCCAAATGGGTAGAGGGGGTTCGATTCCCACCTCATCCATCCTCGAAGTGGTTTTCCGTGGTTTCCCACTTCGCCTTCGGGCAAATGCCGGGATGTTACCTACCGTACGGCCACGGCCGCCTCCTTCCCTCTTCCTCGCCTATCCCTCCCGATCTGCCCCTCCCTTCCCATCCCTTAAGAGGACAATGTTCGCTTTGCAGGCCGCCTGGGCGAGGTGCTGATCCCACCTCCCCAGTTGTATCCCCCAGACGAGATGTTTCAAGCTCCAGGACACTGCCCATAGAGGCGGTAATGATAGGATCCCACGATGAGTCCGTGGGAAAACCTAACCTGGAGGGTAAAATCGACTAAATAAATAATAATTATAACGAATAGTATCCATCCATGGTTTTGAACAGTATTTAGGGAAAATAGCCATTTAAATGAGGCAAGAAAATAATTTTCCCTATCGTCTTCGTAGATAATGTGAACAAAACCAAGTTGAAATCTTGCTGTATGAGGTATGGAGGGTATAATGAAATAGTTTAAAAGAATTTAAAAAATCTGCCGTTGGATAGCCTTGAACCGGGATCATCGAAAGAGCGAGCAGACGCAATAACACTTGCACACATTTCCAACACACTTCGGAGGTTTTAATTGCGCGTCTTATTAACGCGTATGGTAAAATAATCAATTATTACAGTTAGATCTTAAATATTGATTGGGATGCATTCATTCAGTACCTGTCATGTTTTCTAATTTACTTAAAGCAAGTTTCGCGACCGCTTTACGTTAATAAGGCGACATAACTGCAAATAATGCCCTCAAACGACAGCCCTACGGTTTTATTTCATACATCTTAGCGTCCAAAATGCTAGCGTGTGATACACTTCGGTCATACAAGCAGGTGTACTGACGGAGAGAACAGAATCCTACAGAATTTTGTACCAGCGATCACAGCAGCCTCCTTGCCAGCGAGTGTCGTGTGATACGGGCCTAAAGATATGCTATGACTTTTTGTTAAAATTTAATAACAAAACAGTATGTTCGGTAAAAAACGTATTGCCTACTTTCTCCTAAATGCATGGGTATTGTTATAACTCTTTGTCCTTTTCAAGGAGTATAATTGAATGTTGGTTGTAGTAGCTTCTTGAAATACAACGTGCTATACGGATATTATACATGAATATAATGTGCCCTTTGCTAGTAAAAAAAATCATTCAATTCGGTTTCACCGTGTTTGAATTGATGTGGGGAATCGATTTGCACACATACATGGCCGCTATCTGCAAACTATTGGGCTGATGACCTTGTAGTTCAGTCAAAAGATGCTTCCCATAAAAAGGTATGTTGATGAAAAATTTGGTAGAGATCAAATGATTAGGTTGGTCGTAATTTGATTTAAGAATTTAACATTCGGGTGGCCGTCATTCCGTTTCCGTCTAGATGGCGGCGATATAAAACATGACACTGAGGTGGCCTTGGCTAGTGCTACCTCTTTACCAAACTTCGTTCCAGTCGGTTTCACCGTGTTTGAAAAGATAGGGGGAATCGATTTGCACACATACATGGCCGCTATCCGTACATTAAGGGCCTGATGACCTTGTAGTGTGGTCAAAAGAGTCTCTATACATAAAAGTATGTTGTTGAAAAATTTGGTAGTGATCAGATTATTAGGTTGGTCGTAATTTGATTCAAGCTTTTAACATTAGGATGGCCGCCATTACGTTTTCGTCAAGATGGCGGCGATATTTAACATGACACTGGAGTGCCCTTTGCTTGTGCTACCCCTGTACCAAATTTCGTTCAATTCAATTTCACCGTGTTTGAATTTATAGGGGGAATCGATTTGCACACATACATGGCCGTCATCTGCAAACTAATAGACTGATGTCCTTGTAGTTCAGTCAAACGACGCCCGCCATTCAAGTATATGTTGTTGCAAAATTTGGTAGAGATCGGATGATTAAGTTAGTCGTAATTTGATTTAAGCTTTGAACATTTGGGTGGCCACCATTACGTTTCCGTCAAGATGGTGGCGATATAAAACATGACACTGAGGTGTTCTACGCTAGTGTTACCTCTGTACCAAATTTCGTTCAATTCGGTTTCACCGTGTTCGAAGAGATAGAGGGGGCAGACATTCAGAGTACACACACTCACACTCAACACAGACACACAGTCACACACACACACACACAGACAGACACACAATCTTTGGCCCTGTATAGATCTCATAAGTCTACTTTCATTTTTTGCAAAAATCGAAAGTATGCTAATAATACCATGGGAATTTCTAAGGAATACGTATACGATATTGCTCTGCGCTCTGACTGTGTGACAGCAATGTAATTGGGTCATGGGTCTAGCAAAGAAAAACCGACCTTAAACTTTTCCCCGCCAAATACTATGGCCCATTCTACTAACATATGACTTAACGCTCCTTGAAATAACACACATACACGTAATACGATCGAATTAATAGCTTACGCCACGTGATCTGTGATAGTAGAAAGTTAAATTAAGACCATAAACCGTGATTGAAGACTTTGAGATGGACTTAAACGTTTGAGGTGGGACGGCTACAGTAACTACAGCACGTTTTGCGTGCAGTGTCTACCATGTGTTGGTGGCTGCGAGCGTTAAAGCCTGACCGTACGTGATGGGCGCGAGCGGGAAGAATGCTGCATCGAATCCAGTATTAGGCATACTTTTTTGAACGAAAGCCCGCATTCCATTTTTGTCAGGATGTAACTACATTGCCACATTTATTGCCTTAAGACGTATTTTTGTGAAGAGTACGTTAAATTTTGCTAATTTATAAAGTGAATTCGATCGAATTGGTACGTTATGCCACGTGACCTTTAATGGCAGAAAATTAAAAAACTGGCATGAATATTAACATAACATATCGAAGTTTTGCTCCGGAGGTCCGGGTACGATTCCCAGCTCTGCCAAGAAATGTAATACTTGTCTGAGTGCTGAAATTGGGTACACGTAGCCTCGTGAAGCAAATATGAGAGGAAGTGGGTTCGATTCCCACCTCAGCCACCCTGGAAATGGTTTTCCGTGGTTTCCCACTTCTACTCCGGCCAAATTCCGGGACGGATTCTATCTTAAGGCCACGGCCGCCTCCTACCCTATCCTTCATTGCAAATACACACATCATTACAAGCCAGCAATAACTCAAGTTATCAGACAAATTCTACACAAACACCCAAGTAAACGGGGCTAAATGACCGCGATATTCTAGCCCTTCAAATGAAACAAAACAACAACATATCGATGGATATTTGATCGCCAGTGCTTGCATCGAAGTATACGTATTCCTTAGAAATTCCCATGGTATTATTAGTAGGAGATTTCGGATTGGGTGAAAGGAATGATCGAGGAAGCAGGCTGGTAGAATTCTGCACCGAGCATGAATTGGTCATAGCTAACACCTTATTCAATAACCACAATAGAAGAATATACACATGGATGAGACCAGGAGATTGAACCGTTTTTTATCAGGTTCATTATTTTTTGTCATATTATTATTATTATTATTATTATCATCATTTCCTTCATGTCGCATTATTGTGACATACGTTTCTCTGTCTTACCTACTGCGTTCAAACTTTGTAATTCTGCGTAAATGTTTCGCCAGATGGTGAAACTTTTCACCCCTACTGACACAGTTTTACCATTGGTTGAAGCATAACTTGTTGCTAAGCTTTGCTTCTCCCATTGGCCCCCTTTATGTTCTGGAGAAGGGGTGTTCTACGACTTATTTTTCTCGAGCGCGTTACTGCGTCCCTTTTAGAGAAGGTGGCTTCCTTCCAATTTGAGCCGTCATGTAAGACGGACGTGTGTGCACCCAGAAAGCAACTATATGTAAGTACGATTCGGTCATTGAATTTATCTAACTTGAGATCATTTTAAATTTCTACATATCCATTTTTTATTTTATTTTTGTGTCTCCTTTGATTCACTTACTGTTTCCCTTTCTTATGATGATGTGAATTCGATCCATGAACCCAAGTCCCTTCGCCTTCGTTTACGTTAGTTTAGCGAAGCCTCTGTGTTTATTTGTCATCCCTACCTTTCATGTAATCGGTTTTATTCTTACTCAAATCTCTCAGGTCTGAAATATATGCTATTTTTCTGCGAGGCTTTCCTGCGCTCTGTATTACGTCACAAATTGATGTGCACTCTTTCGAGGTATCTTTCATTTGATTGTCGTATCAGAGTTTGTATTTTTTGGTCAAGGTATCATTGGAGTAACGGAGCCATGTCTCATTTCACCTCCAAGTTGATCCTTCCCTCTGTTTTAGGAAAAGTGTGTGAGCGATGGTCTTTGTGTTAGTCACTGTCCATTCGCCATGCCTTAATTCCTTTGTTTCTTCGTATGTCGATATATTTAGACATTACTACCTCTATGTAAGCCTATATTTTCCTACAAAGCATATTTCTTAGCTGATTGATTTTTCCTTTCATTTCCTGTCCCGGTAATGTCAATTAATTTAATGTAATGCTCATTTTCCTTTATTTTTATGTGTTAATTTTGTGTTGCTTCCTCTGGCTTCGTTATATTACGTAACTCCGTGTCATCCCCCCACCCCCGTTTCCTACATACGCACTCCTCCTATCCCCACCACTTTCACCCCCTACCCCATGATTTCACAACATCATGAGCGTCTGAGTCCTTTTTTTGACGCGGGGCATTCTAGTTCAGGTCATCCCCGTAAGTAGAGGTGTTCTCTTATTCTACCCGTTCATACTCTCTATCTTTTTTTTTTTTTTTTTTAGTATTTTAAATTTTGGTTACCGAGTCGCGCTTACGGTTTTAGTTGCACATTGATTGTAAGTACATTTTAATTAATCTTGTTTCATCTTTGTTTGTGCTTAAGTTCATTTATACACTTTTCTCTTGATATTGTTTTCGTGTACCCCTTTCTTAGGTACCATCTTTAATTTTAATTTAATTTTGTTTGTTATTAAGTGATTTTAATTCAAGTTTACCTTTCATTTTGTGTTTAGATTTAATCCTTACTCTTATGCGCACCTGTTTTAGTTTGCTTTAAATACATTAGTAAGTAGTTCACTTTGGTTTCGTCCTCTTTCATTTGTAATTTTAAGTTCCCTCATCTCTCGTTCGATTTCGTCGGTCTTGGCTTCGTACTGTAACGCAGTCACGACCTACACGCTTCTGGGTTTTTCCATCAATTAGATAAATTTAATTCCGCTTTTGATTTGTTTTATACAATTCATTCGTTTCCTTTTTTGGAAAGTATCTTTCTTTCGATCCGGAATCTTGGGCCCAGCACGCATCGAAAGAGACATCCTTTCCCCGCTCCTTAGCGATCCTGTTTAAGTTGTTGTTTTCGCTTCCACTGTATTCACCATGCCTCTGCTACTTTGTTTAACGTAAAAGCACAAGGCGGTGCAAATGGTCTTTGAAATGGAGTCTTTCTCACGTGAAATAGCTTGGACGCATCAACAGGTGGATTTTGAGGTTGTCATCTTTTAACTTTGATATCATCCACGTAAAAGGGAGCGAGAATCCGGTAGCTGACTGCCTGTCACGCATGTTTGAAGAGACCCCTAGGACTCCAATCGAGAGCGTTTCTATCAGTACACCACTTCAAGAAAATCTTTTCCTATTGCAACATTGTCCTTGGTCTTTTGTGGATATCCGGAAATTCCAGTCAGAGGATCCATTTTGCACTGACCTCCGTGCAAAAATTGCAAACAAAGATCCGGCAGTAAGCAACTTTTGTGTTCGAAATGATGTTATTGGCTATGTTCTTCCTAACTCTTCTAAATTTAGAATTTTTGCTCCATTAGCAGTACGTGATATGCTTTTGACATATTGTTACGTGCCACCCCCCTAGTGGCACTTTTGTTAACTGGATTACGGTGGGTAGGAAGCACAACGCCAATTACTGCTTAAAGAAGTAATTAACTTTATTGCGGTCAGAAAATTACACTAATCAGCAAATACAAGCAATTAGGAACCTTACTCCAGTTCACAAAGTCTCTTGCTTGTGGAGAGCTCTTGCCCCTTTCACTTGTCAACAAACCACAGAAGTTAATCCTGCCGCTAATGAGCCTAGTGGCCTTGACAGAACTACATGCAACTTCTTTCTAATGTGCGCCTACTACAGTACTTACGGGCACTTGCTGCGCGCTGTTCATCAGCTGGGAGAAACAATGTCACTGGATTTCGACACCACAATATCTGACACTCAGTGAAAGCACACTTACTCAGAACACGGCAGTCCCCTGTATGTTCCTCACTTCGCCGCTACACTAGGGGTTTCGCAGGTCACCACACTTCTGTCGCTCAGAATAAACGCTCACACTAGCTCGTAAAACACAACAACAACAACAACTGCTTCACGGGTCACTCTTATATAGCAGGCCGGTGACTCAATAAATGGTTCTAGATCCATCCAGGGTCCACGGCTTCTCGAGGTTTTCATCGCTGGTCCAGTCACGAATCTTCTGGACTATCCCTTTGTCTGTAGTAGCCCTGTTGCATAAGGCGTGCGCAATACAGGAGGCAGGCCACAGCCCAGCCCCTGGGGCAGTTGTGACTCAAGCGGCGAGCGATGACACAAATTCACAGCCGTAACACCACCCCCTTCCTAAAAAGGCTGATCGTCCCGATCAATCATTGGTCCGTCTGTGTCCCTCCGTAGGCTGCCAGGCGATCTCGATGCACGATCTTCATCTTTGCCCTCGGGCTCCGCTGGATCCTGTAGACGACATCGTTGATCCGTTTCACGACTCGGTACGGGCCCTCCCAGGACTTCTGCAGTTTGGGTGATAGGCCTTTCTTCCGTAATGGGTTGAAGAGCCAGACCAGGTCGTCCTCGTGGAATCCTCCGGCCTCCGTCTGCTGGTCGTATCGGGTCTTCATTCGGTCGGTCTCGATCCGCAGTTTCCTCCTCGCGAACGCGTGCACGTCCTCCAGTTGGTCGACCAGTTCTTGACAATACTGGCTTACCGGGATCGGATCATTCCCAGGTCGGCCGAAGGCAAGATCGACGGGTAGACGGAGCTCCCTCCCAAACATGGCCCGGGCTGGTGTGCACCCGGTGGCTTCATGCACGGCGGCGCGGTAGGCCAGGAGAAATAGTGGAAGATGATTGTCCCAATCCCTCTGGTGTTCGCTGACGACTATTCGGAGATGGTTCTCGATGGTGCGATTGATTCGCTCTACCATCCCGTCGGACTGAGGGTGTAGTGGCGTTGTCCTTGTCTTCCGGATTCCCAGCAGCTGGCATAGGTTCTGGAACACCTGCGACTCGAAGTTCCTCCCTTGGTCGGAGTGCAGCTCCAGGGGTACTCCGTACCGGCTGACGAATTCCTTCACCAGGGTCTCTGCAATCGTCGCGGCTTCTTGGTTAGGGAGCGCATACGCCTCCGGCCATTTGGTAAAGTAGTCGCTGACGACTAATATGTAGCGGTTCCCTGCCTCGCTTAACGGGAATGGCCCAGCAACATCGATGGCCACTCTCTCCATGGGGCCACCCACGTTGTAGGTTTCTGTGGACCCCGTCGTATTCGTCCTGGGCCCTTGCTGGCTGCGCAATCGTGGCACCTCGCGCAGTGGTTCTCCACGTCTGTTCGGCATCCGATCCAGTAGAACCGCTCTCTCAGCTTCTCCAGGGTCTTCTTTATCCCTAGGTGTCCACCAGAAGATCCTCCATGAACTTCCTTCAGGACTTCCTCCGTCATAGCCTTTGGAACGACGACTTGTTCCCGAGATGTCTTCCCGTCGGTGCTCTCCCAGGCGCGGCAGATGAGGCCATCCCTTACAATCAGCGAGTCCCACTGCGCCCAGTAGGACTTAAACTTTGGGCTGCAGTCACTCACAATGTTCCACCCAGGTCTGGGGACACAGGCCCCCTTCCATTCGGCTATCAGTCCCAGGTCATTATCTTCTGCTTGTGCCCGCGTGAAAGACTCGCGGCTCCAGCTCCCTTGAAGTTCCACGGTAGTCCTTCGGCACTGTATCCCGGTGTTCTCCTCCCTTCGGGCACAGAAGGTGCAGTCTTCGGGGCACGGTCTTCGTGACAGGGCGTCGGCGTTAGAATGCTGCTGGCCTTTCCTGTGCTGAATCTCAAAGTTGTACTGTTGAAGCCTCTCTAACCACCGCGCGAGTTGACCCTCGGGCTGCTTGAAGTTCAGGAGCCACCGCAGGGATGCATGGTCGGTCCTGATGAGAAATTCTTGCCCATACAGGTACTTGTGGAAGTGTTCAATGGTCTTCACGATGGCGAGCAGCTCCTTCCTGGTGACGCAGTAGTTCCTTTCTGGCTTTGACAAGGCCTTGCTGAAGTAGGCCACTACTCTCTCCTCGCCGTCCACTACTTGCGACAGGATTCCCCCTATGCCAAAGTCGCTGGCATCGGTATCGACGATGAACCTTGTTCTAGGTCTGGGGTAGGCCAGAATAGGCGCGGTGCACAGAACCTGCTTGAGTTGCTCGACGGCACTGTGGCATTCTGCTCTCCACGTGAAGAGTTGGTCCTTCTCAGTCAGTCGATGTAAAGGTTTGGCGATGTCGGCGAATCCTCTCACGAAGCGACGATAATAAGTGCAGAGTCCCAGGAAGCTTCGTAGTTGGGACTTGTCCTTCGGAACTGGCCACTCCCTCACAGCTGCGGTCTTCTCTGGGTCGGTGCGCACCCATTCCTCGGAGACGATATGCCCAAGGTACTGGACCCGCTTCTGGAAGAGCTGACACTTCTTGGGGCTCAACTTCAGCTGGGCAGCCCGTAGCTTCAACAAGATCTCCTTCAGGTTGCTGTAGTGCTCCTCGAAGCTCCTCCCCAGAACGATGACGTCGTCTAGGTATACCAGGCAGGTCTTCCAGTGTAGTCCCCTCAGAATGGACTCCATTAGCCTTTCGAAGGTTGCAGGGGCGTTGCACAGACCGAATGGCATGACGGTGAACTGCCAGAGCCCGCTGCCCACAGAGAACGCCGTTTTCTCGCGGTCCTTAGGGTGGACCTCCACCTGCCAGTAGCCACTCTTCAAATCCAAGGTGGAGAACCATCTTGATCCTGATATGGTGTCCAGCGTGTCGTCGATCCGGGGTAGAGGGTAGCTGTCCTTTTTCGTGACGTCGTTCACCCGCCTGTAGTCCACGCAGAACCTGGTGGAACCGTCCTTCTTCTTCACTAGCACGACCGGAGAACTCCAAGGACTATGTGATGGCTCGATCACCCCTTGCTCCTTCATCTCTTCTACCATCCGGTCGACTTCGGCTTGCTTGGCGAGCGGGACACGGCGGAATGGGGCCCTAATCGGTGCGCTGTCCCCAACGTCGATTCTGTGCTGGACCAGGCTTGTCCTGCCGAAGTCTTTGCTCCCCACGGAGAAGACATCCTGGAATTCGCGTAGCAGGTCCTGAAGTTGGCGTGATTGTTCCTCGTCTAAATGGTCCTGGGATCCTTGGTACAGCTTCTGTAGTTCTTCTGGCAGGGCGCGTCTTCTTCGGTTGTCCGTCTGCAGGTGTCCGGCCGTCGTATCTGTGATGCGGGCAATCCAGGTAACGGGCTCGCAGATTCCTAGTTTGGTGTCCGGGTGAACCGTAATGTCGTAGTCGTTCAGGTTGGACAGGCGGACGTACGGCCGAGACGTCGTGTTGATGAGAGTCTTGGCAACTAGCAATCCTTTTGTCTGGATGTCCTCATATTTTGGCTCGATAACAGCCGCCACTCCCTCAGCAGGTCCGTCGACAATTACGGCAGCGCTGACCTCCGTCCTGGCGGGAACGATGACGTCCTCTCTCAGCCTTACTCGTCGTGCGGTGACGGCCTCGTGTGCTGGTTGCAAAGCAAGTTCCTCACCTCCGAAGTGCAGAGTGTTGGTACTCAGGTACAAGATGATGTTGTTCTGGTCCAGGAAGTCCAGTCCGATGATCACTTCGTTTGATACGTCAGCCACAAGCACTGGATGCTTTATCACCCGTCGACCAATGACGAACTCCAGTGATGCTTCGCCATGTACCGGTGCGGTCTCTCCGGTAGCGGTTATTAGCTGGAGGTTCCTTTGTGTGGGTTGCACTCTCCACTTCGGGATCACAGTGGGATTGACGATGGTCCTCGATGCTCCCGTGTCGATCAGCATGGGCCAGCTCACTCCGTTGATGACTCCGTCGACCATCAGGCTGCTATTGTCCCTCCGTAACTTAGTCACACGCACTTGGACTGCCGGGACTTGACGACTGTCACAAGCCAACCTTTGCCCCCCAAGGCTGGCTAATACTCGTTTTCCTGGGCCGCGCGGTTTCCCTACGACTGACTGTCCCGACGGAAACCCTCGGCGGCGGCGATCACCGCAGTCCTTGCTCAGGTGGCCTTTCTTACCGCAGGCCCAGCAGGTCGGTAGTCCTCTTCCAGGCCGCCTCTCCGGTTGTCTTCCGGCTGTGTCGTTGCTGGTGGTGCCGCGACTATCGAAGAAACGGCTTAGCGCCTCCATCAATTCGTCGGCCAGGGGCTTGGTCTCGTTGGTTTTTGCTGGTTCGTCGACGTCCACTTGACGCACCCGCGCGTGCATTCTGGATGCCTGTTTTGCCGTCTCGAATTCAAGTGCGTGGCTCAGCGCATCTGCCAGGGTCTTATTGCGCGCGAGTCGCAGCGCCTGTTGAGTGTCCGAGTCCCGTAGCCCGTCGGTGAAAGTCTGCGTCGCTATCTGCTCCAGAAAGTCGGCCGGCGCTGTTGGGTAGGCGAGCCTTACGAGGCGTGCGATGTCCATCTCGAACTCCTGCAGGGTTTCCGCGTTCTTCTGTACCCGGGTCCGGAGCTGCATCTGGTAGGCCTGCTGAAGATGGCTATCTCCATATCGGGACTCCATATGGGCGATCAGTGCAGCGTAGTCCCGGGATCCAGTCGGGATGGCCTGAAGGACGTTCAGGGCGTCGCCTCTCAGCGCTACAATGAGAGCTGTAGCCTTTTCGGTGTTGTTCCAGTTATTTATGGAACAGGCTGCCTCGAACTGACGTAAGAAGGTGCTCCACGGGACCTTTCCGTCGAAGGTTGGGGGCGTCACTCTGCTATGTCCCGTTCCTGATATTCCCGGTGTAACGGTGGGCGGGCGTTGGCGCAGCTCGGAAACTTCCTCTCGTAGAGCGTTGAAATCCTCTTTCACCCCCGTCAGTGGGCGTTGGCGCAGCTCGGCAACTTCCTTTTGTAAGGCGTTGAATTTCTCCTCCACCCCCATCAGCGGGCGTTGGCACAGCTCGGCAACTTCCACTTGTAAGGCGTTGAATTTCTCCTCCACCCCCATCAGCGGGCGTTGGCGCAGCTCGGCAACTTCCACTTGTAAGGCGTCGAACTTCTTTTCCACTGCCGTGACTTTCTCACGCAGACCCAGTTCTAATTTCTTCAGGTCCTGTGTCAACTTATTCTGACCGTCTTCCATCTTCTTCTGGCCGTCCTCTATCCTCTTCAGGTCCTCCGCTAACTTATTTTGGCTGTCCTTCAGGTCCTCTGCTAACTTCTTCTGGTCATCCTCCATCTTCTTCTGGCCATCCTCCATCTTCTTCTGGCCATCTTCCATTTTGGCAGTTAGGTCCTTGGTTAAATTCTTCTGGCCGTCTTCTAATTTGGCAGTTAGGTCCTTGGTTAAATTCTTCTGGCCGTCTTCTATGCCATTTAACTTTTCTAGCAATGCTGCCAATTGCGCCTCCATTTTAGTTGTTTGCCTTGTAAATGGCATGCACTCACAGGAAAATTAGAGAAAATGACCTGCTCGGGTTTTGAAACCAGGACCGTCAGGTGTTGTGCTTGAGTTCGTAATCCTACTTCTGACACCAGTTGTTACGTGCCACCCCCCTAGTGGCACTTTTGTTAACTGGATTACGGTGGGTAGGAAGCACAACACCAATTACTGCTTAAAGAAGTAATTAACTTTATTGCGGCCAGAAAATTACACTAATCAGCAAATACAAGCAATTAGGAACCTTACTCCAGTTCACAAAGTCTCTTGCTTGTGGAGAGCTCTTGCCCCTTTCACTTGTCAACAAACCACAGAAGTTAATCCTGCCGCTAATGAGCCTAGTGGCCTTGACAGAACTACATGCAACTTCTTTCTAATGTGCGCCTACTACAGTCTTACGGGCACTTGCTGCGCGCTGTTCACCAGCTGGGAGAAACAATGTCACTGGATTTCGACACCACAATATCTGACACTCAGTGAAAGCACACTTACTCAGAACACGGCAGTCCCCTGTATGTTCCTCACTTCGCCGCTACATTAGGGGTTTCGCAAGTCACCACACTTCTGTCGCTCAGAATAAACGTTCACACTAGCTCGTAAAACACAACAACAACAACTGCTTCACGGGTCACTCTTATATAGCAGGCCGGTGACTCAATAAATGGTTCTAGATCCATCCAGGGTCCACGGCTTCTCGAGGTTTTCATCGCTGGTCCAGTCACGAATCTTCTGGACTATCCCTTTGTCTGTAGTAGCCCTGTTGCATAAGGCGTGCGCAATACAGGAGGCAGGCCACAGCCCAGCCCCTGGGGCAGTTGTGACTCAAGCGGCGAGCGATGACACAAACTCACAGCCGTAACAATATTATCATGATTCTGCACTGGGAACTCATGCAGGGATGCAGCGCACTTTCCGTAAGATATCCGGTGAATTTTATTGGCCCTCAATTAAAGTAGATGCTTTTGCTCATGTCAGAAGATGTTTAACCTGCCAGCGTTCTAAACCTGCCCAGAACACTCGTGTAGGCTTCCACCTAGCTGGTATCGTCACTCGTCCCGGCGAACGCCTTTTCATTGATTACTTTGGCCCAGTCGTGAGATCAAAATCTGGCAATCAAGCCATTTTAACTGTCATTGATGGTTTTTCGAAGTTTGTTTTGTTATTTCCAGTAAAGAATATCACTTCTCAGACTACTATCCATTTCTTGTCTAGATATATATTTGGAGTTTTTGGTCCTCCCAAGTATCCAGCATATTTTCTTGTCACCATATCGACCGCAGGGAAATCACGTAGAGCGTTTTCACAAAAACTTGAAGGCTTGTATGTCCGCTTTTCACAATGCCGATCAAACCTCCTGGGATAAGAACCTACAGTATTTCAGTCTCGGGTTCAATACCTCTTTCCATTCGTCCGTTCAAACTACTCCAGCTGAATTATTCCTTGGCAGAGCGCTCGTCGACCCCTTGCTGCTCAAATGGAATATTGAATATCTTTCCGAACCTTCTCGCACCACCTCTGTTGCTCAAAAATGGGCCATCGCTACCGGTCACCTCAAGAAGGCAAAAGCCAGAGTAGCGAAGCGCTACAACTTAGGCCGTCATGATGTTAAATTCCAAATTGGAGACAAAGTTTTGTGTCGTTTACATCCTTTGAGTGACGCTACCAAACAAATTTCCAGTAAGCTGTGCTTACGTTGGTCAACTCCCAAGACTATTTCACGCCTTTTAAATCCTGTCTCAGTTGAGTTAGTGGACGATCACGATAAATCAGTGACTTCGGCCCACGTCACGCAGTTGAAAAAATTTGTCAAATGATCTTGTGAATTTCGCCTCGCTATAATGTTGTATTTTTTTTCCTTTTATTCTAATTGGATGCCCGAGCTCCTTAATAGCCAACCTAGCATGTGAGCCTATTCTGATCTTAATTCGTGTGCTTCCTTTTCTTTTATTCCTGTGACAAGACAGGAGACACCCGTGGCCTTTTTTCTCGTACGCGAGTGTGTCGTGAATACTTGACATCTCTGTCGAGCTATATCTTTGCCTGAGGCCATCAGCGTATACCTGGTCGGTCACTGTTTGCAAACCACTCCTACCCCTCTTTTGTACTGTTCCCCGGCTTAACTCCTATTGTTCGGCGACAGACAAGGACCCTTCAACACTTCCTGTTTGACCTTGTAGGAACTTTGTATTTATTTTAAATTTATTGATGTAATTGACTTTTTGTGTCATGGTTTTGAGATAGCATGCACCTTTGTGTCATCTTGATTTTGATGTTTATTGTGAAGTCATGTATTTTGTTTGGTTCTAAATTGTCAAGTGTTCATAGAAAGTCGTGTATTGTCTAGTAACCACCCTGACGGGCAGCCAGTAACAACAAGCAGCCTTTGTGTACCTGGGCTAACACAGCTGGCGGTCTTCTCGGAACTCGTTAACGGACCAGTCACCCCCCAATGGATCTATACATGGCTTTATTTTCAGATGCTGAAAAGGAGAGTACTATCCCCTTCGAAGACATTATGACACTATTGCATATTCCCCGTTGACGCAACGAACGGTCCTATATACAGGGTGTCCCAATTGTATTTTTTTTTTAATGTGATCACGATTTAATTTGTCTGTCTTTTCTCATCAGAGGCTGGAGAGATTTGCAGTCTCTGAGTAACATCCATCTTGAAGATTTCCACATCCGCATCATCATGAACTAACAAGAACAATGATCACCATTTAATATATGAACTCACTGTATTTCTTTTTGAACGCAGTACTTTTGACGTTAGTGGCTAGTGTTGCCGAGCAATGAAGGGGATACCACCTTCATTTCACGGTCAGATTAGTCAACTGTTCATTTTTTTTGTATTCTCCTAGAGGTCTTTAGTACCCATTTTTTTAGTATTCAATTTTTCCCCCCTTTACGATTTTTTTTGCCTCTCCATTTGTACGAAAAAAAAGAAATTTCCATGGCCAGGAAAATTCCTTTTTTTTGGGAGAGCAGGGGAATTTTGAACCGTTTTTTATCAGGTTCATTATTTTTTTGTCATATTATTATTATTATTATTATTATCATCATTTCCTTCATGTCGCATTATTGTGACATACGTTTCTCTGTCTCACCTACTGCGTTCAAACTTTGTAATTCTGCGTAAATGTTTCGCCAGATGGTGAAACTTTTCACCCCTACTGACACAGTTTTACCATTGGTTGAAGCATAACTTGTTGCTAAGCTTTGCTTCTCCCATTGGCCCCCTTTATGTTCTGGAGAAGGGGTGTTCTACGACTTATTTTTCTCGAGCGCGTTACTGCGTCCCTTTTAGAGAAGGTGGCTTCCTTCCAATTTGAACCGTCATGTAAGACGGACGTGTGTGCACCCAGAAAGCAACTATATGTAAGTACGATTCGGTCATTGAATTTATCTAACTTGAGATCATTTTAAATTTCTACATATCCATTTTTTATTTTATTTTTGTGTCTCCTTTGATTCACTTACTGTTTCCCTTTCTTATGATGATGTGAATTCGATCCATGAACCCAAGTCCCTTCGCCTTCGTTTACGTTAGTTTAGCGAAGCCTCTGTGTTTATTTGTCATCCCTACCTTTCATGTAATCGGTTTTATTTTTACTCAAATCTCTCAGGTCTGAAATATATGCTATTTTTCTGCGAGGCTTTCCTGAGCTCTGTATTACGTCACAAATTGATGTGCACTCTTTCGAGGCATCTTTCATTTGATTGTCGTATCAGAGTTTGTATTTTTGGGTCAAGGTATCATTGGAGTAACGGAGCCATGTCTCATTTCACCTCCAAGTTGATCCTTCCCTCTGTTTTAGTTAAAGTGTGTGAGCGATGGTCTTTGTGTTAGTCACTGTCTATTCGCCATGCCTTAATTCCTTTGTTTCTTCGTATGTCGATATATTTAGACATTACTACCTCTATGTAAGCCTATATTTTCCTACAAAGCATATTTCTTAGCTGATTGATTTTTCCTTTCATTTCCTGTCCCGATAATGTCAATTAATTTAATGTAATGCTCATTTTCCTTTATTTTTATGTGTTAATTTTGTGTTGCTTCCTCTGGCTTCATTATATTACGTAACTCCGTGTCATCCCCCCACCCCCGTTTCCTACATACGCACTCCTCCTATCCCCACCACTTTCACCCCCTACCCCATGATTTCACAACATCATGAGCGTCTGAGTCCTTTTTTTGACGCGGGGCATTCTAGTCCAGGTCATCCTCGTAAGTAGAGGTGTTCTCTTATTCTACCCGTTCATACTCTCTATCTTTTTTTTTTTTTTTTTTAGTATTTTAAATTTTGGTTACCGAGTCGCGCTTACGGTTTTAGTTGCACATTGATTGTAAGTACATTTTAATTAATCTTGTTTCATCTTTGTTTGTGCTTAAGTTCATTTATACACTTTTCTCTTGATATTGTTTTCGTGTACCCCTTTCTTAGGTACCATCTTTAATTTTAATTTAATTTTGTTTGTTATTAAGTGATTTTAATTCAAGTTTACCTTTCATTTTGTGTTTAGATTTAATCCTTACTCTTATGCGCACCTGTTTTAGTTTGCTTTAAATACATTAGTAAGTAGTTCACTTTGGTTTCGTCCTCTTTCATTTGTAATTTTAAGTTCCCTCATCTCTCGTTCGATTTCGTCGGTCTTGGCTTCGTACTGTAACGCAGTCACGACCTACACGCTTCTGGGTTTTTCCATCAATTAGATAAATTTAATTCCGCTTTTGATTTGTTTTATACAATTCATTCGTTTCCTTTTTTGGAAAGTATCTTTCTTTCGATCCGGAATCTTGGGCCCAGCACGCATCGAAGGAGACATCCTTTCCCCGCTCCTTAGCGATCCTGTTTAAGTTGTTGTTTTCGCTTCCACTGTATTCACCATGCCTCTGCTACTTTGTTTAACGTAAAAGCACAAGGCGGTGCAAGATACAGGGCGTTACCAAATCGACTTCATTATGGTCAAGCAGAGGTTTCGAAACCAGATTTTGGATTGTAAAACATATCCTGGTGCTGACATAAACTCTGATCACAATCTCGTTGTAATGAAATGCAGAATAAAGTTGAAGAAACTGAAGAAAAGTCAAAAGCCAATAAGGTGGGCAATAGACAGACTGAAAGAGAATGATGTAAACGAAAGATTCAAGAAGAGTATAAAGGAAGGACTAATGAAAACCCCTAAGCAAACTTCAATTGCAGACGAATGGGCACTTTTGAAGAATGAAATAACAAAATCCGCAGAAGAAAACATTGGTAGGAAAGAAAGAATAGGTAGAAAACCGTGGATCACTCAGGATATACTAGAATTGATGGATGAAAGGCGGAAACACAAGAATCTAAGAGATGAAAAGGGGAAAGCAGAATACAGACGTCTGAGAATGAGGTTAACAAGAAGTGCAAGGAAGCGAAAGAAGAATGGTTGAAAGAGAAATGTGCAGGTATAGAAAATTGTCTGAAATTAGGAAAAGTAGACACAGCTTATCGAAGGATTAAGAGTACTTTTGGGGAAAAGAAGACTAAGTGCTGTAATATTAAGGACACAAATGGAAAGCCTCTAACAGATAGGGAAGAAAAGGTTGAGAGATGGAAAGCTTACATAGAGAGTTTGTATAAGGGAAAGGAGATTGAGAATCATGTAGTGGAAAGGGAGGAGGAAATTGATGAGGATGCGAAAGGAGATTTAATATTGAGATCAGAATTTGATAGAGCTTTGGAAGACTTAAACAGGAACAAAGCACCAGGCATAGATGATATACCGATTGAGTTGCTACGCTGCATAGGAGATGAAGGTCTGATCAGGTTATTTCACTTGGTGTGTAGGATTTATGAGACAGGTGTGGTACCCCCTGATTTCAAGAAGAATGTAATCATCCCTATACCAAAAAAGTGGGAGCTGACAGATGTGAAGATTACCGTACAATCAGCTTGATTACTCATGCTTCAAAGATCCTGTCTAGAATAATTTACAAGAGGATTGAAAGCCAGATAGAAACGGAGTTGGGTGAAGACCAGTTTGGTTTCAGGAGAAATGTAGGAACAAGGGAAGCTGTACTAAGTCTTAGGCTGATTTTGGAAGGTAGAATAAGGAAAGGTAAGAGAACGTTCATGGCTTTTGTAGACTTAGAAAAGGCTTTTGATAACGTTGATTGGACTAAATTGTTTGACATTTTGTAATCGATTGGAATAAAGTACAGGGATAGGAGGGTGATATACAATCTGTACAGAAACCAGACAGCAGTCATTCGAGTTGAAGGACATGAGAGAGAAGCTGGTATTCAGAAAGGTGTAAGGCAAGGCTGCAACTTATCACCCATACTTTTCAATCTTTACATTGAAAAAGCAATGAAGGAAATTAGAGAAAAAATTAAAGTGGGAGTGAAGATTCAAGGAGAAATAATTTCAACTCTGAGATTTGCTGATGACATCGTCATCTTGGCCGACAAGCCTGAGAATTTGAATGAGTTTTTGAATGGTATGGACACCGTCTTACGGAAAGAATTCATGATGAAAATAAATAAATGTAAAACAAAAATACTGGAATGCAGCCGAAATAAATCAGAAACCTCTATGGAGATCAAATTGGCAGGTGAAAAGCTGAAGGAAGTAGGAGACTTCTGTTACTTAGGAAGCAGAATAACCAGTGATGGACGAAGCAAAGAGGATATTAAAAGTAGGTTGGCTCAGGCAAAGAAATCATTTCTACAAAAAAGGAATCTGCTGACATCGAATATAGATTTAGGTATTAGGAAGTCATTTTTGAAAGCCTTTGTCTGGAGCGTGGCGCTCTATGGAAGAGAAACTTGGACTATTGGTGCAGCAGAAAAGAGGAGAATTGAAGCATTTGAAATGTGGTGTTACAGGAGAATGATGAAGATCAGATGGGTAGATAGGGTTACAAACAAAGAGGTATTAAGACGAGTGGGAGAGGAGAGATGTTTCTGGCGACTGCTAATGAAGAGAAGAGATAGGTTGGTAGGACACATACTAAGACACCCAGTATTAGCAAGCTTAGTTATGGAAGGAAGGGTCGAGGACAAAAACTGTAGGGGTAGACCAAGGTTAGAATTTGTTAAACAGATTGCCTCGGATGTAGGGTGTCGGAGCTATGTAGAGATGAAACGATTAGCTCAGGACAGGGAGGCATGGAGAGCTGCATCAAACCAGTCAAAAGACTGAAGACTCAAACAACAACAACAACAATTATTAGCATACTTTCAATTTTTGCAAAAAATGAAAGAAGACTTATGAGATCTACACAGGGCCAAAAATTGTGTGTCTGTGTGTGTGTGTGTGTGAGAGAGAGAGAGAGACTGTGTGCCTGTGGGTGTGTGAGTGTGTGTACTCTGAATGTCTGCACCCCCCCACCCCAACCCCCTATCAATTCGAACATGGTGAAACCGAATTGAACGAAATTTGGTACACAGGTAGAACTAGCAAAGGTCACCTCATTGTCATGTTTTATATCGCCGCCATCTTGACGAAAATATAATGGCGGCCTCCCAAAAGTTAAGAGCTTAAATAAATTACGACCAACCTAATAATCTGATCCCTACCAAATTATGCGACAACATACCTTTATGTGGGAAGCATATTTTGGCCAAACTACAAGATCATCAGCCCAACAGTTTGCATATGGTGGCCATGTATGTGTGCAAATCGATCCCCCTGTCAATTCAAACACGGTGAAACCGAATTGAACGAAATTTGGTACAGAGGTAGCACTAGCGTAGAACTCCTCAGTGTCATGTTTTATATCGCCACCATCTTGACGGAAACGTAATGCACCCAAATGTTCAAAGCTTAAATCAAATTACGACTAACCTAATTATCCGATCACTACCAAATTTTGCAACAACATACACCTGCATGGCGAGCGTTGTTTGACTGAACTACAAGGTCATCAGCCCATTCGTTTGCAGATGAAGGCCATGTATGTGTGCAAAATGATTCCCCCTATCAATTCAAACATGGTGAAACCGAATTGAACGAAATTTGATACAGATGTATCAATAGCAAAGGGCACTCCAGTGTCATGTTTTATATCGCCGCCATCTTGACGAAAACGTAATGGCGGCCATCCTAATGTTAAAAGCTTGAATCAAATTACGACCAACCTGATAATCTTATCTCTACCAAATTTTGCAACAATATACCTTTATGTATGGAGAATCCACTGACCACACGGTCATCAGGCCAATAATGTGCGAATGGCGGCCATGTATGTGTGCAAATCGATTCCGCCTATATTTTCAAACACGGTGAAACCGAATGGAACGAAGTTTGGTACAGGAGTAGCACTTGCAAAGGCCACCTCAGTGTCATGTTTATATCGCCGCCATATTGACGGAAACGGAATGGCGGCCACCTAAATGTTACAAGCTTTAATCAAATTACGACCAACCTAATCATTTGATCTCTACCAAATTTTTTAACAACATACCTTTTTGTGGGAAACATCTTTTGACTGAACTACAAAGTGATCAGCCCAATAGTTTGCAGATAGTGGCCATGTATGTGTGCAAATCGATTCCCCATATCAATTCAAACACGGTGAAACTGAATTGAATGAAACTTTTTACAGAGGTAGCTCTAGCAAAGGGCACATCATATTCATGTATAATATCCACATAGCACGTTGTATTTCAAGAAGCTACTACAACCAACATTCAATTATACTCCTTGAAAAGGACAAAGGGTTATAACAATACCCATGCATTTAGGAGAAAGTAGGCTATATGTTCTTTACCGAACATCTTGTTTTGTTATTAAATTTTAACAAACATTCTTAGCATATCTTTAGGCCCGTATCACACGACACTCGCTGGCAAGGAAGCTGGTGTGATCGCTGGTACAAAATCCTGTATGATTCTGTTCTCTTCGTCAGTACACCTGCTCGTATGACCGAAGTGTATCACACGCTAGCATTTTATACGCTAAGTTGTATGAAATAAAACCGAAGGGCTGTCATTTGAGGGCATTATTTGCAGTTCATTCGCCTTATTAACGCAAAGCGGTCGCGAGACTTGCTTTAAGTAAATTAGAAAACATGCCAGGTACTGAATGAATGCATATCAATCAATATTTAAGATGTAACTGTAATAATTGAATATTTTACCATACGCGTTAATAAGAAGCGCAGCAAAAATTTCCAGAGTGTGTTGGAAATATGTGCAAGTGTTATTGCGCCCGCTCGCTCTTTCGAAGTTCCCGGGTTCAAGACTAACCAAAGGCAGATATTTTAATTCTTTTTAACCATTTTATTATACACTCCCTACCTCGCAAGTAAGATTTCAACTTGGTTTTGTTCACATTATATACGAAGACGATAGGAAAAGTTATTTTATTGTCTAATTTAAAATTTATTTTCCCTAAATACTGTTCAAAACCATGGATGGATACTATTCGTTATAATTATTATTTTTTAAGTCGATTTTACCCTCCAGGTTAGGTTTTCCCACGGACTCAGCGAGGGATCCCATCATTACCACCTCTACGGGCAGTGTCCTGGAGCTTGAAACATCTCGTCTGGGGGATAGAACTGGGAAGATGGGATCAGCACCTCGCCCAGGCGGCCTCGCCTGCAAAGCGAACAGTGTCCTCTTTAGAGATGGGAGGGGAGGGGGAAGATCGGGAGGGATAGGCAAGGAGGAGGGAAGGAGGTGGCCGTGGCCGCACGGTAGGTAACATCCCGGCAATTGCCCGAAGGCGAAGTGGGAAACCACGGAAAACCACTTTGAGGATGGCTGAGGTGGGAATCGAACCCCTTCTACTCATTTGGACCACCAGAGGCTGAGTAGACCCCGTCCCAGTCCTCATACCATTTTTCAAATTTCGTGACAGAGCCGGGAATCGAACCCAGGACGTCCGGGGTGGCAGCTAATCACGCTGACCACTACTCAACGGAGGCGACTCTATTCGTGATAATTAGAATTTTAATAGTTTGATATTTATCCTAGAATAATAATATGACATGTTCTGTAATTACTACCTTGCTGCGAGGCTCAGCGGTAACGGTTTCGCTTGCTGTGCCCAAGGTTGCAGGTTCGTATCCTGGCGCAGACAGCTGGCACTTGAGGGTGCGCAAATGCGAGGGAGCCGTGTCAGTAGATTTACTGGCACGTTGAAGATCCCCTTCGGAGCAAAATTCCGGCACCCCGGCGTATCTAAAAGCCAGAGCAGTTAAAAGGGACGTAAAACCAATAATGTATAATTATCTGTATTTACTGTATGATTGGGGCAGATGACCTCGTAGTTCCGCCCCTTAAAACATCACTAGCTAACTATTACTGTAAGTGTATAGCAAGCGCTTTTCGCACATACGCCGTTGAAAGGAATTATAGTTTCGCTCTGATGTATTTATTCATAAGCCTACCCACATAACAAATCTATTTGTTATGTGGGTCGTCTGAGTGAGTCGGAGTTTTCCTTTAAACAAAGGTGGTCAAAATTTCGAACACTTGCTACCTTGAATATACAGGATACCTTGCTTTCGTTCTACAGATCATAATGTCATCGTCCAATCTGGCTGCGTACCATCGGATAAGTACGGTCCTTTTGAGGACCAAATAAAATAATCACTCGTTGGAACAGATATATATGCGTCCATAATACATCCACTATAAACGACATTAAGCAAAAAAATTGAGATGTAATAGTTCAAGGTTCGAACCTACTACAATGCGACTTCGTTGACGCTATTCTAGCAATTCTTGATTTAGCCACCATAGCTACCGAAAACCATGGTGCATAGCTGTAATTGGATCTATTCGTCGACACTTCCTGTCCAAACGTAAGAAGGTGTTATTCGGAGCTCTGATCGTTTCAATCATGCATTATATTTGTGGTCATTGAAAGAACACTGCCACTATTGATTTCTACTATATTCGCGAGGATGTACTCAATGGTAAAGTTGTACAATGGACGTAAAGGGCAGGTACTAATGTTTTTAGGATGACTGTGATATACGAGTTAGTTGGGTTGCCTTCCTCCAAACAAATAAGGGGCTGGTGGACCACACTGTATATATACAGTGTTGTCCACCCGCCCCTTATTATTTAGTTTTATGAAACCCAACTAACACTGCATTTCTCCCGATGGTCGATATTGCTCTGCGCTCTGACTGTGTGACAGCAATGTAATTGGGTCATAGGTCTAGCAAAGAAAAACCGACCTTAAACTTTTACCCGCCAATTACTACGGCCCATTCTACTAACATATGACTTATTGCTCCTTGAAATAACACACATACGCGTAATACGATCGAATTAATAGCTTACGCCACGTGATCTGTAATAGTAGAAAGTTAAATCAACACCATAAACCATGATTTAAGACTTAGACATGGACTTAAACGTTTGAGGTGGGACGGCTACAGTAACTATAGCATGTTTAGCGTGCAACATCTACCATGGGTGAGGTCATTCCTAGAGGGTCGAACGCAGTGTGTGGTGTACGGAGGAGCTCGATCGCAGGCTGCTCAAGTTACTTCTGGAGTGATTCAGGGCTCTGTGATCGGACCTCTTCTCTTCACTATATATGTGCTCGATCTTCCTGGCTGTGTCACCTCATTAATGTCACTATATGCAGATGACACCGTGCTATACAGGGGCATTAAATGTGAAGAAGATTCCCTCTGTCTTAAATCAGATCTGGACAACTTATCGCTGTGGTGTTCTGTGAATAATTTAAATATAAATGTACAAAAATGTAAATACATAAGAATAACCAGGTCACAAAAACCCATTGAGAATGAATACAAAATTATGAACAGTGTCATCCCACAGTGCACAAACTTAAAGTTATTAGGGGTAACAATCTCCGACACCCTGAATTGGAACATACAAAGTGAAGAGGCAAGATGTAAGGCCACCAAAGTTCTGGGTTTCTTGTACAGAAACATGAGAGGCTGTAAACCTAGAGCCTTCAGGATGGCTTACACATGCATGGTCCGTCCGATATTAACGTACGGCTTACCTGCTTGGCATCCCACTACAGCGGAAAACATAAACAAGCTCCAGCGTGTACAGCGCCGCGCAGAAAGGCTAATAGCTCGTTATTCCCCTTCCCCTTTGTCAAAATTTCCATCTATAGAGGCAACAGCCAAACAAATTGATCTAATTTTTCTTAAAAAATCCCTTACAGGTTCCATTAATATTGACCCTTTTTGCCGACTGTCATTGGCATATCGCTCAGTTCGGAGAGGACGAGGTGTAACTCTCGTTCCGCCCTTCGCACGTAGCAATGCTTACCTGACAGGTTTCTACGGCCGCTCTGCGCGGTTATGGAACGCGCTGCCAGGGGAGGCCAAGATCTTGCCTCTTAGGAAATTCAAGCCGTACGTAAAAAGGTACATTGTATAAATAAACGTCTGTATGAGTGATTGATTGTCTCGCTGAATGAATGAGTATCTGAATGGAATGAATGAATGTATCGCGTGATCGAGGTTATGAAAGTGCGTGCGTGAGAGAGTGAGTGAACAGGAAAATGTACTATGTCAATATTCTAAATATGTAAATACTGCAAATATCTTTGTAAAACTTGTAAATATTGTTAAAACAAATGTAGATGTAAGCTGTGCCTGTGAAGCATGAAATATGTATGTGGGGCTTGCCCTTTTTCACTAGGCCTTCCATACTTCGTGTACGATTTATGGTAAATAAATAATAATAGTAATAATAATGTGTTTGTGGCTGAGAGGTTTAAAGCCTGACCTTAAATGGTGGGCGCGAGCGGCTAGAACGGTGCTTCGAATCCAGTATTATGCACACTTTTTTGAACGAAAGCCCACATTCCAATTAAGTGAGGATGCAACTACATTGCCACGTTTATTGCCTTACGACGTATTTTTGTGAAGAGTAAGTTGAATTTTGCTGATTTATGTAGAGAATACAATCGAATTGGAACGTTATGCCACGTGACCTGTAATGGCAGAAAATTAAAACACTGGCATGAATATTAACATAACATATCGAAGTGTCGCTCCGGAGGCCCGGGTTCGATTCCCAGCTCTGCCAAGAAATGTAATACTTGTCTGAGGGCTGAAATTGAGTACACTTAGACTCGTGAAGCAAATATGTGAAGAGGTGGGTTCATTTCCCACCTCAGCCACCCTGGAAATGGTTTTCCGTGGTTTTCCACTTCTACTCCGGCCAAATTCCGGGACGGATTCTATCTTAACACCACGGCCGCCTCCTTCCCAATCCTTAATTGCAAATACACACATCATTACAAGCCCGCAATAACTCAGGTTATATCAGACAAATTCTACACACACACCCAAGTAAACGGGCCTAAATGACCGCGATGTTCTAGCTCCCCAAATGAAACAAAACAACAACATATCGAAGGATATTCTGATCGCCAGTGCTTGCATCGAAGTATACGTATTCCTTAGAATTGCCCAGGGTATTATTAGCCTACTTTCGATTTTTGCAAAAAATGAAAGTAGACTTATGAGATCTACACAGGGCTAAAAATTGTGTGTCTGTGTGTGTGTGTGAGTGTGTGGACTGTGAATGTCTGCCCCACCCCTATCAATTCGAACATGGTGAAACCGAATTGAACGAAATTTGGTACAGAGGTAGAACTAGCAAAGGGCACCTCAGTGTCATGTTTTATATCGCCGCCATCTTGACGGAAACGTAATGGTGGCCACCCAAATGTGCAAGGCTTAAATCAAATTACGACTAACCTAATCATCTGTTCTCTACCAAATTTTGCAACAACATATACTTATATGGCGAGCGTCGTTTGAGTAAGCTACAAGGTCACCAGCCCATTAGTTTGCAGATGCCGGCCATGTATGTGTGCAAATTGATTCCCCCTATCAATTCAAACACGGTGAAAACGAATTGAACGAAATTTGGTACAGAGCTAGCAAAGGGCACTCCAGTGTCATGTTTTATTTCGCCGCCATATTGACGAAAATGTAATGGCGGCCACCCTAATGTTAAAAGCTTGAATCAAATTACGACCAACCTATTAATCTGATCTCTACCAAATTTTTCAACAACATACCTTTATGTATATATAATCTTTTGACCAAACTACACGGACATCAGGCCAATAAGGTGTGGATGGCGGCCATGTATGTGGGCAAATCAATTCCCCCTATCATTTCAAACACGGTGAAACCGAATGGAACGAAGTTTGGTACAGAGTAGCACTAGCAAAAGCCACCTCAGTGTCATGTTTTATATCGCCGCAATCTTGTCGGGAACGGAATGGCGGCCACCCAAATGTTAAAAGCTTAAATCAAATTACGACCAACCTAATCATCTGATCTCTACCAAATTTTTCAACAACATACCTTTTTGTGGGAAGCATCTTTTGACTGAACTACAAGGTCATCAGCAGAATAGTTTTCAGATAGCGGCCATGTATGTGTTCAAATCGATTCCCTTTATCAATTCAAACACGGTGAAACCGAATTGAATGAAAGTTTTTACAGAGGTAGCACTAGCAAAGGGAACCTCATATTCATGTATAATATCCGTATAACACGTTGTATTTCAAGAAGCTACTACAACCAACATTCAATTATACTCATTGAAAAGGACAGAGAGTTTTTAACAATACCCATGCATTTAGGAGAAAGTAGGCTATACGTTCTTTACTGAACATCTTGTTTTGTTATTAAATGTTAACAAAAAGTCTTAGCATATCTTTAGGCCCGTATCACACGACACTCGCTGGCAAGGAAGCTGCTGTGATCGCTGGTACAAAATCCTGTATGATTCTGTTTTCGTCGTCAGCATACCCTCTTGCATGACCGAAGTGTATCACCCGCTAGCATTTTGTACGTTAAGTTGTAAGAAATAAAACCGAAGGGCTGTCGTTTGAGGGCATAATTTGCAGTGCATTCGCCTTATTAACGCAAAGCGGTCGCAAAATTCGAAAACATACCAGGTATTGAATGAATGCATTCCAATCAATATTTAAGGTCTAACTGTAATAATGGAATATTTTACCATACGCGTTAATAAGAAGCGCAACAAAAACCTCCACAGTGTGTTGGAGATGTGTGCAAGTGTTATTGCGCCCGATCGCTCTTTCGAAGTTCCCGGGTTAAAGACTATCCAACGGCAGATGTTTTAAATTATTTTGAACTATTTTATTATACCCTTCCTACCTCGTACAGCAAGATTTCAACTTGGTTTTGTTCACATTATCTACGAAGACGATAGGGAAAGTAATTTTCTTGTCTCATTTAAATGGCTATTTTCCCTAATACTGTTCAAAACCATGGATGGATACTATTCGTTATAATTATTATTTTTTTAGTCGATTTTACCCTTCAGGTTGGGTTTTTCCACGGAATCAGCGAGGGATCCCATCATTAACGCCTCTACGGGCAGTGTCCTGGAGCTTAAAACATCTCGTCCGGGGGATACAACTGGGGAGGTGGAATCAGCACCTCCCCCAGGCACCTCACCTGCAAAGTGAACAGGGTCTTCTTGAGGGATGAGAAGGGAGGGGAAGATCGGGAGGAATAGGCAAGGAAGGGGGAAGGAGGTGGCCGTGGCCGTACGGTAGGTAACATCCCGGCATTTTCCCGAAGGCGAAGTGGGAAACCACGGAAACCACTTTGAGGATGGATGAGGTGGGAATCGAACCCCCTTTACTCATTTGCACCACCCGAGGCTGAGTAAACACCGTCTCAGTCCTCATACCACTTTTCTAATTTCGTGGCAGAGACGGGAATCGAACACAGGACGTCCGGGGTGGCAGCTAATCACGCTGACCACTACGAAACGGAGGTGACTCTATTCGTGATAATTATAATTTTAATAGTTCAATATTTATTCCAGAATAATAATATGACAGGTTCTGTAATTACTGCCTTGCTGTGAGGCTCAGCGGTAACGTTCTCGCTGTTGTGCCCAAGATTGCAGGTTCGTATCCTGGCGCAGTCAGCTGCCATTTAAGGGTGCGCAAATGCGAGGGAGCCGTGTCAGTAGATTTACTGGCACGTTGAAGATCCCCTTCGGAGCAAAATTCCGGCACCCCGGCGTATCTAAAGCCAGAGCAGTTAAAAGGGACGTAAAACCAATAATGTTATAATTATCTGTATATTTGGGGCATATGACCTCGTAGTTCCGCCCCTTAAAACCTCACTAACTAACTATTACTGTAAGTGTATAGCAAGAGCTTTTCGCACAGACGCTGTTGAAAGAAATTATTGTTTCGGTCTGATGTATTTATTCGTGAGCCTACCCACATAACAAATATTTGTTATGTGGGTCGTCTGAGTGAGTCAGTGTTTTCCTTCAAACAAAGGTGGTCAAAATTTCGAACACTTGCTACCTTGAATATACAGGATACCTTGCTTTCATTCTTCTTCTGCTTCTTAGTCGTTTACCCTCCAGGTTGGTGGAACCCACGGATTCAGCGAGGGACTTCACCACTACCGCCTCTACGGGCAGTGTCCTAGAGCCGGGAACACCTAATCGGAGTGGATACAACTGGTGGGGTGTGATTGGCACCTCGCCCAGGCGGCCTCACCTGCAAAGCGAACACGGGCCTCATGAGGGAAGGTAATGGATGGTCAGGATGGATAGGCAAGGAAGAGGGAAGGAGGCGGCCGTGGCCTTGAAGAAGGTACCATCCCGGCATTTGCCCGAAGACGAAGTGGGAAACCACGGAAACCACTTTGAGGATGGCTGAGGTGGGAATCGAACCCCCACTACTCATTTGGAACACCCGAGGCTGAGTAGACCCCGTTCCAATCCTCATACCACTTTTCAAATTTCGAGGCAGAGCCGGGAATCGAACCCAGGACCTCCGGGGCGGAAGCTAACCATGCTGACCGCTACGTTACGGATTGCTTTCATTCTACAGATCATTATGTCGTCGTCCAATCTGGCTGCCTACCATCGGATAGGTACGGTCCTTTTCAGGACCAAATAAAAAAACACTCGTTGGAACAGATAGATATGCGTCCATAATACATCTACAATAAACGACAATAAGCAAAAAAAAAGTACTTGTTCAAGTTTTGTACCTACTACAATACGACTTCGTTGGCGCAACTCTAGCAATTCTTGCTTTAGCCACCATAGCTACCGAGAACCATGGTGTATTTCTGGCACGTATTGAATCTATTCGTAGACACTTCCTGTCCAAACGTAAGAAGGTGTTATGCGGAGCTCTGATTGTTTCAATCATGCATTATATTTGAGGTCATTGAAAGAACACTGCCACTATTGATTTCTACTATATTCGCGAGGATGTACTCAACGGTAAAGTTGTACAATGGACGTAAAGGAGCAGGTACTAATGTTTTTAGGATGACTGTGATATACGCGTTAGTTGGGTTGCCTACCACCAAAAAAATAAGGGGCTGGTGGACCACACTGTATATATAGATACATATATACATATATACATAAATTGTATATAAACTTTTGAACTGACGGTGTTTTTGGGGTCTAGTGGATGTGAAACGCGAAGATATGTCGAAATTTTCCGGAAGTCGAAACATGGTACCCATTGCAATATTTAGCTTTCTAATGAAATCTAACCGATCGACTGATCGACTAACACACACTAATACAGTCATCACAATTAACACCGGTTATCAGATAGATTGTACACACACCCAAAGTACATGGGGCTAAATGCCCGCGTTGTCGTAGCCCCTAAACTAAGGAACCAACCAAAATTAAATGCACGATTTTCCGAGTTGAACAAAATGCTCAATTTCAGTCAACATGAGTTGATTTGTAGCCTACGGTCGTTCTGTTTAGTGGTAATAATGCCAAAGATAATACTGTCTGTTTAATAAATTAATATTTAAACAAGGTGTTCAGTAAAGAACATATAGCCTACTTTCTCCTAAATGTATGAGTATAGTTATAACTCGTTGTTATTATCAAAGAGTATAATAGAACTATTCTTTGTTGAAGACCTTAGAAACGATTTACCTCTACCAAACGCCTCAACCTAGATAAAAACTGCTACCATCATTGAAGAAAGAAAGATAAGAAGTATATCAAGAATGTTATGGATCTGGAGACATAATCGACCGGACTGGCTGCGTGGCTCAGCGGTAACGTTCTCGCTTGCTGGGCCCTAGGTTGCAGGTTCGTATCCTGGCGCAGTCAGCTGGCATTTGAGGGTGCACAAATGCGAGGGAGCCGTGTCAGTACATTTACTGGCACGTTAAAGATTCCCTTCGGGCCAAAATTCGGGCACCCCGGTGTCTCTAAAAGCAGCAGTAGTTAAAAGGGATGTAAAACCAATAACATTATTATTATTATTATTATTATTATTACATATACGACCTGCCGTGGGCAACATCCAACTTTGAGTTGAGGCATGTCTTTACACGTTTGGTTGTGCATGGCTTTCACAACCCTAATTGAATTAACAAATCTTTCCATGACCCTACAGAGACGTGTGTATACAAACTATGTGGATATTTTCGATTGCTATTCGCCTGAAATAAAAGTAGTAATTAATAACCTGAACTAACAGCAACGGCTTGAATTCAGTTACTATGTGAAATCGTTTTGTTCTTTACTTCAAATAACATTTTCAAATAACGCACAATAGGCTGTTACAAACCCTTTAAAATAAAAAGTAAAAATGTATCATAGTATCATCTTGTCATTCTTCAAATTCGATGCGCATAGAATGCCAATGGTATAGTAATCAATGGAGCCCCACGTAGACTAGTCGTGACATCTAGTGGTGAAATATCGAACAATATAATCCTAACAGAGCGAGTGCATTCTAGCGGCCAGAAGAAGAAACTTTTCAATAAAATCTGGAAGTTAATAAGTAGGTCGGCGTGCAGTTACCTTTTTGGCAGCTAGATGTCTCGAGTAAATCTGCTGGCGAATTATGTTTTAATTAAATATATATTTTACACCATAATATGCACAATATAACGCTTAATTTTAAAACATCTGAGTCATTACAAAACAATAAACATATACCATTTCAAGCAAAAAAACTAGCTCTCATCGGGTTTGAACCATAGGCATTTGAGCGATAGGCTAACGCTCTACCACTGAGCTAATTGTGTCAACGAATATCGTTCTATATAAAATGACTTACATAGAACTTGTTAGCAAATAATGATTTATACTAAACGATTTCATCACTGGAGTATATTATTTATATATAAAGCATTTCATACAAAGTTTATTTATTTTGTATCGGAACGCTATATTGCATGCAATACTCAAATCAGTGAAATATAAGTCAGGCACAAGATATCCGCTGCCATCTTGTCTTATTACTGAATCAGCTCAGCTTTTTAAAATCACGTCTGCACTATAGTATTACAAAATAAAACTTTTAATTTCGAACGTGCCTCTTCCTTTAGAACAGTTAAAACGATTCTCGGCTCGATAATCGGAACTGGTGGGTCCCATGATATGGATTATAATGTTTGCATAATTCGCACGGCCGCCATCCTGAAATGGTATGGCGGACGACCTTGTAGTTTCGTCACAAGACGCATCCTATACGAAGGTATGTTGCTACCAAATTTGGTAGAGATCGGATAATTTGGTTAGTCATTATTTGATTTTACGTTTTGAACGTTTGAGTGGCCGCCATTCAGTTTTAGTAAAGATGGCGGCGATATAAAACATGACATTGAGGTATCCTTTGCTAGTGCTACCTTTGTACCAAATTTCGTTCAATTCGCATTCACCGTGTTCGAATTGATAGGGGGGGACGGACATTCAGAGTACACACACTCACACACACACAGACACACACACACACAGTCTCACACACACACATACACACACCCAGACAGACTCACACACACACATACACACACACAGACAGACACACTTTTTTCGCCCTGTGTTGATCTCATAAGTCTACTTTCATTTTTTGCAAAAATCGAAAGTAGGCTAAAAATATATATTGCTGAGCCATTTAACAAGAATGTATGTCGTCCATGTATTAACAGGCAGTACTGTAACGTTGGTAAATGTAGCAATGTTGCATGTTCATCCGATTCCGAATCAATAGCCTACATTTTTAGCCTATTTTCAATTTTGAAAAAATAGGCTTATGAGATCACCTTTTGTCCGTGTGTGTGTGTGTGTGTGTGTGTGTCCCTAATAAAATCTAAACGGCTCGAGCGATTTCAATGAAACTCGGTAAGTTCATAGCACTATTCCCGGCGACCTCGACCGTGCCCTTAAAATTTTGTTACGTCTCACCAATCCAACATGGCGGCTGTGCGAAATATTTCACTAGCATTCAATATCTCCGAAACTATTACAGATATCACTCTGAAATTGTGTACGGTGATAAAGGGAACTACTAGAAGTTCACCTATGAGACTTTCAAAAACCTGGTTTCTACAAAACCAACATGGCGGTCAAGCGAAATTGAGACTTTTAAATAGACATTTCTCGCGATTTAACTATCCAAACGTAATGAAACATAGTACAGCAAATGTTTATACACATTGGAATGCACTGGCGTCCAATTTAGTTCAATTGTTTACATAACCTCAAAATGGCGGCTGTGTGAAATATTTCACTGGCATTCAATATCTCCGAAATTATTACATATATCACCCTGAAATTTTTTACGGTGATACAGGGCACTGCTACAAGTTTATCTATGTAATTTTCAATAACCTGTAAAGTACAAAACGAACATGGCGGCCAAGCGAAATTGAAACACTTGAATAGACTTTTCTCGTGATTTAACCATCTGAGCGCAGTGAAATGTGGTACAGTAAATGATTATGCGCATTGTAATGCATTGGCATCTAATTTAGTTCAATTGTTTACATAACCTCAAGATGGAGACGGTGCGAAATTTTAAAATTAAGTTTTTAATTTTTGTGTCGTAATCATGCGATCGAAGTGAAAGTTTGAATAATGAAGCTAGGCAATAATTTTCCTTGAATGGTACATAACTCTATGGCCTATACATATAACAATCCTAAATGGCGAGCTTCCGAAATATTTAGACGGTTCTCAATATCTATGAATCTTTTACAGCAACCAAACTGATTTTTTTATGTTCATAGAGACTATGAACATATGTTCACCTATAGGACTTTCAGTAACCTGGTGAGCACAAATCCAACATGGCGGCGACGCGAAGTATAAATATTTAAATGGACGTTTCTCGCGAATCAACTATCCACGTGCCGTGAAACGTTGCACGTTAAATGCTTATACAAATGTTGATCCACTGGCATGTAATTTATTTCAATTATTTGCATAATCAGAAGATGGCTGGTGTGCGTACTTTTAAAATCTCGTTTTTACTTCTTGTGTTCTAATCATGCGATTGAAGTTTGAATACCACACGTACACAATAATCTTAATGTAATAGTACAAAAATAAAAATCCATCCTGGCGACCATATGAAATATTTAGACGGTTCTCAATATCTACGAATCTGTTATAGCAATTAAACTGAAATTTTGTGTGTTGATAGAGACAATTAACATGAGCAGGATATATGAAAATGGGCTGTATAGTTCTTCACGGAACTACTTGTTTCATTTCAGTTTAAATTTAAACATCGTGGAACCAAACTCCAACCTAAATATTCTCGAAGGCTGCTCAGGAACGTCTTCCTAGTGTGTTCGTGTGGAGGACACGTAGTCTCCGGATTTTAGAAACAAAACTACCACTTTGAGAAACGTAAATGGCCCTGCGGTTCATTGAGTCTAAAGCAGAAATGAGTACGAGGGTGTGGATCTGACAACTACATCCCATCCAGTGCCGATGTCACGAAGAGTGGAAGCTTTCACGTCCTACTGCACCAAGAACTTTCATGCTCTGTGCGGAGTTGGCATTACTGTAAAGAATTGTTACTAAAATGTAACCTTACAATTTGTTCCACTTCTCTATACACTGGGGGCGTGGTGGCGCAGCAGTCAGTCTCTTAGATTCCAACCAAGGTGGCCTGGTTCGATTCCCGAACAATACATGTGAGATTTCCGAAGTGAAATGCCATGTTCTGTGGACCGGATTCCTCGTTAAAAGGAGGTCCAGTGGCTCATGATCTCAAGATTAACGGTCACGTAAAACTACAATCTTCCTTCTTTCTCTATACTGAGACCGCTTGATCTCATGCTGGTGATGATTTTTATTGGTAACATAAGAATACTCCAACTGAGAAACACTGAACGCACTCCGGAAGCATGTATCATCTTCAGGAGAACTTCTGACTTCGTTTGGAAGAGTAAAAAGGATTAATCACGATCGCAGATTTTTATCTACAATGTGCATCTTTGAGAAATATTAGCCACGTCAATATGATACTATTATGGGTAATTTAAGGAATTTTCAACGCAGAAACGTGAGGAAGAAGGAAATAAAGGCTAAATGACTTCGGCAGTATTCGAAGGCGGAACACGCCATGCAGAGAGGAAGGACAATCCCATATGCGTTTGAGCCGCATGGATGTGTACGTTACTAAGTCCGGTCGAGTGACCGATGAACATTTTGTTGGTGAAAAGACTAAGGAAGTCGTATCTAAGGATGGACCAAGCATCCTACGTTGTATCAGCGCTGCAGTGCTTGTGAAATTGTTTTCTACAGAATTATAATCACGATAAAGTGATATTTTCAAAGTACGAGTGATTTTAGTGATTTTTCCTGTACGTCTCGTACATGTGCAACGCGACACCACATGGTGGAATGTGGGTCGCAAAAATTTCCAGCAAAGTGAAAATTATAGTGCTATTTAACAGCATTGAATGCTGTGGAAATTGTTAATGCTAGAGAAATACGCCGTGTCTAGGCGAATCTCATCTAAATATTCAAAGTGATTGTGCTAATAACGTGCTATTAGAATCTGTGAAAGATAGCTTCAGTGAAGCAGGCACATGGCCATTTCTATTCTATAAAGCCTGTACCGTTTAAAGCCAGTGTTGCTAAATCAATCATCAGCAGTGATAAAACGGTGTTTTTCAACCTATTTCATTACTTCAACGAGAACGTCAAAATGTTTGACAGTGACGACATTCTGATTTACGCCTGTACCACGAGGAACGAGATGATGCCGTAAATATCCCAATGGAGGAGCCATTGGCCATCCAACATCAGCAATATGGAAGCCGATACTAGAATTGCGCAAACCATGGCCGAGAAAATATTATTACCACCTGGGAACACAAGGATTGATCCATGAATTTGAAGCCTGGGATGTTTCTCTGTGAGAAACATGCTGCCGTGAGTTTACGTTAATTTCTACTTGTATTTGGTTCTGGTCTCGGGGGTTGGTTTAGTTGTAGTCAACCGTTATATAACAGTCATTTAGGTAGGTCTGGTATTTTTGTAGATGCCGCTGACGTCATACTTTCATTTCCATAAGCTTCCGCATTTTTGACAGATAGCTTATGCCTTGGAGTTAGACACCTCAGAGGGGTGCAAATATGTGTCATAATTTTGTATAGTCCTTAGAATGGACATCAGCTGAGAAGGAGCAATGTTTTATCTGATTTAACCAGCTCAATGTAAGATTATTTTCTTTTGATAACTTTGAGGCCCCTTTTATTGAAGGAATAAATACGCCACTGTCGGTCGTATCATTTCGATGTCGTAGAGGTTACGCATCTACCATTTTTGTAAAATACCCTTTTAAGGACTCAGAACCTTGATTCAAGGTGAATCAATTTAGAGAATGGGAGTGAGTGATAATAGTTAAAGCACCTGTAACCGACCATTCAACATTAAATTGTATCATTTGCAATAATAAGCCAGGAGAATGGCGTTTGTAAGAACATTTAATTACTTTGAGTGCATTGCGCACGTTCTTTTGTGGAGAATTCTTTTCTTTGTGACAGTGGAGTACCTTTTCAATCTCTTTGAAAAGTTACATATCTTTCTTTTCGTATGCTTTGCCAAGCTGCGATGCCGCTTATGTTTAGACCTCATTTTTCAAGGCAAGTTTCGAAGCCTTATTATCCCAATGATAATGACATTGTATTATAGTGTGCACAAAGTGAAATAATAGACAATTTTGAGTGCATTACACCAGTATGTTCTACATGTTGATAGACTTTGACACGCAGTGAAGCGTGCAAGTTAACACTTGAGCTCCGTTAGGATGACAGCTTTCGACGCTGAAGGTTATCTGTTTTCACCTGCAGAGCAGCACACTAGATTTCTCAAGCGGGACAGTTGACGCATGACCGCATACTTCGTTTCTGCTAGACTTATTTTTTTATCGAGCCGTTCATAGAGCTCAGTCATAAATGTACAATTGCATCATTGTTATTATTGAGTATAGGGTGTTTAAGAAGTTGCATTCCCACTATATAAATAGATTCGCAAATGTTTTAAGCGAATAGACATGGTATTTGTATACTATCAGAGTATTCCTAATGAATGTACTTTTGCTATTTTGGAAGGCTTATTTTCTCACTTAAAGTGGTTGATTGTTTCCGTGTTTTGACACGTTGATTTATTGGGGTGGTTTCCCGTTCAGATTTTATGCCAGCAGACTCATGGAGATGACTGCTAAGGTTAATTCTTGCGTGATCCCGTGGAGGACACGTTTAGATATTTGGGACTGGTACTTAGAAGGAACTTTGCTTGTCCATCTGGAGATGTGTTATTGTGGACTAAATCATATCATTATGATATTGGAGCCGCTTAGTGCTCAATGATGCCATGATTATTCGAATCATGCATCTTGTAAGGAACTGTAAAAGACTTACGATTAGGAATTATAACTTGTGTTATTGTTGACAAACAGGTGCCACGTGCATTCTGTTGGGTTTAGTTTTCAGTTTATTAGCCTTGCATTGTTGGTCATTCAACAATATTCTTAAACAATGATAATAATAATCAGAAACCTAAATCATGAAATATAATGTTTATTTAAATCTGCGTGGGTTAAAACTTCATTTAAATCTTAATCAACTGTTTAACTTTGATCATGATTGTTTACATTTTTGACCAATGCCACGTGCTTGAGATAAAATATCCCTAGGAGGGGAATTCTAGAGAAATACATGGTTAAACTTGATAGGAATCAGTTGCTGGCTTAAGGGTAGTCAACTAGTGGATCGTGTTCCACATGTTTGTTTTGACATGCTTCAAAAGCATGCCTTGTCTGAATTCGCATACACTTTAGATGGCGGATGGAACAAACAGTCTCCATTTCGAAGTAGGCAGGGTAATAAGAAGAATTATTGTGTGTTCTGAATTTATTTCAGTGTATTTTCCCTATGTGAACCCTACTGTTATTTTTAGCCTACTTTTCACATTTTGCAAAAATGAGGAAAAAGTAGACATATGAGATCGGGCAAATGTGTGTCTGTCTGTCTGTCTGTCCTTCTGTCTGTCAGTCTGTCTGGCTGTGTGTGTGTCGCCCCCCCTATCAACTCCTAAACGGCTGCAGCAATCGAAACAAAATTTGGTAGGAGTAAAGATCTATACCTGAATATCTCACGGCCATATTTGAAAATGATGTCAGTGCTACCAACTGCTGAAAAATCGCAATTGAAATTTGAGCTCCATGTTGAATATCTTGGAAGGTATGAATGGGAGCTATTTCAAAATTGGCACACGTATTGATAATAATTATGCAGTTTGATTTCCAGGAGGCCATACATGGCAGTGTTGCCAAAATGATTATAAGCCTGCTGATAGGTCCAAATTTTAAATGCATATAACTTCTACACTATCAATTGGATTTCAACCAAATTTCGTATGTGCTATGCGTACATAAACAAATATGACTGAGTGTATTCTTAAGAGCCATCAGGGCTGCCAACTGTTAATAAATGCTCTCAATTTTTTAAATACAAATACCCATATATCAGAAAGTATGCAAGCCGACAGCTTTAAACTATGCACACGTATAGTAACTGACATTATATATTAATTTGGAATAACTTATATACATCAGTGCTATCAACATGATTCTAAGCCTGCTGAGAAGTCCGACTTTAAATACATGTAAATTCTATACTATCAATTGGATTTCAACCAAATTTCTTATGTGCAATGTGTACCATAACTGATAATTACTATGCGCATTCTTAGGAGCAACCAGGGCTGCCAACTGTTGATAAATGCTGTCTCTATTCGTTTTTCATTATATAAATATATCAGAAAGTATGCAAGCCAACAGCTCTAAACATTGCACACGTATAGTACCTGACATTCTAGATTAATTTGGTTTAACTTATAAACGTCAGTGCTGCCAACATGATTCTAAGCCTGCTGATAGGTCCAATTTTAAAATGCATGTATATTCTATACTAACTAATGGATTTCATTCAAAATTGACACAACAATACATCATATTATTTCAGATTATTTCTGACCAATACATGTATGTCATTGTTTCCAACATGATTTTGCGCGCGCTGTTAGATCCAATGTTTAACTGCATGTAACGTCCATGCTATTCATTGGACTTCAACCAAATTTTGTATTCTGTACCTTAAGAGATGGAACTAAGAATATATTCAGTCACCAGGGCTGCCAACTGTAGTTCTCTATTAGGCTACATTATGCCAGGTATACAGTATTTCGAGCTAATTCGAAATTTCGATATTACCAACTTAATTTCGTCATTATTCTAGATAGATCCATATAGATTTATCATTGCCATGGACCTTTAATTTTAAGAAAAGTAGGCTCTTTAGTTCGTCACGGAACTTCTTGTTTTTGTAGTGTTGTTGTATCACTATTTTGGTATGTGTTTGATTTAATGAAATGACTGTTATACTAGTTTTGTTTAATTTATACACGGACATATGGATCCGATGTTGCTGTAATTCAAGGTTTAGCTCAGACAGATAAACATTAAATGTAAATGCGGGATGGTCTTTAGCATCATTTAGATTTTTGCAGTCATATGTGACTAGTTATTTATGGTACGATGATTCTTTCTAGAACATCGTTAACTTCTCTATTGTAATTTAAATTAGGGTTTTGTACCATCTTCCCCAGTTTTTTCCCAACCTTTATTTTTAATTAGAGCTGATCGCGAGGGTTTAATTTTATAGTTTAGGCGTTAGTTTTTTTTTCATTTGTTTTTGATTAGATAGCGGATTAGCCGATTTTATGCCCTTGGATCCTAGGCTAGGGGTTGGATTTTATAAATAAACAATTCCAACGATCTTTACTTAAGCCTGGATTACTTTCTTTCGTAGCTTGTTTTTTGGAGGGGGGGGGAGTGTATTACCAGGGTGTCTATGACTTTGCAAATCATGATGGGAACCTCATCCTTGGGACAGGGGAGTCTCACAGCCGGCGAGCCCTTTTTGTTTGCACTCCAATCCTCTTCGTCGGTATGTGTACGGAGGAAGAGGTCGTCTGGGAGGCCATACACGGTTGGTGGTGACCAGATGATCTCCTCAAACGGGCACAATACACATGGCGGTTATAGCGTAATTTCTTGCTTCTAGGTTAAATAAGGATTGCATTCCCTCTCTTATATTCCGCTCTTGCAACATAAATAGCTCAGCGATCCGCAGAAAATTGTTTTGTGTTGGTATCTTCTCTCCCATCTGCTAGCACATGTGCATTGCCAAAGCTACGGGCTTTCCCGAAATCCTTCCGTCCCTTCCGAGAATTCTTTTCCCATAGCTGTTGTGATAATTGATACAAAATCCTGTTTGATTCTTTACAGTATAGGGTCTTAACAACGACCGAAGTATATTACACACTACCATATTATTCCCAAAGAAAGATATACAGTATATTAAGATGGTGGATGGTTTGGAAGCCCGACTTGAATGTGCTCTCAGAAGTGTAGTGAATATCGCGAATGCAGGAGGCTACATAAGGAAATACACGAAGGAGAGAATTCGTCAAGCAGTAAGTGTCATTAGGGAATGTTTTGTAGCAATGAAATGTGACAGTAGGAAAGAGTATAGCTACTATTACAAAATGAGGTTATGGAGATGCAAATCTATGGAATAGAAGGGTGTGCAGATATTCCTCAAAAGGGACAACTAGCGACATCTGCTGGCTTACTGCCCGAAACCACTAATAGTAGCACACGGCCAAATGGATGCGCAGCACGCATCCATGACTCATTTTTAAAGGTCACACAATGAAACAGAAAGTCGCAAACAAAAGTAGTTTGAGAATTCTAAATTCTCATTTATAATGACTGCGTTAGCGATAGCAGCCGATGACTGCTTTTGAGCCTATCACAGGTGAGAATTTGCTCCTTATCCCGGGCTTCCGGGGTTTTTGGTTACTCTCGTGTTTTGGTAGTTCATAATTTGTTAAGTGTAGTGTTTCTTTCTCTGGTCGTGGCCTGGCCTGTGTTGGGTTGGGATTTGATGCATTTATTAGCCTATTTTCATTTATTAAAAAGAAACACTTATGAGATCACCTTTTGTCCGTGTAAGTGTGCGTTTGCGTTTATCCCTAAATAAATCTAAACGGTTGGAGCGATTTCAATGAAACTCAGAAATGACATAGTACAAGATGGCGCCTACTACATACCGAGTGTAAAAGTGCTCCGCAAGTCACCAGCCAAAACAGCCAGTTAAGTATCATTTATCAGTGTCCTCAGTGTGCTTATTTATTTGAACAAGCTTTTGTTGAGTGATTGATATAAAAGTATGACCCTAAAGGCAGTAAACGAGCGTGTGAGTAAGTTTGAAATGCGGATGGCTGAATTCCAAGCTCGCTTGGAGCAAGCTATGGAGGCCTCCACGATCAGTGCTACCAACCCCAGCGACACCCTGAATGTTCTCGCGTCAGACTTTAAGGACTTCCGAGAAGTAATTACTGCGGAACTGGACGAGATGAAGAAAGAGGTAATCCTCGTCCAGGAGCATCTCGAGAAGCAGGACATCCGGCAAGATGAGGCAGAGCAGTACAGTCGGAGAAACTGCCTTCTCCTCCACGGAGTACGTGAAACTCCCAACGAGGACGTCTACGCGAAAGCTATCGAAACACTCTCAGGGAAACTAAATGTGACTCTGCAAATGGACAGTTTAGACCGATGTCACAGACTGGGTCGCCAGCCAAGTACTGCTGCAGGAATCGTGGCCTCAGGGAGTAGGCCTATAATAATAAAGTTCGTACGATACCACCAACGAGATCGTGTTTGGCGCGCTAAGCGACTGCTCAAAGGCACATCACTGTTAATAACAGAATCCCTTACTGCAACTAGGAAGGACATCTTAAGAAAAGCACGGGACTTTTGGGGATTACGTAATGTATCCACACAAGACGGCCGAATTGTTGTCCACCTCAACAATGGCAGAAAACTAAATATTAACACACCTGCGGAACTAAAGTTGCACATTAATAGGCTAGGTGAAGGAAATGGAATAAGTTCATAGACATGTGTACTAGAAGTTACATTAGGTTTGTGTGTGTGAATGTGTGTGTGTGTTTAGTATTTAGGCAGTCAGCTGTTAGTTTCATCAGGAAGTCGAGGTACCGTTACGGTAAGTTCTTGACCTTGTGAGCATGCCATTTAGAAATAGTTCTGCTGTCCTTGTAGGAGCCAATTCACCCTCGGGCAATGACCGAGGCTCGTACAATAGAAATTCTCCCCTCCCTCCACCTTCACCAGCGCACGCTGGCACTAAGTTAAAGCAAGCATTTTCAAACTGTCCTAGAACCTTACATTGCTGCCATCTGAATAGCCAAAGCTTACCAGCACACATAGATGAGATTACAGCAATATTCTGTGAAAACAATGTTCATGTAATAGGAATATCTGAGAGTTGGTTGTCTGAATCACTTCCGAATTGTGTGGTTCAGCTTGAAGGATATAATCTCCTTCGCCATGATCGAGCCGATAGGATGGGAGGCGGTGTTGCCCTTTATTGCAGAGATGATCTGAAAAGCAGGGGTATTTGTTCATCATCGTCCGTTGAGATACTGAGGACGGAGTTCATGTTTGTTGAGGTAACACTGAGTGAGCTGAAAGTATTGATAGGTATTGTCTATCGCCCACCTACTGTATCATACATTTCCGAGTTTGAAACTAGTCTGCTCAATTTGCTGCCATCTTACGAACATGTAATTATTTTAGGAGATTTTAACACTAACTTACTAACCAAAACATACAAAGCAAAGAAATTTGAAGATCTATCTTCCTCCTGTGACATGACGATACTTCCTCTCGAGCCAACTAACTTCGTAAGCACAGTAAGCTACACTTCACATACACTAATTGATCTCATCATAACAAATAACCCACAGAAAGTAGTGACTCATGGTCAAATACCAGTGCCGGCTATATCCACCCATGACTTAATATAGGCCTACTTAGCGTATTCGCTCCGCGTTCCAAAGTACAAGACTAAATATGTTACATGCAGAAATATAAAGGACATAGACCCGGTACAACTGAAATATGATGCCTACAGTCTTCCATGGAACGACATATTGAGACTGGACGACATTGACGAAAAAGTAAACAAGTTTAATCTATTAATACATGCACTATACAACAAACATGCGCCCAGGAGAAAGATAAGGATTTCTCGTAAACCTAAGCCGTGGTTAACTCCGGAAGTCAAGAAAATGATGTCCCGTAGAGATAATCTTTTCAGACAATACAAACGTTCTGGTCTACCAAATGATTTTGAAAAGTACCGAGTACTTCGAAACCAAATTAAGCAAACTTTACGTAATCTTAAATTTAAGTATGTTCGTGATACAACCTGCCGACTAAACACGGCTAGAGCGTGGAAACAACTCGGTGCTTTGGGCATAGGAAAAAACCAGGAGCAACTCCCTATACCTGACATTCCACTAGACGAGCTAAATGCATATTTCACGGATGCAGATATGAAATCCAGCCCAAATAACGCTGCCAGTCACGGCCCATCATTTCCACCAACAGATCGACCCAGCTTTTCATTTCGTAACTTAAGCACTAATGAAGTTAAGAGAGTGTTGTATTCCATTAGATCCCAGGCGAGCGGGATTGATGATATACCTATAAAATTTATACATTACATTATTGGTGCTGTTCTCCCCATTCTCACACACATTTTTAATTACTGTTTAAACAATGGCACACTGCCTTCTATCTGGAAATACGCCAACGTGATCCCTCTTCCTAAGATACCTTGCCCACTGTTACCGTCCGACTACCGCCCTGTATCTATTCTCCCTGCTCTCTCCAAAGTACTGGAACGGTTAGTACAAACTCAAATACTGGAATATTTGAACACTCACTCTCTACTTGATCCACTCCAGTCTGGTTTCAAGAAGGGCCACAGCACAGCTACTGCCTTACTTAAGGTGACTGATGACATCAGACAAGCAATGGACCAAAAACAAGTAACAATACTCACACTCCTCGATTTCAGCAGAGCATTTGACACCATAGATATACCGACCCTATTGAAGAAGCTAAAATCCCTTCTTGGCTCCGAAGCCATAAATTTTTTCTCTGCTTACCTAACGGGTCGAAATCAGCGTGTGATTGTACAGGACACCACCTCACAGTGGCGTCAGAAAAAGGCAGGAACCCCCCAAGGTTCGGTCCTTGGGCCCCTACTTTTCGTGCTCTATATCAACGATATCTCCTCCATAATTAACTATAATAAATATCATCTTTATGCAGATGATCTCCAAATATATTGCCACACTAGTATCAACAATATATCAAATGCAATAAGGGATATAAACACTGATATCCATCAACTTAGTGTATACGCCGATGACAACTCTCTCCTGCTCAATCCTAAGAAAACCCAAACTATCATCATCGGCTCTCATAAGTTACTAAACTCATTAAAAAACAACTACGTTGTGCCTCCAGTAACACTGAATTCAATCACCATCCCCTTTAGTAAAGAAGTAAGGAACCTTGGGTTAACCTTAACTGAAACTCTTGACTGGTCACCACATATAAGAAATACACGTAAGAAGATATACGCATCCCTTCACCCACTCGTGCGCCATAAGAATATTTTACCACTAGACATTAAGATTAAACTCATCCAGACACTAATACTACCAATTCTAGACTACTGTGACATCGTTCTCGTTGACGCGACTCATGGACAAACAATGAAACTCCAACAAGCATTGAACTCTTGTCTTCGGTTCGCTTTCAATCTAAGATACGATGCCCACATAACCCCAAGCTACCGTGCTCTTTCATGGCTTAAATCTGATGAACGCCGTAAATTTCACTTGTTGACATCCATCTATCGATTTCTGCATGAAAACACCCCCACGTACATGTCATCAAAATTTAGTTACTTGTCCTCATATCATAATCGAAGCACTCGATCTGGCTCTTCCCTCGCCATCCCCATCAACCACTCATCCATGTTTAACCGCTCTTTTGTTGTAGCTGGGTCTCGACTATGGAATTCAACTCCTCCCGATATCAGAAATTCCACAACAATAAATAAATTTAAGGCCGCATGCCGAGATTACCTGTTGAATACTGCTGATTGCCCCGTGTGAATGGTGATGGATGATAGGACGTATGACTGAGCTAGGATTATATCTAGGATATTATAGTAAGGTCTGTGACATTGTGATTATTATTTGTATTGTTATAATTATTACTATCATTATTCATGTGCCTTTTTTTTACTAATATTAGTATTAGCATAATTAATTTATTATCATCATAATGTTTTTTGTATTTTCGAAATTGTCATAAGCTATGTACTGGTACCATATTTCGTGGTTAAGTGTAAGAGAGGGCCATGAGCCCTAACTTCGCCACTACCGAAGACATAAAATAAATAAATAAATACTATTTAGTCCAACCACGACCGTGCCCTTCAAATTTCAATACGTCTCCCAAATCCAACATGGCGGCTGTGCGAAATATTTCCCCGGTATTCTATATCTCCGAAACTATTATTGATATCACTCTGAAAGTTTGTATGGTAATAGTGAATACTTAGTTAAGTCAGATATGGCATGCTTAAAACATGGTAAGTATAAAACCAACATGGCAGCCAAGCGAAATTAAAATATTTAAATGGCATTTTCTCGAGATTTAATCAACCGATTGCAGTTACACTTGGTAGGATAAATGTTTATACATGATTTAATCTACTGGAATCTGATTCAATTCAATTTTTTTCATAAGAACAAGATGGCGGCTGTGCACAATTTTTAAATTATTTTTATTTTCTTTTTGTTTCCTAATCATGCGATTGGAGTGAACGTTTGAATAATAAACCTATGTTATATTCTTTATCTAATGACACATAACTATATGGTCTACATATAAAACAATACAACATGGCGATCATCCTAAATATTACGATGGTTCATGCAATTCCCCTGGTTTAACGGCTTATATGCTAGCACACAAACACTCAAGTAGTGAGTCTTGAACGATAAAATACAGTCCAGTGCATATTTTGGTGCTGAAGTATGCTTAGGCAAGTCATATCTCTGAGGGAATGTCGCACTATAAAAATGAATTGATACGAAGCACATACTATTCTATTGTAGGATGACTGCAGTACTTTAAAATATTCAGCATTTGCTGAGCGTAAATGTCTCATATTTCCCAATGTGGAAGTGCCTGTAACTGTTAAATTCCCCAACTGTATTGTAACAACTGCTCCATCGCATCGTATTAAAGTTTATGTTGCCATAGTGGCAGACTGTTTTCATTTCATAATAAGAATAAGAATTCAGTCAATGTACTATTCCAAAATATTAAATAGCCATTGTCCTGCATAATTTTGAATGAAGACGATTGTTATCGAGCGGCTATGAACTGATATACGCAAGTGAAAAGAAAAAGACGCAGTTGAGCTGCGATGGCGAGCGTAATTTCTTTCTTGCCGCTGTAGTGGCTCCCCTGCAAAGTACAGTGTGTTACAGGATGAATTGACCGTAGTGAGGATGTATTCCACAACAATTATGCTTAAGGCTGCAGTCCTTTGACTGGTTTGATGCAGCTGACCGTGTCACCCTGCCCTGAGCTAATCGTTTCATCTCTACATAGCTACCACACCCTACATCCGATACATATGTTTTACATTGTTTGAAAGTTGGACTATTGGTGCAGTAGAAAGGAGGAGAATTGAAGCGTTTGAAATGTGGTGTTACATGAGAATGAAGAAACCAAAGTGCTCGATGACAATCGTCTTCATTCAAAATTACGCAGAACAATGGCTATTTACTATTTTGGAATAGCACATTGACTGAATTCTTATTTTTATTTCACTTGTTTGTGGTTGATTAACTTTGCGACATCGTAGCCATGTAGCCCCATGTGTGTGTGGAATTAGACTGATAGCCTGTGTCATTGTGTTGGCTGTACAAGTGTGTGTATTTGTAATTGGGGCAAGGGATTGGTAAAGAGGCGGCCGTGGCCTTAATTTAGGAATCGTTGGTGAATTTGCCTAGCTTACGTAGAAGTGGTAAACCACAGAAGACCACTTCCACGATGGTTGAAGTGCGAATTGAACCCGACGTCTTTCGTTACGTAATATGTAGAGTCAAGTGTCAGAACAATGGTTGTTTTATTTGAGGAGCTTGGATATTATGATAATTCATCCTCATGTACATGGGTGTGTGTGTAAGTATTTCTAATGACCTGTGTTATTGTGTTGGCTGTGTTAGAGTGAGTATTTGTAATCCAGGCGAGGATTGGAAAGGAGGCATCCCGGCATTTGTAGACTCACCCGAATGATCTTCACAGTAGCAGATAGAAGTGAAACCTCCAGAATCAAATGGATTTCTACGGTCAAATCAGATCTGGAACAACTGGGGATCTCACAAGAGTTCATACAGTTCCCGCAAGCCATTCGGAGGGGGGAATTTTTCCCACATCAATTACAACTGTAGTAGAAAGAAAACAGGAACAGCAGACCTTTATGGGTGGATAAAAGAAAGCTGGCGCATAGTCAGAAGATGAAGGAGCACTGGAAGAGGAGAAGTCAAAAGGCACAAGCGGCGAGAAGATACGAGCCCCGTGGTCCTCGGTAGGCCCGAACGATAAAGAAGATGTGTATTTATTAAACTTTTGTATATATATTTTTTTCAAGATTATGGAAACACCCATTACAAGTGGGTAAACTCGTGTTGACCGATTGAAAAACATTAAATTTCGTTTAAATAAACAAGTTGTAGCGTGTAGGTTACATGCCAGTTCATACACACCAGTATATCTATACGTCTTAGTATAAAACTAAGTTCCCGATTCTTGGATTTCACGGGTAATCTCGAGAACCACTAGATGGATTTTGATGCGGTTTTCAACATTCTGTAAAAGATATCTCGGGGAAGGATTCTGTAAAAAATAATTTATTTATGATCAAAGGAAGCCAAGCAGTAACGATTTCAGTGAAAACAAGAAGTTCCGTTAAGAACTATACAGCCTACTTTTCATGCCAATGATTATTCTACAGAATATGAACCTATCTAGAATAATGACGAAATTAAGTTGCTAATATCGAAATTTCCAATTAGTTCGAAATACTGTATACCTGGCATAATGTATCCTAATAGAGCACTACAGTTGGCAGCCCTGATGACTGAATATATTCTTAGTTCCATCTCTTAAGGTACAAAATACAAAATTTGGTTGAAGTCCAATGAATCGCATGGACGTTACATGCAGTTAAGCATTGGATCTAACAGCGCGCGTAAAATCATGTTGGCAACAATGTCATGCATGTATTGGTCAGAAATAATATGAAATAATATGATCTATTGTTGTGCCAATTTTGAATGAAATCCATTAGTTAATATAGAAGTTACATGCATTTTAAAATTGGACCTATCAGCAGGCTTAGAATCATGTTGGCAGCACTGACGTATATTAGTTACTCCAAATTCGTATAGAATGCCAGGTACTATACGTGTGCAAACTTTAGAGCTATTGGCTTGCATACTTTCTGATATATTGATATTAGGGTAACAAAAATAGGGACAGCACATATTAACAGTTGGCAGCCCTGGTTGCTCCTTAGAATACGCATAGTCATATCTGTTATGGTACACATAACACATACGAAATTTGGTTGAAATCCAAATGATAGTATGGAAGTTGCATGTATTTAAAGTTGGACCTGTCAGCAGGCTTAGAATCATGTTGGTAGCACTGACGTATATAAGTTACTCCAAATTAATATAGAATGTCAGGTACTATACGTGTGCATAGTTTAAAGCTGTCGGCTTGCATACTTTCTGATATATTGGTATTTGGATAAAATAAATTAGGAGCATTTATTAACAGTTGGCAGCCCTGGTAGGTCTTAAGAATACGCTCAGTCATATCTGGTTATGTACACATACAACATACGAAATTTGGTTGAATTCCAATTGATAGTGTAGAAGTTATATGCATTTAAAAATTGGACCTATCAGGAGGCTTATAATCATTTTGGCAACACTGCCATGTTTGGCCTCCTGGAAATTAAACTGAAATATTATGGTCTGTACGTGTGCCAATTTTGAAATAGCTCCCATTCATACTTTCCAGATATCCAACATGGAGCTCAAATTTCAATTGCGATTTTTTAGCAGTTGGTAGCACTGACATCATTTTCAAATATGGCCGTGAGATATTCAGGTGTAGATCTTTACTCCTACCAAATTTTGTTTCGATTGCTGCAGCCGTTTAGGAGTTGATAGGGGGGGACACACACACAGTCAGACAGACAGACAGAAGGACAGACAGACAGACAGACAGACAGACATTTGCTCGATCTCATAAGTCTACTTTTTTCTCATTTTTGCAAAATGTGAAAAGTAGGCTAAAAATCGAAAAAGTAACCTGGTGTCCATGGGCTCTTTAAGCTTACGCTAGACAAACCGTTAAATATATATACTGTGAACGTAAAAATTCTTCAGCATGAAACGTTCTACAAAAAAGTCCGGGAGAACATATCTCTATCTTCAATACATCGCCCACTATAAGTGATTTTACGTTTTCATTTCTTCCAACATCTCCATTCAATTACTGAGGCGACAGTTTACGAGCTAGCACGTAATGCATTCATAACTGTTCCCGAGCGAAGCCGGGGCGGGTTGATAGTGATTATCGAAATAGTGGGTTCGATTGTCATTCCAGCGATTTTTGAAGTCGTTTTCCGTAGGTTCCTTACTTGCACTCCAGATAAATACCACTCAGAAACAATTCCTAGGAGGTTCAAACCTGCCCGAACGGCAGAAACCCGATTATTCCCTTCCCTCAACGTGTTACAGTTGATAATAGTTTGACAATATAATAATGTTATTGCTCAAGATAGAAAGAAGAATTTTAAGAAGGAATTATGGTCCTAGGAAAACACAGGAAGGTTATAGACTGATCCCATGCAGAAATTTATAGTAAAATCGACAACCTTGAAGTGATGATCAGAAAACGGCGACTTCAGTTCTACGGACATATGGTCCTCATGGATTGCTCAAGGTTAAACAAACAATTATTTTATAAAATCTGGAACTATAAAGGGCAAGGAGGCTATGTTAAACAAATGAAAGAAGAACTTCAGAAATTCAAAATTACTGAAGAAGATTGTCTAAATCGAATAGAGTATAGAAAGAAAATTTTTAGCCTCAAAATTCTTGTCGGGGAGAAGAAGAATCTCAACGGAGGAGAATGGACTGCTGAAAGAGGAGCTGCGCAGTCGACCAGGATGAAAGACTTCTGGAAGAGAAAGAAGGAACTAGACCTATAAAGAAGTGATATTTGCGTGGTCCTTGTTGGCCTGTCCGCGGTGAATATATATATATATATATATATATATATATATATAATGTGTTTGGTTTGAAGTACATTTTAACTACTGCACCTTTTATAGACCCCGGGATGCCAGAATTTCGTCCTGAAGTAGATGAACATTAACATGCCTGTAAATCTACTGACGCAGCTCCCTCATATAGCAATTGACTGCGCCAGGATTCGATCCTGCAACCTTTGACTCAACAGGCGAGACCGTTACAGCTGCACCACCCAGCTAGTCGATAATATTTAAGGAGTGATGGTTGATTGGTTCCTCAGATTAGGGGTTGCGACAACGCAGTCATGTAGCCCCGTGTTCTTTGGATGAGTGCAGGATCTGTCTGATAAGTGGTGTTAGTTATGATGACTGAATTAGTGTGTGTTATCTGTTTTTAATTCAAGTAAGGACTGCAGACATTCAATTTTCAAGTAGTTCTTACTTTTGCTACCAAAGGCCACCGTCAACGACACCTTGTTTACTTGTTTACTAGATGCCACCAGAGTCGGCTGCTGGCGACGAACGTTGGGACCTAAGAGCGTTAGTCAAATCTAACCTATAGTTTAGCTTCACACAAGGAAGGTTCTTCTTCATGTCATAAATGTATGACATGGGACCGCCAGCTTTACTTCCCCTCTGAAGGAAGGCATACTGAGTGATTTTTAACGCTCGTGCCACTCGGCCGGTTGTTATTAGACTTGATAGCTCGTGTACTGAAATAGGAGTGGCTGTAGGTCCCTGTATGATCCGGACTACTAGCGAGGTGCCTCCGTGGCAAGTCCCGCGTCCGGAAATTCGGTTAGATCTGCACCGAGGTCCTAAGGTGAACACGGATGCCTCCGCTTATCGGAGACAGTTCCACAGCATAGTTCACCAATTTCCGAACGCTGGCATTCTCTACACGGATGGTTCGAAGGTGGACGAGAAAGTGGGTTGTGCTTACGTTATTGATGGTGCAAATACCAAGATCTCTTTGCCTGAGGCCTGTAGTGTGTTTACTGCGGAGCTCGTTGCCATCTATGAAGCTCTGCAGTTTGCACTACAGGATGCAGGAATCCACTTTCTCGTGTGTACCGACTCTTTGAGTTCGTTGCAGTCAATTGCTACATGTTTCCCGCAACATCCCCTAGTGCAGCGAATCCACGACCTACTAGCCGGGCTGTGCCACGCTGACACTCGAATCACCTTTCTGTGGCTTCCAAGCCACATGGGAATTGCGAGAAATGAGTTAGCTGATTAAGCTGCAAAAGAGGCGGTATCACTACCACCTCGACCAATGCAGGTACCTGCTAGAGATATTCGCTCTCAGTTACGCCTACAAGTTCTGGCTTTTTGGGAGAGTCAGTGGCTACCTGACCCACTGCCCAGTAAACTGAGAGCGATCAAGGGAACTACTCGCGTGTAGCGGAGCTCTTTCCGGTCACGGAGAGAGTCCGTCATTTTGTGTAGGCTAAGGATAGGTCATACAAGATCCACCCACTCGTATCTGATGAGAAGGGAAGACCCCCACTTTGTACCTGTGGAGCCGTTTTCACCGTGGCCCACATTTTCACCGAGTGTGTTGATCTTGCTGACTTACGAAGAAACCTTGGTTTGCAGATGACACTCAAACTTATATTAGCCGATGACGCGGTGGCTGCTGATCGCGTTATCCGCTTTATAAGTGAGAGTGGGTTAGGGCCAGCAATCTAAATTTTCCAGTATAAATTGACTCAACGACTTGTTCGTTTTTAAATGATAATGTTTTGTTTTTCCGTAATTTTTGTTTATTTTTATAATTTTTATTTTTTTATTTAATGTTGTTGTTTTTGTATTATTAATTTTTGGTCTTTTTAAATTTAGGCGTCCACCTCAAAATTTTAAATTCAATTCCAAATTTATATTCTTTAATCTGTGTTAAGAGGGGCAGATGACCTCGTAGTTCCGCCCCTTAAAACAACAATATCTAACTAACTAACTAACTAACTTAAAAAAATCGACGACTTCGGCCAGGTTTGAACCCGCGACCTTGCTACCAACCACGCCACCGAAGCCGCCTTTAAGCAGTGATTTAAACACGTTGAGATACTGAGTTAATCATGGAAATCACTATCTAATACTGGTGCAGTCATTGTGCTCTGATGGAGGTGTGTCAACTATCCTAGACGTGTGGCTGAGAAAAACAAACAGACCAGAGACAAATAACAAAATAGAAATAAGATAACCGAGAGATGACATTTTTCCAATTAGACTTAGTGCAGCGCCTAATAGGATAGCTCTCTATTCTCTGGAAGATATACTCCATTATAAGATAGAGACAAACTTACAATTCACTGAAGAGTGAAACTAAGCACAGAGTGTTCATTCATTCAATGACACACTGTGATAGAACTGAGACAGTCTTCAACTATGTTTACTTCACAATAGAGTGCTGTTTTTAATCTATTAATTTCAGTTATCGAATAACCGAAGTAGAAAAATTGATTAATCATTACAAATAACGATTAATCGACTGTTCTTTTAAACGGTCGTTTAAACTATTAACTGGTTGGTCAAATAGTTGATGAATTTCTTATTCGATTAATCTATGCATTTCACTTCCTTTACTAAGCTCACACCGAAGCAAAACAGGCATTTAAGTAATTAAAATACATTGCACCATATTTTTTCAAATAATGTACCTCCTTCGTAAAGTTAGGCAACAAAAAAATTAAAACAAACATGTTCCTGTCCTAAATTATAAAAAATTCCTCTCGGCACACCGGAGGATGGAGTTAGATTTCACTGGGCAAACAAGGGGATAGGCGAAAATAGGCAGAATATGCAGGTTTTCGTAGAAGGATCAGACCTAATTTATTGCGAGAAAGTAGTTTCCAATTGGAGCTAAATTAACTTAGTTTTTCGTCTCTTTATGCATATTTTAAACATTTTATTGTCTTATGGGGACGGTAACCTTCTTGTCATTTGGGGTCAATTTTTACACTTGTGGTCACACTGTCCTTATGCAAGGTTTCGACACTGATGTTAACTATCTAACGGTCTGTTACTTCTTCACGCAAACTGTTATCTCCCGCAGAGATGTTGGTTGGTTCCTCAGTTTAGGGTCTGCGAAAATGCGGTCATGTTGCCCCGTGTACTTTGGGTTTTGGTTCCTCAGTTTAGGGTTTGCGACAATGCGGTCATGTAGCCCCGTGTACTTTGGGTGTATGTAGAATCTGTCTGATAAACAGTGTTAATTGTGATGACTGTATTAGTCTGTAATTCAGGTACGGACTGCAGATGGTCAATTTCAAGTAGTAGTTCCTAATTTTGCTATCAAATACTACCGTCAACTACACTTAGCTGTGAACTTGGCTACTAGATTCCACCGCAACCAGTTACTCGCAACGAACGTTGGAACTTCCCCTCCGAATGAAAGCACACTGAGGGATTTTTAGCGCTCTTAGAAAATCCAACGACTTCGGCCGGCTTTGAACCCACGACCTTTGGCATAGAAGTTCAGCATGCTACCAGTTACTCACCGAAGCCGCTTCCCACAGAGTCAGATGGAAAACTGAATGTGATAACGTGCAATGGCGTTGTCTTGGCAACCTCTGATAGCTCATCCCTCATCAATTTAGTAGCGTTGTCATCACAACCTCTGATGGCTTCGGCATTTTCTTCTAATTCCGAAATAATTTTGCTCATCCCTTGGCGTAATGATGGGTCATATCATAAATTATTTCAGAAGAAAGTATTAGGTAATTATTAGGGTAATATTGTCCATTTTGTACGGTTTTGATATTGTGCCTATTAAGAGAGATATGATTAATGTTTCCCTAAAACCCCTTTCTCCCACCCTTTTGGTCAATGGTTGGTGCTATCAAAAAACTTCTCAAACATAAATGTTTGGCCCTTATCCGACACATAGTATGAACTTTGAATGGATTCGATGTTCCACATATTAAGAGGGTTTTAACAATATTTCCATTTTTCGAAAAAAAGCCCCCCCCCCCCACCCTTTACACTCCCTTCGACCGATTTTGCCCATTAACGAAATGGACCGAGATTGTATAGGGATACATATTGTGTCAACAGTTCAAAGTGATTGGTGCAAATTTACTGTATTTATCGTGTCCACAAGAAAGTGATATACTTTCATACCTATTTAACTGATGGTGGTTTAGGGGTCTATGGGATGTGAAACGCGAAGATATATCAATATTTTCCGGAAGTCGAAACATGGCAACAGTTAGCTTTCTAATGAAATCTACCTAACACTGAAGAAGAGTTCAAAATCTTCGCTGAAAACCCTTCGTTTTCCTTTTTCGAAGTCCTGCCCATTTTAATTGATGTTTGTACAGCCACTGTCATTGACTCTTATTTGGTTATTGTCAACATAAACAAGGAAGAACACCTTGCATATTTAGGCGAAATGGAACTTTAATAGATTTCGACACATCATTCCAAAAATAAGCGTTTCAACTCAAGTTAAGCGATGATCTCTCATTTATACTTCTCATCTTATCTCGTGTTACTAATCAATTAATCGATTTTTCATCTAGTCGATTAATCGATTGAATGGCCATTCGATTGATCGATTTCGATTAATTTCTAATTATTCCATTAATGGATTAATCTCTATATTGTGCCCAGCAGGTACAATATATATAAAAAAGAAAGTTTGTTTTTTCTGAATTTCCACGGAAATTTGAGTTAATAACGCGTTTCAGACTGGTTCATGATGGTTGCGCGCAAAAACAAAATTTTTGTCTGTCTGTATTGTGCCCGCTGGCCGAAGGTTTCGGGGAGCCACCGGTTTCAAATGACCCTTCCGAGACCCTCTTCCAGTTAACACACAAGTATAGGGGACGAAATATTCATAGGCTGGAGTAGCACAAAGTCTGCACTCGGGGATGTCGGGAATTAACCAGCTCAGAGGAATGCGTCGATAACAAAACTAAACAAGAAAAGAGAGGTCAGTCTTATGTTAAAATCACAAATAAATTTTATTCAGAATAGATCCCTAGCCTAGCATGAGAGTTGCAATCGGCTAGTCCGATATTATTCTGCCCTGAAAGAAAAAATAAAAAGTCCTAAACAAGATCCAAATTACTCTCATGGTCCTAATACAAAATTTCACTAAAATGAACAAGCTAAGAAAATGGCACGTAAGATCGTCCCTAAGCAATTACATCGAAACGACTACGGGAGGATCAAACATCAAAAGAATCTATTGCAAAGCAAGACATTTACTTGTTTACGAATACTAGAACATTTACATTTAGTATCAAGGGGAAAATTTGTCCTATGCTATGATGGTGCCATCTCTAACATTTATCTTTAAAGTTAAGTGTGTAGCTAGTCCTAAATATCATTAATTAATAAACGAGATGCGTTTATTACTAAGAAAATCAAGCTATGTGCATAATGTTGCTGAATAAAAAACGCTTTGCTAATACAACACAAATGCATACACTAATTCAGCACTCCTATGGTTGTGCAATTGGCACTGCCTGCGTACTCGATTTGTTACTGTTTGTAACAAACGGTCATAGTGTCAGAGTGTTAAGAAAGTAGAAAAATATAGGAAAGCCTGCAAATGCGATAGTAATTAAACAATTACATCGACTCATATTGCTACTAATCTGATGTGTGTGCTTCTGTTATCACATCACCAATTAGTTGTCGACTATTCACGTGAAAATGTATCAAAATGTATCTAAAATAGCTTAACAATATCTAAGTGTTAACATTTGGTCCAGAAAATAGTTTATTTTTAATGTTTATAAACTTTATTTAGACTCAGGGGGAATTATAAGATTCGTTAGTTTTCAAAACCCTATTTTTGATTATTAAAGCTTCACACAATTATTTATCCCTGACAGTATTGTTGTTCAGTTTATGGACCTTTAAAAGCGTTCGGTGTATTTATGTAACGTGTGTATCCAACTTAAGCAAAAAAACTCAACAGTTTAATAGTTTACTAGACACCCTGTGTCTTCACCAATATTTCATCATTTTTAGACATCCTGTGTCTTCACCAATTACTTCATAATTATTAGACATCCTGTGTCCTCACCAATTACTTTACTCTTATTTCGGATTCATTGATCCAGGCGCCCTCGGTTTGGTACGACTTCAAATAGTTCATTACCAACGGTATAACCACAATAACAATGTCGGAGGTATTAATCCACCGTCACGACTCATATGATACTCTCATAACGTTAATTTACAAAAGTGTGGATTCCTAATTGATACACGTTTGAAATGCTGGTAATAAAGATTATATGTACAGAAAACACATCCTGACAACGCTTTAAATAAACATGAAGGCTTCTGATACAAGCTAAAAGTGTGTGTGAGCATTTATAAAATTGCCTCTTCCCTGAATAAGGTCGACCTGCGTTCATTTGGTTACGAAATACAGTTGCATTCATTGCCTGCGTGGCTTCTCTTAAATAAATAAATCTGTTTTCATGTATTGATCAGGCCAACAAATGTGAATAACGGACTCTACATTCCACTTGTAGTAATGTTAAGAATCTCACAGCCTTCTAAAACACTATACTGATGCACTGCCTAGAATCGAGTGTGCTGTGTAGTGGGTTTGGTTCGTAACCTTGGCCTCGATTTAACATTTGCCAAACTAGTATATTTGTCATCAGCCTGACAAAATAAAAGTTGATAATAACTGTTTTGAAATGATACGAAATGAGCATTGAAAATCCAGCCTTCCTGGCGTCTATAAATCTATATATATAACAAGATGTTCAGTAAAGAACATATAGCCTACTTTCTCCTAAATGCATGGGTATTGTTATAACTCTTTAAGTCCTTTTCAAGGAGTCTGATTGAATGTTGGTTGTAGTAGCTTGTTGAAATACAACGTGCTATAGGGATATTAAACATGAATATGAGGTGCCCTTTGCTAGTGCTACCTCTGTACCAAATTTCGTTCAATTCGGTTTCACCGTGTTTGAATTGATATGGGAATCGATTTGCACACATACTTGGCCACCATCTGCAAACTATTGGGCTGATGTTCTTGCAGTTTGGTCTGAATATGTTTCCCAAATAAAGATATGGTGTTGCAAAATTTGGTAGAGACTAGATTATTAGGTTGGTCGTAATTACATTTTAGCTTTTAACATTTGGGTGGCCGCGATTACGTTTCCGTCAAGATAGCGGTGATATAAAACATGACAATGAGGTGCCCATCGCTATTGCTACCTCTGTACCAAATTTCGTTCCATTCGGTTTCACCGTGTTCGAATTGATAAGGGGAATCGATTTTCACACAAAGATGGCCGCCATCCACAAAATATTAGGCTGATGACCTATTAGTTTGGTCAAAGGATGCTCCCTCCATAACGGTATGTTGTTGCTAAATTTGCTAGAGATTGGATGATTAGGCTAATCGTAATTTGATTTAAGCTTTGAACATTTGTGTGGCCGCCATTACGTTTCCATCAAGATGGCGGTGATATAAAACATGACACTGAGGTGCCCTTTGCTAGTGCTATCTCTGTACCAAATTTCGTTCATTCGGTTCCACCGTGTTCGAATTAATAGGGGGAATCAATTTTGACATAAAGATGGCCGCCATCCGCAAACTATTAGGCTAATGGCCTATCAGATTGGTCAAAGGATGCTCCCTCCATAAAGGTATGATGTTGCAAAGTTTGGTAGAGATCGGATGGTTATGTTAATCGTAATTTGATTTAAGCTTTAAACATTTGTGTGGCCGCCATTACGTTTCTGTCAATATGGCGGCGATATAAATCATGACACTGAGGTGCCCTTTGCTAGTGCTACCTCTGTACCAAATTTCGTTCCATTCGGTTTCACCGTGTTCGAATTGATAAGGGGAATCGATTTTCACACAAAGATGGCCGCCATCCGCAAAATATTAGGCTGATGACCTATTAGTATGGTCAGAGGATGCTCCCTCCATAAAGGTATGTTGTTGCTAAATTTGCTAGAGATCGGATGATTAGGCTAATCGTAATTTGATTTAAGCTTTGAACATTTGTGTGGCCGCCATTACGTTTCCGTCAAGATGGCGGCGATATAAAACATGTCACTGAGGTGCATTTTGTTAGTACTACCTCTGTACCAAATTTCGTTCCATTCGGTTGCACCGTGTTCGAATTAATAGGGGGAATCGATTTTCACACAAAGATGGCCGCCATCCGCAAACTATTACGCTGATGACCTATTAGATTGGTCAAAGGATGCTCCCCCCCCATAAAGGTATGTTGTTGCAAAATTTGGTTGAGATCGGATGATTAGGTTAGTCGTAATTTGATTTAAGCTTTGAACATTTGTGTGGCCGCCATTACGTTTCCGTCAAGATGGCGGCGATATAAAACATGACACTGAGGTGCCTTTTGTTAGTACTACCACTGTACCAAATTTCGTTCCATTCGGTTGCACCGTGTTCGAATTAATAGGGGGAATCGATTTTCACACTAAGATGGCCGCTATCCGCAAACTATTACGCTGATGGCCTATTGGTTTGGTCAAAGGATGCTCCCCCCATAAAGGTATGTTGTTGCAAAATTTGGTAGAGATCGGATGATTAGGTTAGTCGTAATTTGATTTAAGCTTTGAACATTTGTGTGGCCGCCATTACGTTTCCGTCAAGATGGCGGCGATATAAAACATGACACTGATGTGTCCTTTGCTAGTGCTACCTTTGTACCAAATTTCGTTCAATTCGCATTCACCGTGTTCGAATTGATATGGGGGGACAGACATTCAGAGTACACACACTCACACACACACACACACACACACAGACACACACACACACAGACTCACACACACACATACACACACACAGACAGACACACTTTTTTTCGCCCTGTGTTGATCTCATAAGTCTACTTTAATTTTTTGCAAAAATCGAAAGTAGGCTAAAAATCAATCTTACGTGATAGTTTGTCTGTGGGTGTGTGTGTATGTCTCCTATGCATTCATATACCACTCAACCGATTGCGATGAAACTTGGGTGAGATGTTGAGTACACTCCAAGGAAGGTTTCTGACTTAGTAAATCCATTTTACAATAGGTAGCGCACGCGTAGATTCAACAAATGAGCGACGATGCGCGAAGCATTTCAACAAAGTCCCGTATGCATTCATATACCATTCGTCCGATAGCGATGAAACTTGGGTGAGATGTTGAGTACACTCCAAGGAAGGTTTCTGACTTAGTAAATCCATTTTACAATAGGTAGCGCACGCGTAGATTCAACAAATGAGCGACGATGCGCGAAGCATTTCAACAAAGTCCCGTATGTGTTCATATACCATTCGTCCGATAGCGATGAAACTTGGGTGAGATGTTGAGTACATTCCAAGGAAGGTTTCTGACTTAGTAAATCCATTTTACAATAGGTAGCGCACGCGTAGATTCAACAAATGAGCGACGATGCGCGAAGCATTTCAACAAAGTCCCGTATGTGTTCATATACCATTCGTCCGATTGCGATGAAACTTGGGTGAGATGTTGAGTACACTCCAAGGATGGTTTCTGACTTAGTAAATCCATTTTACAATAGGTAGCGCACGCGTAGATTCAACAAATGAGCGACGATGCGCGAAGCATTTCAACAAAGTCCCGTATGTGTTCATATACCATTCGTCCGATAGCGATGAAACTTGGGTGAGATGTTGAGTACACTCCAAGGAAGGTTTCTGACTTAGTAAATCCATTTTACAATAGGTAGCGCACGCGTAGATTCAACAAATGATCGACGATGCGCGAAGCATTTCAACAAAGTCCCGTATGTGTTCATATACCATTCGTCCGATTGCGATGAAACTTGGGTGAGATGTTGAGTACACTCCAAGGAAGGTTTCTGACTTAGTAAATCCATTTTACAATAGGTAGCGCACGCGTAGATTCAACAAATGAGCGACGATGCGCGAAGCATTTCAACAAAGTCCCGAATGCATTCATATACCATTCGTCCGATAGCTATGAAACTTGCGTAAAATGTTGTGTACACTGCAGGGAAATTTTCTGGCTTAGTACATCCACTTTACAATAGGCAGCGCACGATTAGATTCAACAAATGAGCTACGACGCGCGAAGCATTTCAACAAAGTCACGTTTGCGTTCATATACCATTCGTCCGATAGCGATGAAACTAGGCTGAGATTTTGTGTCCACTCCAGGGAAGGTTTCTAGCTTAGTAAATCCCTTTAAACATAGGTAGAGCACGAGTAGAATCAACAAATGAGCAACGGCGCGCGAAGCGTTTCAACAAAGTCCCATTTAATTTCATATACCATTCATCCGATAGCGATGAAACTTGGGTGAGATGCTATGTACACTCCAGGGAAGGTTTCTGGCTTAGTACATACATTTTACAATAGGTAGCCCACCAGTAGATTCAACAAATGAGCGATGACACGCGAAGCGTTTCAACAAAGTCCTGTATAAAGTCATATACCATTCGTCTGATAGTGATAAATGTTTGGTGAATTGTTGTTTACACTCCAGGAAAGGTTTCTGGCTAAGTAAATCCATTTTACAATACGAAGCGCACGTTTATGTTCAACAAATGAGTGACTACGCGCGAAGCGTTTCGACAACGTCCCGTATACGTTCACATACCATTAACCGATTGCGATGAAACTTGGGTGAGATGTTGTGTACACTCCAGGGAAGGTTTCTGGCTGAGTACATCCATATTACAATATGTAGCGCAAGAGTAGAATCAACAAATGGGCGACGACACGCGAAGCGTTTCAACCAAGTCCCGTATGCATACATGTACCATTCGTCCGTACCTATGAAACTTGGGTGAGATGTTGTGTAAAGCGTCATGGAAAATTTCTGGCTTAGTAAATCCCCTATACAATATGCAGCGCACAAGTTGATTCAACAAATGAGGGACGACGCGCGAAGCGTTTTAACAAAGTCCCGTATAAGGTCATATACCATTCTGCCGTTAGCGGTGAAACTTGGGTGAAATATGGTTGACACTCCAAGGAAGGTTTCTGGCTTAGTAAATACATTTCACAGTAGGTAGCACACGAGTAGATTCGACAAATGAACGACGATAGCGATGAAACTTGGGTGTGATGTTGTGGACACTTACGTGACGGTTTCTAACTTAGTAAATACATTTTACAGTAGGTAGCGCACGAGTAGATTCAACAAATGAGTGACGGAGTGCGAATCGTTTAAACAAAATCAGGTATGCGTTCATATACTATTCATCCGATTGCGATGAAACATTGATCAGTTATTTTGTACCCGCCAGGGAAGGGGACTTAGTAAATCCATTTCACAATAAGTAGCGCAAGAGTAGATGCAACAAATGGGTGACGACGCGCGAAGCGTTTCAACAAAATTCCCTATTGCGTTCATATAACATTCTTCGATTGCGATGAAACCTTGATGAGTTATTGTGTACACGTCAGGGAAGGGCTTCGACTTAGTAATACATTTCTCAATAGGTAGCGCACGAGTAGATTCAACAAATGAGTGACAGCGCACGAATCGTTTAAACAAAAAACCCTATACGTGCATATACCATTCATCCGATTGCGATGAATCATTGATGAGTCATTGTGTACACGCCAGGGAAGGGTTTCGACTTAGTAAATCCATTTCACAATAGGTAGCGTACGATTAGATTCAACAAATGAGCGACAGCGATGAAACTTTTTGAAAGTTGTTGTGCACGCTCCCTCGAATGGTTCTAAATTAGAAAATCCATTTTATGATAGCTTAGAGGCAGTTAACATGTTGTGTATCCAAAAGCACTTCAAGAAACAGAATTTCAACGCCAACACTTTCTTTGATTGGCATTGCAACGCATGCCGGGTACAGCTTGTGTTTAATAAAACTATTACTTTCCACACGCGTCTTATAATTAACTACCTGCATTGTGCACTTAAATAAATTAAACCAAATTAAACTAATCTACTGTTTCCAACTCACACAATACGCTACAAATACTTGATCTGACTTACAGACGCAGCGTCACTTGGTTCGAGACCCGCCATGAGATGTTATATGCGGTCTCGTGTATGGCCTTAGATTATCTTCTCATTGTATTTGGACATCTTCCGCTGCCAATTCCCCACGCATGATTTAGAAATCACATGCCATCGCGTGGTTGGGGTTGTATTTGAAGATCTGATGGTTTAGCATGATTGTAATGTTAGCGTTGGTAATAACGTAGCACATAATTAACGAAAACTAGCGCGCACTGAAGCTAACATGCGGTAAAAATTTGCCCATTTTCACTCCGCCACTGGCTCTAGTCTTGTCGCTTGTGCGATACTCACTCGTGACTTTTGCACTGATATTTACAGAAAATAATAACATAAAATATTAAACCAAAAATACTGCCCATCCGGCAAATAAAGATTGTACTCGTAGATTTTGTACAGTTAATTAATTACACAGTTTATGTAACACTGAAGTGTGTGTGTGTGACCATGCGGTCATAAAGTTTGCTTTACCCAAGTTCATCATTTCACCTCGGAGAATGAAAATATTTCACAGTTTATGTAATGATGAATGTCCCCAATCTTTAAATTGTTAAATAATGCCATGATGGCTATCCATGAGAAAAATATCCACTGATTTTTTGTACCACATGGTTTCCCTTCACGGACGTACTTTCACTTTTGCTCCAACATGCACATCGATGTTGCCTCATCCAAAGACAAATAGGAACTGGTGTTACCAAATATGGCGTGCTCTTAGGATATGAGCTGACCGCGTAAATTGATAGATTCATTGATTTACGAAGTATGCTGTACTTCAAATATACAGAATTACTTGGTTATAATTTATAATTGATTTTCGGAATGTCCAAATTATATAAAAATATGATCATAAGCGATATTGCTTGATCTTCTTCCTGCCGCTCGCAGGGTATGTTCAGTTACATTCCAGCATAAGTTTTAGTCTCTGTTATCTGAGCAAACGTACGTCAACGGGCGCAGTATGTCTGTCAGTTTGTTTGTCTGTCTGTCTGTGTACGACGTTGCACGCGTATCACTCGAGAACGGCTGAGTGGATCAACGTAAAATTTGGTACAGATGTCCATCAGAGGCTCGAAAGTAATCACTGATGTAAGTCTTCTCCATACCTCTCATAAAATGCATGCTGAAATGGGCGTAGAAAGACGCGACAAAGCTCATTTTCAGCGTCTCAATGTGAGAAACAAGACTCGGGAGCCCCGAAAACCACATCTTAAGGTCCTTAAACCAACAGTTTTTGAGATATTTCCAGAAAACTAATTTCATTTATTAAGCTACTAGCTGTACCCGGCATGCGTTGCAATGCCAATCAAAGAAAGTGTTGGCGTTGTAACTTTGTTTGTTGAATTCCCAATTCCCAATTTGGATTCCCAATATTTTTTTTTCTTTTTGCGTTAACCGCCTCTAAACTATTGTAAAATTGATTTACTATCTCAAAAAAATCCCGGAAGCGTGCTCAATAATTCACCAAAGTTTCATCGCAATGAAATGAATGGCATATGAACGCATACGGGACTTGGTTGAAACGATTCGAGCGCCGTCACCCATTTATTGAATATACCCGCACGCTACCTATTGTAAAATTGATTTAATAATTCGAAAACCTTCTCTGGCGTGTACACAAGAACTCATCAAAGTTTCCTCAAAATCGAATGAATGGCATATGAACGCATACGGGATTTTGCATAAACGATTCGCGCGCCGTTACTCATTTGTTTAATCCACTTGTGCTTCACCCATTGAAAAACGGATTTTACTAATTCATACACCTTCGCAGGACTGTACTCAACTCACCAAAGTTTTATCACAATCGGATGAATGGTATATGAACGCATACGGGACTTAGTTGAAACGATTCACGCGCTGTCGCTCATTAGTTGAATCGACTCGTGCGCTACCATATTGTAAAATGGATTTACAAAATCAGAAATCTTCGCGGGAGTGGAAACAACATTTCACCAAATTTCATTGCGATCGCATGAATGGTATATGAACGCATAAGGAACATTTTTAAACGATACGCGCGCCGTTACTCATTTGTTGAATCTACTCGTGCGCTACCTATTGTAAAAAGGATATACTAAGTCATAAACCTTTCTTGGAGGGTGCATAACAATTCACCAAAGTTTCATGGCAATCGGATGAATGGTATATGGACGCATACGGGACATTGTATAAACAATTCGCGTGCCGTAGTTCATTTGTTGAATATACTTTTGCGATACCTATTGTAAAGTGGATTTACTAAGCCAAAAACCTTCCCTGAAGTGTACACAACAACTCACTTAAGTTTAGTCGCTATGGGACGAATGGTATATGAACGCATACGGGACTATGTTGAAACACTTCACGCGTCGTCGCTCATTTGTTTAATCTACTTGTGCGATACCTATTGTAAAGTGGAATTAGTAAGCCAGAAACCTTCCCTGAAGTGTACACAACATTTCACCCAAGTTTCATCGCTATCAGACGAATAGTATATGAACGCATACGGGACTTTGTTGAAACGCTTCGCGCGTCGTCGCTCATTTGTTGAATCTACTCGTGCGCTACCTATTGTAACATGGATTTACTGTGCCAGAAACCTTGCCTGTAGTATATACAACCTCTCACCCAAGTTTCATTGCTATCGGACGAATGGTATGTGAACGCATACAGGACTTTTTTGAAACGCTTCGCCCGTCGTCGCTCATTTGTTGAATTTACTCGTGCGCTACCAATAATTGTTAAGAGGATTTACTCAGCCAGAAACCTTACCTGAAGTGTACAGAACATCTCACCCAAGTTTCATCGCAATGGGATGAATGGTATAAGAACTCATGTGGGACTTTCTTGAAACAAACGCACGCCATTTTGTTAAAACTACTCGCGCCATCTATTGTAAATTGGATGTACTACCCCTATACAAATTACGTTGAGTAACTAACGGGATTAAATGTTAAGAGCCTCATTTTCGATACCAGTAGTGGAGAGTGCTACTCGCATCCAGTCGGCCGTGTCTCGTCAAGAGCTACTGTTGCCTGGAAACGACTTGCCTTAGCTGTCATTTGCGTTACGTTTTATAGTGACTTGTATTCTCTTTGACCTTTTATGTCACGTCACGGGATAAAAAAAAAGTATCCTATGTCCGTCTCCTGGTTCTAAGCTCCCTCCACACCAAGTTTCAGCCAAATTGGTTCAGCCGTTCTTGAGTTATAAATAGTGTAACAAACACGACTTTCTTATATATATATAGAGATAGATTGAAAGAATGCAGGCCGGTAACCATGGCAACACAATCTCAGAAGTCCATCTATTTCTGTAAGACGCAATGCCAATCCATGTATTGCAATACTGTGAACGTTCGCAAACGGCTATAAGGTTATCACGGAACCAACTTAAGCTGTACAATTCATCAATACGTATATAATGCTCTTAAGGGGGTCAAGGGGTATTCGTGAATTTCTTCACGCGATTTACACGTGCGGGTGTGGTACTAAAAACTATTATATCCCTATCCCTAGATTATTAAATTATTATTATGATTATTATTATATTATGGCGTACAAGGAGGAAACAAAACTCAATTTCAGCCTCTCGCTGGTTCGGAGGCTACTACGTTTTAAGGCTCTAAAACCATGTTTCTGAGAAATTCCTAGAAAACTAATTTCAGTTAATAAACTAATAAATAGATGACGAGTACAGAAGAAGACCAAATCCGGAACTATATACAGTGTGGTCCACCCGCCCCTTATTATTTAGTTTTATGAAACCCAACTAACATCACATTTCTCCCGATGGTCGATATTGCTCTGCGCTCTGACTGTGTGACAGCAATGTAATTGGGTCATGGGTCTAGCAAAGAAAAACCGACCTTAAACTTTTCCCCGCCAAATACTATGGCCCATTCAACTAACATATGACTTACTGCTCCTTGAAATAACACACATACACGTAATACGATCGTATTAATAACTTACGCCACTTGATCTGTAATAGTAGAAAGTTAAATCAACACCATAAACCGTGATTGAAGACATTGAGTTGGACTTAAACGTTTGAGGTGGGACGGCTACAGTAACTACAGCACGTTTAGCGTGCATCACCTGCCATGTGTTGATGGCTGAGAGGGTTAAAGCCTGACCGTACGTGGTGGGCGCGAGCGGGTAGAATGCTGCTTCGAATCCAGTAGTAGGCATACTTTTTTGAACGAAAGCCCTCATTCCATTTTAGTCGGGAAGTAACTACATTGCCACATTTATTGCCTTACGACGTATTTTTGTGAAAAGTACGTTACATTTTGATGATTTGTAAAGAGAATACGATCGAATTGGTACGTTATGCCACGTGGCATGTAATGGCAGAAAATGTAAAAACTGGCATGGATATTAACATAACATATCAAAGTGTTGCTCCGGAGGTCCGGGTTCGATTCCCAGCTCTGCCAAGAAATGTAATACGTGCCTGAGGGCTGAAATTGGGTACACGTAGCCTCGTGAAGCAAATATGAGAAGAGATGGGTTCGATTCCCACGTCAGCCACCCTGTAAATGGTTTTCCGTGGTTTCCCACTTCTACTCCGGCCAAATTCCGGGACGGATTCTATCTTAAGGCCACGGCCGCCTCCTTCCCAATCCTTAATTGCAAATACACACATCATTACAAGCCCGCAATAACTAAGGTTATCAATCAAATTCTAGACACACGCCAAAGTAAACGGGGCTAAATGAGCGCGATGTTCTAGCCCCTCAAATGAAACAAAACAACAACATATCGAAGGATATTCTGATCGCCAGTGCTTGCATCGAAGTATACGTAATCCTTAGAAATTCCCATGGAATTATTAGCATACTTTCGATTTTTGCAAAAAAAATGAAAGTAGACTTATGAGATCAACACAGGGCCAAACATTGTGTGTCTGTCTGTGTGTGTGTACTCTGAATGTCTGCCCCGCACCCCCCCCCCCCCCCCTATCAATTTTTGGTAGAACTAGCAAAGGGCACCTCAGTGTCATGTTTCATATCGCCGCCATCTTGACGGAAACGTAATGGTGGCCACCCAAATGTTCAAAGTTTAAATCAAATTACGACTAACGTAATCATCCGATCTCTACCAAATTTTGCAACAACATATACTTGTATGGCGTGCGTCGTTTGACTGAACTACAAGGTCATCAGCCCTTTAGTTTGCAGATGGCGGCCATGTATGTTTGCAAATTGATTCCCCCTATCAATTCAAACACGGTGAACCCGAATTGAACGAAATTTGGTACAGAGGTAGCACTAGCAAAGGGAACTCCAGTGTCATGTTTTATATCGCCGCCATCTTGACGAAAACGTAATGGCGGCCATCCTAATGTTAAAAGCTTAAATCAAATTACGACCAACCTAATAATCTGATCTCTACCAAATTTTGCAACAACATACCTTTATGTATAGAGAATCTTTTGACCACACTACAAGGTCCTCATGCCAATAATGTGCGGATAGCGGCCATGTATGTGTGCAAATCGATTCCCCCTATCTTTCCAAACACGGTGAAACCGAATGGAACGAAGTTTGGTACAGACGTAGCACTAGCAAAGGTCACCTCAGTGTCATGTAATAAATCGCCGTCATCTTGACGGAAATGGAATGGCAGCCACCCAAATGTTAAAAGCTTAAATCAAATTACGACTAACCTAATCATTTGATCTCTAACAAATTTTTCAACAACATACCTTTTTGTGGGAATCATCTTTTGACTGAACTACAAGGTCATCAGCCCAATAGTTTGCAGATAGGGGCCATGTATGTGTGCAAATCGATTCCCCATATCAATTCAAACACGGTGAAACCGAATTGAATGATTTTTTTTTACAGAGGTAGCACTAGCAAAGGGCACATCATATTCATGTATAATATCCGTATAGCACGTTGTATTTCAAGAAGCTACTACAACCAAAATTCATTTATACTCCTTGAAAAGGACAAAGAGTTATAACAATAGCCTACCCGTGCATTTAGGATAAAGTAGGCTATGCGTTCTATACCGAACATCTTGTTTTGTTATTACATTTTAACAAAAAGTCTTAGCGTATCTTTAGGCTCGTATCACAAGACACTCGCTGTCAAGAAAGCTGGTGTGATCGCTGGTACAAAATCCCGTATGATTCTGTTCTCTTCGTCAGTACACCTGCTTGTATGACCGAAGTGTATCACAAGCTAGCTGTATGTATACGCTAAGTTGTATGAAATAAAACCGAAGGGCTGTCGTTTGAGGGCATTATTGGCAGTTCTTTCGCCTTATTAACTCAAAGCGGTCGCGAAACTTGCTTTAAGTAAATTAGAAAACATGATCAAACTATAATAATTGAATATTTTACCATACGCGTTAATAAGAAGCGCAACAAAAACCACCAGAGTGTGTTGGAAATTTGTGCAAGTGTTATTGCGCCCGCTTGCTCTTTCGAAGATCCCGGGTTCAAGACTAACAAACGGCAGATTTTGAAATTCTTTTAAACTATTTTATTATACCCTCCCTACCTCGTACAGCAAGATTTCAACTTGGTTTTGTTCACATTATCTACGAAGACGATAGGGAAAGTTATTTTCTTGTCTCATTTAAATGGTTATTTTCCGTAAATTCTGTTCAAAACCATGGATGGATACTATTCGTTATAATTATTATTTTTTTTAGTCGATTTTACCTTCCAGGTTAGGTTTTCCCACGGACTCAGCGAGGGATCCCGTCATTACCGCCTCTACGGGCAGTGTCCTGGACCTTGAAATATCTCGTCTGGGGGATACAACTGGGGAGGTGGAATCAGCACCTCGCCCAGGCGGCCTCAACTGCAAAGCGAACATGGTCCTCTTGAGGGATGGGAAGGGAGGGGAAGAACGGGAGGGATAGGCAAGGGAGAGGGAAGAGGCGGCCGTGGCCGTACGGTAGATAACATCCCAGCATTTGCCCGAAGGCGAAGTGGGAAACCACGGAAAACCACTTTGAGGATGGCTGAGGTGGGAATCGAACCCCCTCTACTCATTGGACCACCCGAGGCTGAGTAGACCCCGTCCCAGTCCTCATACCACTTTTCAAATTTCGTGGCAGAGCCGGGAATCGAACCCAGGACGTCCGGGGTGGGAGCTAATCACGCTGACTACTATGCAACGGAGGTGACTCTATTCGTGATAGTTCGAATTTTAATAGTTCAATATTTATAATAATATGACACGTTCTGTAATTACTGCCTTGCTGTGAGGCTCAGCGGTAACGTTGTCGCTTGCTGTGCCCAAGGTTGCAGGTTCGTATCCTGTCGTAGTCAGCTGACATTTGAGGGTGCGCAAATGCGAGGGAGCCGTGTCAGTAGATTTACCGGCACTTTGAAGATCCCCTTCGGAGCAAAATTCCGGCACCCCGGCGTATCTAAATGCCAGAGGAGTTAAAAGGGACGTAAAACCAATAATGTTATAATTATCTGTATTTACTGTATGTTTGGGGCAGATGACCCCGTAGTTCCGCCCCTTAAAACCTCACTAACTAACTATTACTGTAAGTGTATAGCAAGCGCTTTTCGCACAGACGCCGTTGAAAGAAACTATAGTTTAGGTCTGATGTATTTATTCGTGAGCCTACCCACATATCAAATCTTGAGCCTACCCACATAACAAATCTATTTGTTATGTGGGTCGTCTGAGTGAGTCGGAGCTTTCCTTTAAACAAAGGTGGTCAAAATTTCGAACACTTGCTACCTTGAATATACAGGATACCTTGCTTTCGTTCTACAGATCATTATGTCGTCGTCCAATCTGGCTGCGTACCATTTGATAAGTACGGTCCTTTTGAGGACCAAATAAAAAATCACTCGTTGGAACAGACAGATATGCGTCCATAATAAATCCACAATAAACGACAATAAGCCAAAAAAAAATGTACTAGTTCAAGGTTCGAACCTTCTACAATGCGACTTCGTTGACGCTACTCTCGCAAATCTTGATTTAGCCACCATAGCTACCGAGAACCATAGTGTATTGCTGGCATGTATTGAAACTATTCGTAGACACTTCCTGTCCAAACGTAAGAAGGTGTTATTCGGAGTTCTGATCGTTTCAATCATGCATTATATTTGAGGTCATTGAAAGAACACTGCGACTATTGATTTCTACTATATTCGCGAGGATGTACTCAACGGTTTAAGTTGTACAATAGACGTAAAGGAGCAGGTACTAATGTTTTCAGGATGACTGTGATAAACGCGTTAGTTGGGTTGCCCTCCTCCAAAAAAAATAAGGGGCTGGTGGACCACACTGTATATACACACATCAAAAAAAAGTTTTGCATCACCTCGGTTCCAAGAGTTCCGGAACCGTTAAATACAAAGGGAATAGAGATCAACACAAACAACATTTCAGCTCGTTTTATTGCTCATGAGACCCACACATTGCATGTTGTACCATCATACAGCTAGACTTTCAGCATTTGTGGTCCAGATTGCAGTACACACCACTACCTCTAATACCCAGTAGCACGTCCTCTTGCATTGATGCATGCCTGTATTCGCCGTGGCATACTATCCACAAGTTCATCAAGACACTGTTGGTCCAAATTGTCCCACTCCTCAACGACAATTCGGCGTAAATCTCTCAGAGTGGTTGGTGGGTCAAGACGTCCATAAACAGCCCTTTTCAACATATCCCAGGCATGTTCGATAGGGTTCATGTCTGGCGAACATGCTGGCCACTGTAGTCGAGCGATGTCGTTATCTTGAAGGAACGCATTCACAAGATGTGCACGATGAGGTCGAGAATTGTCGTCCATGAAGACAAATGCCTCTCCAATATTCTGCCGATATGGTTGCACTATGGGTCGGAGGATGTCATTCAGGTATCGTAAAGCCGTTTCGGAGCCTTCCATGACCACCAGTGGCGTACGTCGGCCCCACATAATGCCACCCCAAAACATCAGGGAACCACCACCTTGCTGCACTCGCTGGACAGTGTGTCTAAGACGTTCAGCCTGACCAGGGTGCCTCCAAACACGTCTCCGACGATTGTCTGGTTGAAGGCATATGCGACACTCATCGGTGAAGAGAACGTGATGCCAATTCCGTGGGGTTCATTCAGCATGTTGTTGGGCCCATCTGTACCGCGCTGCATGGTGTCGGGGTTGCAAAGCTGGACCTCACCATGGACGTCGGGAGTGAAGTTGCGCATCATGCAGCCTATTGCGGACAGTTTGAGTTGAAACACGACGTCCTGTGGCTGAACGAAACGCATTATTCAACATGGTGGCATTGCTGTCAGGGTTTCTCCGAGCGGCAATCCGTAAGTAGCGGTCATCCACTACAGTAGTAGCCCTTGGGCGGCCTGAGCGAGGCCTGTCATCGACAGTTCCTGTATCTCTGTACCTCCTCCATGTCCGAACAACATCGCTTTGGTTCACTCTGAGACGCCTGGAAACTTCCCTTGTTGAGAGCCCTTCTTGACACAAAGTAACAATGCGGACGCGATTGAACTGCGGTATTGACCTTCTAGGCATGGTAGAACTACAGAGAACATGAGCAGCGTACCTTCGTCCTGGTGGAATGACTGGAACTGATCGGCTGTCGTACCCCCTCCGTCTAATAGGCCCTGCTCATGCATGGTTGTTTACATCTTTGAGCAGTTTTAGTGACATCTATGAACAGTCAAAGGGACTGTATCTTGGATACAATATACACAGTCAACGTCTATATGCCGGAGATCTGGGAACCGAGGTGATGCAAAACTTTTTTTGATGTGTGTAGATATACTGAGAAAATCACAGATGTGGCCACGAAGAGATGTCTGGCTTTCTACGGACATGTCTCAAGGATGAACCCAAGAAGACTAACCAACCGGCCTCTCAACTACTGGGAGAATAGTATGAGCGTGACGCCGTGGTTAACAGAAGTTACCAAGGACATCCAAGAACTGAAGATAATGGAAAGTTATATTAGAAGCCGATCACATCTCAGAAATATACTTAAGAAGAAGAGTTTTCAGGACAGACCACCCTGTAAGAAAACCGGCGCCATATGAACAAAAGAGAGAAAGCAGAAACGTAGCCAAAAAATGCGCGAATATTGGGCAAACATCAAGTCCATCGCCAAGCTGAAAAGTTGAACGTCATGGTCCTCATCTGGCCCATCCGAAAGAAGAAGAATAACAAGACGAAATTAATGAAGGAATAAAAGCCGGTAACCATACCACAGTATCTCAAGATGTGACCTCCAACTTTCCGTCTATTTCTGTAAGAACCAATGCCACTCAATTTATTACATTTCTGTAAAAGTTTGCAAATGGCTATATGGTTATCATGGGAACAAACATAGACAGTAAAATTCATCAATGCACTTAAATATCTCCAAACAGCAACATTATTTTCAAGAATTCTTGAATTGAAATAGTGTTTTTTGCAGCTTTTGGAAATTTGGGCCATTGGAGGCTAAAAATCCTGAATTTTCTTGCACCACGAGCCTTCATAGTTTATTAAAGGGGTCTTCCTGGGGATGGGGACTTTCCACAACGGTGAGGGTCAGTTTTTATTTGACATATATTGCGTTTCGTTAACAAGGTTTACAATATTATTTTCATGTCATGAAGTACACGTTAGGTGAATTTAGTTTGATAGCACATTTTAACTAATCATATTTTTGTCGACAAACGAGTTCATCGTAAAGATGATTTTGTTGGACACTGTGTGGTTGATATATCTATATGTTTATGTACTACTATAACTCGTGTTCGGGTGCTTGGAGCATCGTAAAATTAGGTATTGTAACCATGAGTCAATACACCAATCATTTATAAAACTCTTCACCGTACTTCTCATAGAAGGGTTGGTATAGGGAAAAACTTTTCAAAATACATGCTAAAATAGGCGAAAAATAAAAAACTATCCTAGATAGACGACCAAAGCATATGTTGAGCTTCTTAATGTGCTACTCAAAAGTAGGGAGTCTATAATGGGTCTCCGAAAACCACATTTCAAGGCCCTTAAATTAACAGTATCTGTGATATACCCAGAAAACTAACTTCGTTCTGATAAACTTATGAAGGAATGACAAGCCCCTAACCATTGCAACAGTAGCTCAATTGATAACCTCTGGTTATTGATACCGAAGACCGTTCGAAGAGCGGGTACTTCTGCTAGTAATTTTATATAGAAACAATGTTCATTTATAGGGAGCACTTAACTATCTACAATTCCAACCCCAAATAACGCCCTTCACTAGAAATGGGGGAGGTAATGGTCTACGGTGATTGATCGAAAATCAATCCCCTTGTAATTTCCATTAATGAGCCGTAGATAATTTCAGTCCCATTAATCTCCACTGGGTTTGAACCAGTTGGCACACAGTTACATTGTACTCGTACAACGATTATGCATATTACACCTCTCAACTTGAAACTCGCGCTCTTAGTGTTGTTGGTTGCAGGATACTTAGGAACACCATATGAAATGAAAATCCAGTCGACCGACCGGGATGAAATGAATGAAGCCCCCATCTAGCGGCGAGGGTATGAACTGTGCCGGCTGCCGAAGCCTGTCACACTCCTCTGAGGCAACGATTAAATGAGTGACAAGTGAAATGAAATAATAGTGGAAAGTGTTGCTAGAATGACATTTTTGACAGGGAAAACCGTAACACCCGGAGAAAACCTGTCGGCCACGATCTTATCCAGCACATATCTCACATGGAGTGACCGAGATTTGAACCATGGACCCACCGGTGAGAGGCCGGCGTGCTGCCGCCAAAGCCAGGGAGGCTTAGGAACACCGTCTATTCGACATAAATATGTGTTTCCGGATAGTGGCCCATGTTATGTGTAACAAGAGGAGGAAGAATGATGATGATAATTGTTGTTTTCAGGGCCCTAACATCTGGGTTATCGGCCAAGAGGAGGAAGAATGAATACAATCTTGATTCAACCCATTGCTATAATCACCAAATTTGTAGTGATGGGGCCCAAATAATTGTTAGTAGGATGACGTGGATTATTCTGTGAATACATTTATCCTAATGTATCAAGCTTACAAATACACAAATAATACGTTTCTGGGAAAATAAATTTAAATGTGTAGGCCCAACAAATAAGAAAAATACAAATGAAATGGGTGTAGAAAATTTACAAATCCAAAAGTAACCTTCATGTATTCAGAGAATAGTCATGTAGTCAAATAATCCAATAAAAGTGTTCCTCCTCGTGGTGTAGTGGCTAGCATTCTTGACTGTCACCCCGGGGGTTCAGGTTCTTTAACCGGTTCTGAGCAGTTTACTAGCGAAATCTCAAAACCGACCCCGATATGTCAAACCGCTATAACGTTTAAAGATAAAAAGATAAATTAGCATAAGTATATATATATTCTTGAAGGCAAATTCGTGCTCTACAACTTCCTTCCTCGCGACTTTCCTGTAAAATGGAAGGCAAACGGATTGGAAGGGTAAGTTTGACGAGAAACGTGAGGCGCTACATATTTTTCTGCAAATTTTCCATGTTCACCAGCTCATATCTCGAAGAAGGTAACACACAGGTGTAAAAATGAATATACCATTTTGTAGGGCAATTAATTACCTTTCAGTTCGGAAAGTATAAAAATTTCTGTAAGATGCACCGTTTGAAGGTTATGCGCCAAAAACCAAAAAGGGGGCCTTCGAGCCCCCCCCCCTGCCCCCCGCAGCTCCTGAAATCGACGGGAATTTATTAGGCGTTGTTCAGGGAACTTCTCTCTAAACATTCCTACAAAATTTGGAACTACATGATTTAATGCAGCAAAACCATCATTTTTGGTCTAATTTGACTGGACCAATTTCATTCTGGTCTGAGGGCTGGAACGGGTTACATTTAGCCTCGCGAGATAAAGCTGAGAAGAGGCTGGTTTGATTCCTACCTCTGCCATCCTGGAAGTGGTTTTACCATGGTTTCCCACTTCTGGTTCAAGCAAATGCCGGGATGGTTAGTAAATTAAAGCCACGCTCGTTTCCTTACCCAAATTCTATCTCGATTACACATATACACACACTGGCACACATATGGCAGTTCCACATGTTATCAGACAACTTCTACACACATCCAAGTACACGGGGCTACTTGATCACGATGCCACACAGCTCCTAATGACTCAACAACAGCACTCTTATGCATCCCTCTAACGATTTGAAACGAGCATGTATTCGCCTGCAGTAATAATATCCACATTTTTACAGCAACGGTGCTATTCAGTGCAACAAGTATTCCTTTGATGTCACAAATTGCATATTTTTCTCTACCTGACACGAAGCAGTGTGGTTTATTTTCCGACAACACATTCACGCCATAATTGTGGTGGGGGTAGGGGCTTCGGTGACGTAGTTGGTAGCACGCAGAGCTTCTACGCCCAAGGTCGTGGGGTCAAACCCGGCCGATGTCGTCGGATGTTTTGGGGCGTTAAAAATACCTCAGTATGACTTCCTTCGGAGAGGAAGTAAAGCCGGCGGTCCCATGTCATAGCCTTATGGCATGTAAAAGGACCTTCCACTAATTACCCTTGTGTGAAGCAAAATTATAGGTTAGATTTGACTAGCGCTCTTAGGTTCCAACGTTCGTCACCAGTAGCCGACTGTGGTAGCATCTAGTAACCAAGTTCATAACTAGTTGTCGTCGACGGTGGCGTTTGGTGGCGAAATTAGGAACTAATTGAAAATTGAATGTCTGCAGTCCTTACTTGAATTTAAAAAAAAGAACAGATAACACTCACGAATACAGCCATCACAATTAACACCGGTTTTCAGACAGATTCTAAACAAGCCCAAAGTACACGGAGCTACATGACCGCGTTGTCGCAGCCCCTAAACTGAGGAACCAACCGTAATTGTGGTGACGCTGCGCGCTCCACTTAGCTCTACAAGCATTACCACGTGGCACAGTCGTGTGCGTTAAATCGCTCACCACGATCGCGATAGGAAACTACAGCAGGTTTGAACCCAGGGGCTGTAATCGGCTATCCTGAGTATGGTTTTCTCATGTTTTTTTTCCCACATTCTCTGCAAGCAAATACCGGGCCCGTACCATATTAACTCATAAAGGATATATACTTATTAAATCTCACGCCAACACTACCCTGGGTGAATTTTCACTCGCCAATTTCACTGGCGGATAAAAATATCCCGACACCATGAAATAAGGAATGTAGAGTCCAGAAATGTCGGCAATATATTTGTCGAGGTAACATATTATTTAATTGATAAAAGGTACAAGACAATAGGTTAATGTCCGGGGAAACCCATCGCCATGCTTGTCCATTAATACCGGTATAATCGCCAGACTGTTGAAGGCAGGCATGCAAACGTGCACGCATTGTGTCGTACAGGTGCCGGATGTCAGCTTATGGGATGAAGTTCCATGCCTGTTGCACTTGGTCGGTCAATATAGGGACGGTTAATGCCGGCTGTGGATGACGCTGAAGTTGTCGTCCAGTGATGCTCCGTACGTGCTCGATTGGGAACAGATTGGGGGATCGAGCAGGCCAAGGCAGCATGTCGACACTCTGTAGAGCACTTTGGGTTACAACAGTGGCATGGGGGCGTGCGTTATCCTGTTTGAAATCACCCCCGGGAATGCTGTTCATGAATGGCAGCACATAAGGTCGAATCACCAGACGGACGTACACATCTGCAGTCAGGGTGCGTGGGATAACCACGAGAATGCTTCTACAGTCACAGAAAACTGCTCCCCAGACCAGAACACCTGGTGTATGTCCAGTGTGTCGACGTTGCTGACAGGTGGAATGCAGGCGCTCACCTAGCCTCCTTCTAACCAACACACGGCCATCACTGGCACCATTGGAAAACACAACGGACCTCCAGTCCGTCCTCCAATAAGCTCTCGCTTGACACCACTGAAGTCGCAGACGTCGGTGATTTAGGGTAATTGGAATGCACGCCACAGGGCGTCTGGCTCGGAGCTGTCTTTCAAGTAACCGATTTCGAACAGATCGTTGCGTCACCGTGGTGCCAACTGCCACTCGAATTGCTGTTGCTGACGCCCTCCGATGCGCCAAAGCCATACGCCTAATACAGCGGTCCCACCTCTCGTTGGTGCCACGTGGACGTCCTGAGCCCGGTCTTCTTGCGACCGTACCTTCTCATGACCACTGCTGCCAGCACGGATGCACAGTGGAGACATTCCTGCCAAGTCGTTCTACAATAGCGCGGAAGGAAAATCCACCTTCACGTAGCCCTATTACACGCCTCGTTGAAACGCAGTGAGATGCTGATACTGGCCTCTTCGTCATCGTAAAGGCATTCTTGACCCACTCCCAGTCACTCCGTCCAATCTCACAGGTAACTAACGCTCTCGCACATTACAGTGCGTATGGCAAACCTGATGTGCAAAGTCATTGGGCCACTACTAGCGCCACGCTAATTCGATGAAGAACATGCGTCTGGTAAGGAATGAGTAGCTCCTGCATAAACAGTTAAAACAACCCCAGAGGACCCAATAGTTGAATGCTTATAAAATGGACTATAAATCTTATTAGGACTGAATTATTTCACGAATGCACCGAGTTGTATTAATTATTTTATTAATCCAGTCTGGCCAAGAGCCAGAAGGACGACATAAACTCTAAGAATAATACATAAATGCCAACAAAGGGAAAAAAGAAAACTACAAAATCAGAAAGGATACCAGATAGGACAGAGCTGTGGAGTAGTTGTCCATATAGCCGCTGGCGGGCTTAGTTGACGTCTAGTCTCTAATGGCGCGTTACTGCTGTGTGGGTAGGCAATCCTGAACGACAAGTTATGACACAAAATACACACACACAAATACACGAGGCTACATGGCCATGATGGCACATCCCTTAAAATAAGCAACAATAACAACAGAAACACCTACTACTTCTGTCAAGAAAAACGTAAATTTTATCCTATGTTCGTTCTCATAAACGTTCCCGCAATTTCAATCATCCTGACAGTTCGCTAAAAATTTAATAATAATAATAATAATAATAATAATAATAATAATAGTAAACATACATAGGATGAACTACAACAGACTTACAAAGAAGATATTTGATGTAGTAACAGTTCAAGCAGGAAAACTAATTGGTATCATGAAATATAGCAAGAGTTAAGGCAGGTGTTGATTGACAGGCAAATGATTGGAGACAGAGGAGAATTCAGAAACAAAATCAAGAATACAAAATTTAAAGTCAATGAAAAGAAGAAGACGGGAACATTGTGGACAGAACAGAAGCACAGGCAAAGGATGAAAAGATGCTGCAGAGTGCCTTGCAATGCATCGCAAGGGACTAACAGAGAATCTGGAAGTGAAAGAAAGAAACATTCTAACAAAAATCTTTGGTCCGGTAAAGGAAAATGGGGAATATAGGAGACGGCACAACCACGAACTTTACAGCCATGTGAAAAAATAACTGATACCATGAGGAAACGGAGGATTGCCTTTTACTGTCATAAAACAAGAATGAACCCAGCACGATTGACAAATAGAATTTTCACCTACTTTCTCAAAAAGAAAACCAAGGGAGCTTAGTTCACTGAGGAGGACAAAGATTTACAAGAAGTGGGAATTACAGGCAACGATATTTGGGAACGTGCCACCCTTAAACAAAAAACTAACAGCACACCGCTGTTTCCAAGAAAAGCCAAAGCTTCCAACTGGCAAGAAGTGGACTGCAGAAAGGAAACAACAGCATCGAGAACTAATGCGAAAGTACTGGGAGAATGTTAAAGCTCGATGCGACAAGAAACAGTTGAAATGACGTGGTCCTTAGATGGCCGAATCGAAAGAAGAAGAAGAAGAAGTAGAAGAATAATAAGAAGTAGAAGTAGAAGAAGAAGAAGAAGAATGGGGGACGTGATGGCACAGTAGCTTCGCTACTCGTCTTTCACCCGCATGGCCATGGTTCGAATTCCAGTGACAGTGGGGTGTGAAATGTTCACCTAAAAGTCACTTGGTGTCAGGTAGGGTATCGGGCCTTAAATCCCAGGCCAACATTCAAATGAGCCAGGTTTGCTCCGTTGACCGAACACAAATAACTTTGTCAGGGAGACCAAACAAACTCTTGCAGTAAGAACTCCAGATATATAAAGAGTATTTCTTCTTTTGTGCAGTTAGCTATGACGTAAATAACAGGGATTGAACCGTCAGCACTTTCAGATAATGGAGACATGATGGCGCGAGACTGTTCTATTGACAATTGAATAACGCAATTGGAGAGCAATCGTCAATGGAGGAGAGGGGAGCAAATGATGTGAGACAACATTGATTTATCTCTGAAAAGCAAATTGAAAGTAGGACGCTGGTGGAGAGCAACATTATTTGATGGCGTGATGAAGTCGTTAAAGCGAGCGCCACGGCAAATGGCAGAGAATCATTATTTCCATCGCCTCCCAGAGAGTCATAATTGTGGGGGGAAGGTGATGGATTTATATGAACTTACAAGCTAGACTGGAACTTCATACAAAGTCACTTCAGAATGACATTGGATAGATCCCTGACTTTCAAACAACATGTCTCAAATGTAGCTGCTAAAATCAAAACTAGAAATAATATCCTGCAGAAACTTGCTGGCACATCATGGGGAGCTAACGCTCAAATCCTAAGAACCACTGCTTTAGCCCTATCGTATTCTGTTGCTGAATACTGCTGTTTAACCTGGATTAATAGCGCTAACACACAAAAAAAAAAAAAAATACGAGCCTTACAGTATTCGCATATGATGTGTAACATCTGACATAGAAGAAACCTCTCGTGAAATTGTTGATACACCGGTATTTTATAGTATTATTGGCACACATATTAATCTATTGTAAAAGGGAGTGTCAGATATTGTAGTTTATAATACGGAACTCATTTATTAGATGGTTTGTAGCCATCCTAAAGAATACGATATGGATCAACTAGATTAATAGACGCGACACCGCTCATAACCCTAAATTCCTTATAAACAGGTCCTCTTGATTCACAGACCAACACATAATTTCATATGGATTCTGTTAATTTTTTATTTTATTTTATTTTTTTATTTAGTCAATTTACCCTCTAGGTTGGTGGTTCCCACGGACTCAGCGAGGGCACTCACCACTACCGCCTCTATGGGTAGTGTCCTGGAGCCTGGAGCCTGAAACATCCGGTCGGGATGGATACAACTGCGGAGGTGTGATCAGCACTTCGCCCAGGCGGCCTCACCTGCAAAGCGAACAGGGGCCTCATGAGGGATGGGAAGGGATGGAAGATTGGGATGGATGGGGAGGAAGAGGGAAGGAGGCGGCCGTGGCCTTACAGTGGGTACCATCCCGGCATTTGCCCTAAGACGAAGTGGGGAAACCACGGAAAACCACTTCGAGGATGGCTGAGGTGGGAATCGAACCCCCTCTACTCATTTGGACCACCCGAGACTGAGTAGACCCCGTTCCAGTCCTCATACCACTTTTCAAATTTCGTGGCAGAGCCGGGAATCGAACCCAGGACCTCCGGGGCGGCAGCTAACCATGCTGACCGCTACGCTACGGAGGCGACTGGATTCTGTTAAAATGAGTCATATTGATATGTTAAATATCGTTTAAAATGATAATCTGGTAGCAAAAATATCTACACCGCCCAGGATTCGAACCCAAGATCTCTAGATTCACAGTCATACGCAATAACCCCACGGCTATTTCGACTACGCAAATATGGTGCACACGATGGTGACTTATTTCCACGTTCCTATAATACTGCATTACGGAATTAAGTTTCATTTATATTTTGCTTGTTTCGATAATGTTCCCGAGTGACTGAGTTTAAAATGCCTTATGCCAATGCAATGCCGACTACTTACAATGTTTGATATTAAGGCATTTTACCATTTAAATACTGATACGAAGACTTCAAACATGTACCCTGTCATTTGTTTAAATCACTTGACACCAGAGTTCGCATGTGCATTTTCCGTTCAGTATGTCATATACATTCCACATGGCCGAGAGTGCGTCATGGTATCAATTTTCGACACCGCGCGCTGATTGTTTCTCTTACCAGTGCCAGCTGGATCGATCGATCGAGTTAGCAGTGCGTCTTATACTTCCGTTCGATCCACCACTGCCAGCTAGGGCACACTTCCATTCGATCGATCAAGCGGGCAGCGCATACTTCCGTTGTCCACCACTGCCAGCTAGTACACTTCCGTTTGATCGATCGAGTGGGCAGTGCATACTTCCGTTGTCCACCACTGCCAGCTAGTACACTTCCGTTTGATCGATCGAGCGGGCAGTGCATACTTCTGCTTGATCCACCACTGCCAGCTCGATCGTTCCGATCCACTTCCGTCCCCAATTTTCAAAATCACTTCCACAAAACTATCCAGCAACCGAGCGGAAAGATGTTACACATAAAAAGAAAGATGTCCAGTTCAACCAAGCAATGCGTATAATTACAGGATGTGTTCGGAGCACGAACACACTTTGGCTGCCTGTCCTCTGCAACATTCCTCCTCCGGCCTTGAGAAGATCAGAGGCACTCTTAAAAACATGGAAGGAAATCCAGCAGAATCCCTATTTGCCCATTCATCAAGATATTACACAAATAGTATACCAACGTTTGAAGTCAAGGAAACCACCATGGCGAACGCAATTAACCTTGAAGGATCGTCCATTAATGTAAATAACTCTTGAAAAATCCAGTGGGAGCATTCTTCAGTAACCAACAAACAGTTAGTTGGGAACCCTTTTGAACCGTTACATGGATTTGATCTTCCAAGACGCCAATGGAGAATCTTAAATAGGATACGCAAATGTGCGTATTCACTGTATAAATGAGGCTGGTCTAGCTCTGCAGTTTGTGACTGTGGTGCCCCCTTACAGACAATCCATCACATTGTCGCCGACTGCCCTCTCCGAGCTTTCCATGGAACGTTGATGGATGTCCATCAAGCATCAGTTGACGCAGTTGAATGGGCGAGAGATCTTGATCTTGAAATATGAGAATTTATGAACTTGTGTAGGCACTGCGACAGATCTTGGATCTGAACAGACACTCCTCATCATTAATTGTCATGTATAGTTTATCTTATGTAAATTAATCGGAAAGTGCCCAGTTAAGGAATAGAAATAAGTAACCAGGCTGTTGTCGGATGGCCTTGTGCTCAATACGAAGCAAATCCTACAACGATGTATAGGTCATTAAGGAGCAACACTGTATTACGTCGATCTAATGCATTGATTAGAAATCGACAGTGATCTAGGAGGCGGTGACTGTCTATATACAAACTTTGGTATAAGTTCTTTTCTTATATAATTGTTTGGTAGAGAAGTGATTCTTTGTTAAAAATTTGACGATATTTCACAAATGTCCTGGTGACTGTAATTCATTAAAAGAGACAATATGTATCTCTAAATAATGGAGAAGTGTCCATGAATTGATGCTTTAAGAGATAAAGCAGATATGCGGAACATGAAGTACATCAGAACATACATAATACCCCAACCACAAGTAAGCCTTGGTAGCCAATGGAACATGTAAAGTACGGCACTTTCCGTATAGTAATTTATATATTGACTAGCAGAAGTACACGTTCTTCGAACGGTGTTATATATTAACACCAGACATTGTCAATTGAGCTACTGTTGCAATGGTTAGCGGTTTGTCATTCCTTCATAAGTATATCAGAACGAAGTTAGTTTTCTGGGAATATCACACACACTGTTAATTTAAGGGCCTTAAAATGTGATTTTCGGAGACCCCATATAGACTCGCGAATTTTGTGTCTCACAATGAGAAGCGCAACATATGCTTTGATCGTCCTTCTAGGATAATTTTTATATTTCGCCTATTTTAGCATGTATTTTGAGAAGTTTTTCCCTATATCAACCCTTCTACTGTATGAAAAGTACGCTGAGGAGTTTTATAAATGATTGGTGTATTGACTCATGTTTACCATACCTAATTTTACGATGCACCAAGCATCCGAACACGATTTATAGGCGTACATAAAGATACACAGAAAGGCAGACAGACAATTCTATTGTCTACAACATATCACCCAGATATCCAAATATGGGTATATCTACCATACAGTATCAAACAAAATCATCCTTACGATGAACCCGTATGTCGACAAAAAAAAGATTAGTTAAAATGTGCTCTCAAACTAAATTCACCTAACGTGTACTTCCTGACGTGAAATAGATTTAAAAGCCTTGTAGACGAAACGCAATACACCTCACATAAGAAATTACCCTCTACGTTGTGTTAGCTCCCCATACACAGGAAGACCTCTTTCATAAATTATAAAGGCTTGTGGTGCATGAAAATTCAGGTTCTTTAGCCTCAAATGGCCCAAATTCCTAAAAGCCGCAAAAAATGCTGATTCAATTCAGGAATTTTTGACAATAATGTAGCTGTTTGGAGATATAATAGACTTTCCGTACTATATGTCGCACGTGAAATTGCATGAAAAAATTCTAGGTTACCCCTTGACCCCCTTAATTGCATTGACGAATTACAGTATACAGTCTATGTTGGTTCCGTGATAACCTTATAGCCATTTGCAAACTTTAACAGAAATGTGATAAATGGAGTAGCCTAATAATAATATCGTATGGCCTCGGTGCCGGGTGCAAGCTTCGTAATTTGACACCCAGAGGGTAGCTTGCATGTCGAAATTTTGTTGTTCCTTGAATCACTATGAAAGTCAAGGAGGGTAGATATCCAAGCTCCTTGAGCACTATCACTTTCTAGTAGAGAAATGAGGAAATTTGTGTTGGCGGAAACTGCTGAGATTAATTTTGCCATTATGAACACGGCCTACTGAATTCAAATGGGTTCTTTGACATGCCAACATCGTATGACATGCGAGTCGTATTTTTGCCGCCTTTCAAAAATCCCTTACCATGGCCAGGAGTGAACCTGCAATCTTGGGGTTAGTAGACCGACACGCTATCCACTCACCCACCGTGGCAAGGTATAAATGGAGTGACATTGCTTCCTACAGAAATAGATGGAAAGTTGGATGCCACCCCTTGAGATAATGTTATCATGGTTACCTATTTCCATTCCTTCATTAGTTTGTTAAATTAAATTAAATTAGTTTTCTGGGAATATTTCAGATACTGTTGGTTTTAGAGCCTTATAATGTCGTTTTCGAGGCCCCCAAGTTTTGTTTCTGGCACCGAGGGGCTTTGTCTCCTCGTTGTACGCCATAATATAATACTACTACTACTAATAATAATAATATAATATAGGGATATGAATATAATAGACCTGCCGTACCACACCCGCAGGTGTAAATCGCTTGAAAAAATTCTAGTGTACCCCTTGACCTCCTTAAGTGCATTATACGTATTGATGAATTTTACAGCTTAATTTCTTTCCGTGATAACCTTCTAGCCGTTTGCAAACTTTCACACCAATGTAATTAATGGAATTGCTTTGCGTCTTACAGCAATAGATGGACTTCTGAGAATCTGTTGCCAGGGTTACCGGCTTGAATTCGTTCGTTAGTTTATTAAATGAAATTAGTTTTCTGGGAATATCTCAAAAACGGTTGGTTTTAGGGCCTGAAGATGTGGATTTCGGGGACCCTTTGGGGGACCCGAGTTTTGTCTCTCACATTGAGGGGCTGAAAATGATCTTTGTGTCGTCCTTCTTCTCCTATTTCAGCATGTATTTTAAGGGGGTAGGCCCTCTTTTATGAGAGGTACGGAGAAGGGTTACTTCAATGATTAGTGTCGTGCCTCTGATGGATATCTGTACCAAATTTTACGTTGATACACCCAGCCGTTCTCAAGTTATAAGGGAACAAAGTTGTCCACAGACTAACAAACAAACAGACAGACAGACAGACAGACCAACAATTTATTTTCGCGCGCATCCATAATATAACTGTCTGAAACGCGTAAATAACTCAAATTTCCATAGAAATTGCGAAAAAAAACATACAAACTTGAATTGTTATATATGTAGAGATATACTGCACCGCTCGGTGTTGACCGTGTTTTATTGCACAAATTTAGGTTTTACTCGCTAACTGTTGGAGATTCACAAAAAGTGATAAGGACCTTTTGGATAGCAAATTAAATGTTAAATCTTGTGCGTGCATCAAATGTTTGATATTTCTTAGCGTTCTCTTTTTATTTGAAATGGAAATATGAAATTTTGAAACCAAAGGGTGTAGTGACGTCACATATGAGGGTTTTACTCGCTAACCGTTGGAGATACACGAAAAGTGATAAGGACCTTTTGGATCGGAAATTGAATTTTGAAGCTCATATGTGCCATCAAAAGTTTGCGATTTCTTTGCGTTCTCTTTTTATTTGATATGGAAATACGAAATTTTGAAACCAAAGGGTGTAGTGACGTCACTAAAATGGTCTCCCTTTTTAATAGTGCAAAATATCGAAATTAAAAGTATCCTATATGTAAACATGGTAAATCAGCTACATCCATGTAAAATTTCATTTAAATCGGACCAGTGGTTCTTGCGTTATTGAGTAACAGACAGACATACAAACACCATCTCATTTTTATATATTAGTATGATTCATTGAATATAATAACTTTTCTTCCTATCATTCTCCTCCGTAGTTGTTATTTTGTGATTTCCATATTTATTATTTCAATTTATTATTTCTACAAGACGGGGGGGGGGGGGGGGGGTTTCATAAGCAAGTCCTATTGTCCTTCTGCCGGGGAGGAGAGATTTCGTGTTCTCTATTTCATTCTCATTGTGTTTATGAGTGGCGCCCAATGATATTTGTTTGGGTTGAAAAGCGATCACAGCACATTGTTTTGGGTATATATTGTATATATATTCGTCATACGATATATAAATGAACTTCAGAAATTCACAAGTATTGCGACGTTGGTTGCCGACCATGGGAGTCCAGCTGGGTCTAGCATTGCTTCCACTTATTCGTTCCGGGATCCTCTCGTCTATCTTTTCTGCTGACCTCCAATGGTAAACTACTGTTCGCTTCTCATCCCGATAGTGTTAGGCTATCCGAGGCATAGGGCTTATCTTTTCTGCTGACCTCCAATGGTAAACTACTGTTCGCTTCTCATCCCGATGGTGTTAGGCTATCCGACGCATATGGCTTATCTTTTCTGCTGACCTCCAATGGTAAACTACTGTTCGCTTCTCATCCCGATGGTATTAGGCTATCCGAGGCATAGGGCTTATCTTTTCTGCTGACCTCCAATGGTAAACTACTGTTCGCTTCTCATCCCGATGGTGTTAGGCTATCCGACGCATAGGGCTTATCTTTTCTGCTGACCTCCAATGGTAAACTACTGTTCGCTTCTCATCCCGATGGTATTAGGCTATCCGAGGCATAGGGCTTATCTTTTCTGCTGACCTCCAATGGTAAATTACTGTTCGCTTCTCATCCCGATGGTGTTAGGATATCCGAGGAATAGGGCTTAACTGTTCGAAGGGGCAGACATCTTCTTTTCTTTTCACGGTAAGCCCTGACTAATGTACGAGGCCCTAAAGGGGCAATGTGTGTGTACGTAACCACCACGCATGCAAGGAGTACTCTAAGCCCAGAACAGATTTACCTACAAACATAACAAGTAGTTGCTTGGGGAACGTTATGGCACAGTGCTGTAGTTTCGCTACTCGAGTGTATCCCGCATGGCCAGGGCTCAAATTCCCATGATAGTGGGGTGGAATTTTCACCTAAAAGTCACGTGGTGTCAGGAAGGGCATCAGGCCCTAAATATCCATATGAGGTGCGTTCAAAAAGTAACGAGCCGGAGGCTGGAATGCGTAAACCGGTGACGACATGTGCTAAACGTGGCGTGTGTAACGAGGTGTGGTTCCGACCAGCGCGTGGAAGGTCACACCCGTCGCTAGAAGGCACGCGTGCACGTCACGGGACGGTACAAAGCGAGCAGCAGCATGCATCAATCGTCCAACCAAGACCAAGACAGTAGGCCATTCGACATGCTTCCTGGTGTAGTTGAAGACTATGGGGCACCCATTGGGCACACACTTTTCGCAAGTGCAGTCGTTCCTTCATGATGGTGTGCACACTTCCGACGCTCAATCCGACCACGGCGGCTATGGCGTTTACTGACACTCGGCGGTCCTGGGTAATGAGTGCATCAACCAGCTGGACGTTGTCATCCGTAATGCAGGGGTGTGCCCCAGACCAGGAATCATCGGCTAACTACACCCGTCCTTCCCTGAAGCGCTTGTGCCACGCCTTGACCATTGCAAGGGACATGCAGTGTTCGCCGTACATTTGTGACATTCGACGATGAATGTCCGTTCCCCCTACTCCTTTCGCTGTCAGAAACCAAACGACACCTCTTTGCTCTTCGTTTGACGCCTCCATGTCACTGTTTGCAATGCGACTGGCAGCGTTGGACGATTGATGCATGCTGCTGCTCGCTTTGTATCGTCACGTGACGTGCACGCATGCCCTCTAGCGACGGGCTGTGACCTTCCACGCTCTGGTCGGAACCACACCTCGTTACACACGCCACGATTAGCCGATGTCGTCACCAGTTTGCGCATTACAGCCTCCGGCTCGTTACATTTTGAACGCACTTAATACATTTAAGAATAAACTCCCTTCCTTATCCACCCAGAGACAGCTGCGCAAGGTAATAGCTGGGTTTTCTTGAATTCTAATGTGCATATTTGATTAAGGAAGAGCGGGAAGTTGAGGTAACTGACGAATAATTCAAGGATCACTGCGTTGTGACTGAGAAACTCTTTGTACCTATATGAGCAGGGGTATATTTAATTTTTTGTGTGTCATCTGTGAAAGCCTTGCCACCTAAGCTATGACCGTCTCCTATGTCGTTTGCTTGCCTGTGCAAGTGATATTGCGTTCATTTGTACAGGAAATCATTTTATTATAATTAGTCTTCTTTTTGTAAATATGGAGATATTTTTTCAGCGGGAGGAAGGCAATACGATGTTTTGCTGGGGAGCCAAACAGTACCAAAATACTTTCCTGCAGGCTAAACTGTTTACACTCTCAATGGCTATGCGATAGTGAGGTAAGAAATTGGTGAATTTGAGGGATTAATAAACTGGGTCTGCTGTTCCCTTTGTCTTTTTCCATTGCCTTTGGGTTGGCACCTCTCCTCTTTCCCTTTACTATCGTCCTCTCAAGGCCCTACTGTCCTCGTTCTTAGAGGTTTAAGGGCAATTCTTCTCTGTTTTATAGTAAATTAGTTAGTAATGGTAGGAGTAGTTGTTGGGTCAGTGTTAGCAAGTGCAACGATTATTTCACATGTCACTAACCAGTGGTGGGGCTCTCAGTAGCTAAGCTGTTTCCCCTGCATGGCCATCTCTGGGTGGTACAAAAATAGGTACGGTTTCTCCTTCTTAGCAGTTCGTGAAAATCTGTGATGCATAGTTGAACTCTTCGTCCTCGATGTAATGTCTACATTTAAGAATACAGTACCCTCCTTATACGCCAAGAGACGACCGCTAATAGGAGTGTCGTGGTATTGGGAGAGCAATAACAAACACCATACTTAGTAAACATCTCCGTCACAACTGTATTTCCAAAGAAGCTAAAAAACTAAGATATTACACTTATTACAAAGACATTACACTTATTACAAAGACATTAACAAGGAAAGATATAACACAGCACAGTCCAGGGATTGCAGAGTCTATCAAATCCCAACATTCTCTCCACCCTGGTCAACCTCTAGGGGGATGACCAGCTGAATTGGTCGGGCTATTTGGTGTCCCTGTGGGGTGCGAAGAATCACTGTCCTTATCTTGTGGTCCCTTCCTTCTATCAGCTTCTCTATTCTTGCCCTTCTCCATAGATGACGTGGTCGTCCATCTTCTTGAAGCAACGCCAGATCTCCGAGTCGGAACTCAATGGGTCTCCCAGACGCTCCTCGAACTTCGTGAAAACTCTTGAGTTCTAAGAGGTACTCCTTGGTCCATCTTCTCCAGAAATCGTCTGCTAGTTTCTGTTGTAGTTTGAATTCCCTAGTCAAAGTAGATCTGGTAGTCGGTTCTGGTCCTGTGGGCACGGTCATGAGTCCTTCACCAACAAGAAAGTGTGCCAGGGTCAGGTGTTCAGCGTCGTCTCCATGGGAGATCGGCCTTGAATTTACCGCAGCTTCTATATTCACGAGGGTGGTGTTAAGCTGTTCTTCTGTGAGCCTTGATTGTCCCAGCACCTTTCGTAGACATCGCTTAACTGTGCCTACCATCCTCTCCCACCATCCTCCCCACCAAGCTGCCCGTGGGGCGATGAACTTCCAAGTGATACCGTCTCTGGCGAGGAATTGATGGGTCTCCGAGGACAACAGTGCCTTCCAAAGTTCCGACAGTTCTGCATTGGTGGCCTGAAATGTCTTTGCGTTGTCCGTATATATAGTATGAGGCAGTCCCCGCCTACCAGCGAATCTTTGAAGGGCCATAAGAAATGTGTCAGTGGTCATACTGGTGCATAACTCTAAGTGCACCGCACGTGTAACAGCACAAGTGAAAAGTGCTATGTAGGCCTTCACCATAGTCATGCCTACTTTGATATAGAGAGGACCAGCGAAGTCCATCCCAGTAACTGCAAAGGGCTTCGACGGTCTCACTCTATCCGCAGGTAATGGAGCTTCGATTTGCTGCCCCCTTGGGTTCTTCATAGTTCTGCATGGGAGACATGCGTGCAAGACCCTCTTAACAGTTTGACGAGCTCTAAGGATCCAGAACTCTTTCCGGAGCTCTGACAGTATTACTCGGACTCCAAAATGATGCAGTCTAATGTGTGTTTGCCGAATGAGCAGGATCGTGATTGATGAGTGCCGTCCAGGAGTATTGGGTGCCGTTGCTCCCTAGTGAGGTCCGAGAAGTGCAAACGACCCCCGAGACGAAGGATTCCGTCTTCAATGAAGGGATTGAAGGGTCCTATCTTGGATTCTTTCGGAATCGGTCGACTATCCTGGAGAGCTTGGAGTTCTAGTGCAAAACATTCCCGTTGAACCGCTCCTATCCAGTAGGTACGCGCCTTCGCGAGCTCCACCGCTGTTAACTCCCCTGTAAGTTTCTCTCGATGGCGAATGTTGTGTGCGTACCGAATAATCCAACCAGTGGTACGTATCAGCTTCCAGTAGGAACTGAACTTGGAACTGTCGATAACGCTGGAATATGTGGTCGTTGTCATAACGTGTTTTATGTTCCTCTTCTTCTCCTCAGGTAGTTGCTCGCTTGGAGTTTGACCACCGGATGGCCAGCAATCCTCACGTTGCACAAGCCATAGTGGTCCATTCCACCACTTGTGCTCAAACTGTATCTGATCTCCAGTAAGTCCTCGTGTGAGGTGGTCCGCCGGGTTCTCCTGTCCAGGGCAGTGTCTCCATTGCCTTGGAGTAACGTATGATTGAATCTCCGTTACTCGGTTGCATACAAAGGTTTTCCATTTGTTTGGGTCACTACGTATCCAGCCCAAGGTCACAGTAGAATCCGTCCATAGTACCGCCTGAGCGATATCGTGGCCTGTGGCTGTACAGAAATATGACAGCAGTCGTGCTCCTACTAGTGCCGCTAGAAGCTCGAGCCGTGGTAGGGTCACCCTCTTGACCGGTGTAAGCCTATTCTTGCTGCAGACCAGATGAACGAGGTCGTTGCCTTCTGTGTTCGAGCGAATGTACAAAACCGCACCATATGCTCTTTCTGAGGCATCACAGAATACGTGGATCTGAGCCTTGCGCTCCGTTGACTTAGCTAACCACCACGGAATGTGTACCCGTGACAGCGAGGACAATGAGGATACCCAAGTGCTCCATGATGCTCCAATATCAGGAGGTAGCAACTCATCCCAGTCGATTCCCCTGCACCATGTATCCTGGAATAACATCTTGCCGACAAGGGATACGGGAGATAACAATCCGAGTGGATCGTAGAATCTGGCCGTAGTTTGCAACAGCTTCCTCTTCGTGATTGGTTCTTCAGGTAGTGCCTTGGTGATGTCCTCTGGGTCAATGTACATGGTATCCGTTTCAGTATTCCAGTAAACGCCTAGTACCTGTGTCTCTACGTTGATCTGTTGACCTTCGGCTTTCCAGATGGCTTTCAGTGACTCTGAATTAGTAGCCCATTTCGCTAGGTGGAAATTCATTAGTTTCATCAGTGCAGTAAGTTCGTAATACATAGCAATCACATCGTTGTCGTTCTCTGCGCCGGATGCGAAGTCGTCCATGAAGGTATTGTTATCTATGAGAGGTGCTGCGATTGGAAATGTCGTCTTATGTCTGTCGGCGAGTTCCCTCAGTGTTGCTGAAAGCAAGAACGGACTACTGGTCAGGCCGAATGGAAGCCTGGTGAAACGGTAGGTTACTACCTCGTCTGTCGTGTGATAACTTCCGTTGCTATCGTGTGTGACTCTGTACCACTAGAATCTGGTCAAGTCCCTGTCGTTCTCGTGCAGAACCAGCTGAAGGAATGCCTGCGTGATATCACTAATGATGGCTGTGGGATGTAGTCTGAATCGTATTAGAATAGCCAACGTCTCTGGTAGCAGATTTGGACCTGCCTCTAGAGCATCGTTTAGAGAGGGCGAGTTGATATCGTGAGAAGACGCGTCGAAAACTATCCTCCACTTTGTTCTGTCCAGTTTCTCCTTCTTTACAGCCTGATGAGGAAGATAAAACGTGGTGCTCTTCGGATCTCCAGTAGGCGCGACTTCTACTTGCTCTTTCACGACATGATCCAGCATTTGGCTGTAGTACACCTCCCTCAAGTTACTATTGTTTTTAAGTCTTTTGCTCAAGGAATTAAATCGAAGTTCTGCATTTATTTTGTTACTTGAAGGAAAAACATTATGTTTTCTTGGTAGACAGACCACTCTCCGGTGACCTTCAACGAGATAGCTTGTTCTAAATTCCTGAAGAATAGCCAAGTCTTTCTTAGTCAGGTCTCGACTTTGATTTGTAGTTATTCCCATCGTCTCTAGATCCCAGAATTGTCTTAGTTCATCGTCCGATGGTGAGCTAGCGTGTTGAATGAAGTTCACGACAGTAGGATTCGCACAAGTTCCGGATCGGCTTCCACTTACGATCCATCCAAATATCGACGGAATCAGGACTATCGATTCAGAGATTCGAATCGGTGAACTGTCCTTCACTATCTTCCAATATTGGTCACTGCCAATTAAGATTTCCACGGGCAGGTTTTCTTTCGAATCAGCCCTGGGGTCCGCTAACTGTAATTTGCGTAGGTGTGCCAAGGTCTTAATGTCTTGTGGAACTGCTGGTTGAGATGAGAATGAGTGTGCACTTTCATAAGCATTGATGGCAGCCGTAGATTTTGTGCAAACTCCCTTCATATTGAATTTAACGACTCTGCGGTGACTCGACGGGTTAGTCTGGGACTCAAAAGTGCAAACAGACAATTCTCTTTTGTCGGTGGTTTGCAACTGTAAATCGTCTATCAGTGAGCTTGAAATAAATGTTGCCTGACTTCCGCTGTCTAGTATGCATCGAGTAAGTCGGCTTAGTCCTGTAGGTCCTGTGATGCGCACTTGAGCTGTCTGCAAGAACGTGGAACCTGGTGTAGCGATGTCTATTTTCCCTACAGACGCAGTATTGGTCTGATCTCCTGAGGTCCTGTGACTCTTCCCGTTGTCGCAAATGGACTTATGGTGAGACTTCTTGCAGTTGGCGCACTGTGCTTTCCCTTTCCTCCTACAATTGAACGCTGTATGTCCTCGATTGAGGCATAGGAAGCATCGGTGAGCTGTCTTCAGTTTCTCTTTTCGCTCCGTGACGTCTGTGATTTTCCTACAATCCTGGGCCCAGTGACCTCGGGATTCACAAAAGGCGCAAAATTGTTCCGGCCCCTTGACCTCCTTTCCTGGTAACCATTTAGGATTGGCCCGGACGTGAAGAGCTGCTGCCGTGGGGGTGTAACTTGATGATATGGAGGCTTCACAGCGGATCTTCTGTGTAATAAGCGCTCCGTCAACTTCCTCGCCGAGGAACTCCATTAATTTGAGGATGTTGCCTTCTGAAAGGCCTTCCCGCTTGGTGTGAATGATCCAGCGACGACATATGTCGTCAGGAAATGCTCTGAGAATCTTCGGTGTAAGTACTCGGCCATAGGCATTCACATCTTCTCCGAGAGCCCGCAGAGCTTGAATGCGACGATTACAGTCAATAAACGTAGAATTAAGTGCGTCCGGTGTGGCAAACTGAATGGGCTTAATATATTCTATGTGGTCCAAGTGGGCCTGTATGATTCTATTCTTGTCACCGTAGCGAGCTTTAAGGATTTTCTTAGTCTCTTCATATGTCTCAGCAGTCACAGCGATGCCTTCTATTAAGTGCTTCGGTTCCTCTTCTAAATAACCTCGCAGAAATATGTGTTTGTGAATCGTAGATAGTGACGTGTCCTTATCGACTGACTGTTCGAACTGTTCCCAGAAACGTGCCCATGTCTCTATATTACCTGAGAAAGGTTCCAGTTTTATTGGAGGGAGTCTTAATGTGGTTGAAGGAATAGCTGAGGCGAGTGTTGGTACCGTTTCTGTGCTCGTGAGTGAAATATTCATCGCGCCTTCCAGTTCCTTTTTCATGCAATGCAAAATGTGTATAATAACACGCTTGGCGTTCTCTATGTATTCCTCACATGTAATTATGTCAGCGGCATACGCGGTGTCATCCAGGAGTTCGTGAACCTCATCGTCAAGGCCTCTTAGTTTATCCAAAGCCTCCTGTAGCCTATCCTTACAGTACTCGTAGTCCTCGGAAGAAGTAGACTCCGTAAACTCTCGTGCTTTCTCAACGAGACGTGTGATATTCCCTCTTTCCCTTGCACGTCTTCTTTTCAATTGGTGTAGTCTTCTGTCAGTGTTACTGCCTTCCATACTGAGTTCCTTGACGTGACTTGTTATAATAAAATAATGTGTTTGACTGGGACAGTGATAGTGTAGAAACCTAGTATTCTTTGATCAATTGTTGATCGTGCCTGCATGCGCGAGAATCAGTTAATATTGCGTAGTTCATGGAGAGCCAGCAGATAGCAGCACCTGTCACCCAGTCGTGCGTGGATTCTCCGCAACTTATTGCGACATAGTTTCAGGGAAGGCCAGCAGATCGCAGCACTAGTCAAGCAGTCGTGCGTAGCTCCTCCCCCGGTGACGTAGTTAAACAATATGGCTTCCCTTCAACTTCACCAGTAAGCAATACATGCGTCTACACTAAACATACAACTTTCTGCTGTTTTAAGGCTTTCCCATGCATTGAGTAGTATTTTACCGTACAGGTACTAGTCTCTTAAGTATCTCAGGTATTAACTGCAACGTGATACTCATCTAATAAGCCGTTGATGGCTTCACGTGATGTGTTGATTCTGCTGCACCACAATTTCCCAGTAGTCTCTCGACGGAGAGTGAAGTAATCCTTTCAAACAGTATTAGTCTCTGGTCCGCGAAGTATAGTGTCAATTCATGCTGGAATACATTTATCCCATGTGTTCGGCATCAACTTATGTCGTGGTATTTGGAGAGCAATAACAAACACCATACTTAGTAAACATCTCCGTCACAACTGTATTTCCAAAGAAGCTAAAAAACTAAGATATTACACTTATTACAAAGACATTACACTTATTACAAAGACATTAACAAGGAAAGATATAACACAGCACAGTCCAGGGATTGCAGAGTCTATCAAATCCCAACAAGGAGATAGCTGGGTTACTGAGGGCTCGACCGCTGGTAGGCAGCCAGTGAAATCCTCAGAGTGCTTGCGAAAATTGACCGTATACTATTCATTCCCATAATATTATTAATTATAACTATCCACTGGCAAAGAAAAATTGGAATTTCGTGAAACAAAAGGCAAAACATATTGGGTTGGCTCCAAGAATGTAATAAAGATCTTGCAGAACTCGGCATTCCGGAGGACAAAATTAGGAAAAGGAATGAATTCATACAAATCATCAAAAAGTACCACAAATTTAAGGTAGGGTCAGAACCCAAAAGATGGAGGGGACCTCTTTCAGAAGATTGGAAGAAGGCACTATATTGATGGGCTCAGGAGATACTGGCAGGACATCAAAGCTGGCAGACGGACACGAGCTTTAACACTACAAATGATATTATTGTTTAACACACCTTATCATTAGAGGTAGATGCCATCGATGTTCTACTCCTACAGCAATCGCCTTCATAAAGAGAGTGTTTCAACATTCATTATCCAAGTTTACAGGAGTAAGAGAGCGAATTGTGAAAATAACTAATATTCAGCATCGCAAGTGCTTGGCTCTAGTTTCCCGGAATCCTCCTGTCTCCCAATCCTGTGTATTGTACTTAGGTATAATCAACCACTAAGGCTACGTCCTAGGTGCAAGCGTCCAGCGTGCACGCGCTTTCACGCGCTACCTGCTTGATGCGGACAAACACACACTATCGCATGTGTCTGTACGGCCTTGGAGCGTTCTCGCGCGCGTGCTTCCCAGGCAGCGCTACCAACGCTCTCGAGTAGGAAGCAGCTACCAAACAAGTTTGTCCGCGATTGTACATTCGGCAGTGTGCTAGCAAAATGTCGACATCAGAGGCTGGTCAGAAATATATACGGTACACTAATATGTAGTAAAATGTACTTAGACGTGAGAGAAAACGTTAAGGTGAGTGGTCAAGATAAATTAAAACACTCTACAATTGCATAGATTGAGGAAATTGGTCCCCCTGTTCAATACACATTCCTCAAATCTATGTATTAAACATTCAACACGGACCAAAAATGAAGTTATTAACAAATTATGAAAGGTATAAAAATTAATATAACATTTCTTTACAGAGGAGGTTAGCAAGTCCAAATGAAAAATCTGAGGGATAACTTCAGAAAAGAAGTTAAGAAAACAGGAAACCCCAGAACGAGAGACCCTGCCCCAACACCTACACCATGGTGGGTACATTTCAAGGTCATGGAATTCCTTAAGGATATTACGGAACCGAAGAAAACATCTGGAAATATTCCAATTGAAGACAACCCACAAACAGAAGATGCGTCAGATGAGAACAGCCTAGACGATGCCTCAGAGGTTGTTGATTCAGATCCTACAGTTGCACCTGAAGCTCCAAATCCTCCGATAAGGAATAGACAAAATAGACTATCGGCAGGAAATGGTACAATTATTAGAGAAGAAAAAATGGAGTGGATGTTTAACCATACAGATAAAGAGAAAGAGGAGTATGATGATCTTTACTTCTTCAAATATTTGTTGCCATACATGAAAAAACTCCCTCTTTTAGAGAAACACAGTTTAAGATCACAGTTTCAGAATATGCTCTTCAACGAGTTAAACACTCTTGAGATGCAAAGTAATTTTAGTCATCCTTCTCCTTCTTCATTCTCAGCCTTAACTTCAACCGACAATGCAAGCTATCATCTGACATACACTGATTTTCATTGTTTGATTCAATAAGTGTAATGAACATTGTGAGAATATTACGTTACTCTACGGAATAATAATAATAATAAGTAATAAATAAATTCAGTCTTACGTTTCACAGGTAAATTATCTTACCTCAAAGTAACAAAAAGTCTTTCTTCCAGAGATATTGGTTTCTGAAAATTAGTGGTACTGTGAAAAGGTGTAGTCAAATAAGCTCCACTATGTAATCGAACGTTGCAGATAAAATTCTGCAGTATTCAAAAAATGTATTGTGGTCAGGTTTGAGCTCATTATAGAGGTGATGGAACTCCCCTAACTGATGCCGGCTTTTCAATATAAAATACTTGCTTTGCCGCGTATTCACTAACTCAATTTTCTAACGCATTGTTCTCCATGAGAAACATAAAGGCTTGCTCTCCTAGCAGTTGTCATCGTGCTACTAGCTGCTACGACAATGGACACATGGAAGCGCGTCAACTAGTAGCGCGTGGAAGCGCGTGCACGCTAGACGCTCGCACCTAGGACGTAGCCTAAGCCTAGGCTAATTAGATCCCTTTTCGTTGATCCATTTATTCAGCTAATGAATGCACGTAATTATAAAATGATAATAACTTCCTTATGAATCACAAAGGAACGTTTCGTCCGAAGTTATGTTGTAGTGGAGATACTGTAACATGAAGAGATCCATTTTCTTGAATTTTGATGTGCAGATTTGAATAAGGAAGTGCGTGAAGCTGAGATAACTGATGAATGTTTCAAAGCTCTCTATGCGCTCAAGTTCCTCCATGACATATTTGCATACACTCTGTATTTATACAATACACGATCTAACAGCTCAAGTTGTCGTTAGTAGTTAATAGGGCTCGGGTTTTTAGGTGCTGAAAATCTGGAAAATATGTATTGTTTATGTATTAAAAATACCCGAAATATGTGACAAAAGTAAAAATATTTAATTATAATTTAGTTTATTAATGTGAATATAAACAATACGCAGTACTCACGAATGCAATTTATGCTATGTCTCACTGACTGCTGAAGCATTAGAATACACAACGAGATACATCTTTAGGTTGTCCATCAAGAATGACCGACGTTTATCGCGAAACACTTCTTCTGAAGGCGCGAACCTGCGGCAATATGTTTCTTGCCCTTGAGGTGTTGTGTAACTTGAGATCGCTGATCAGCCATGATTGCTTCCCACACGGTTGGCAGAACAGAACGCTCCCACCAGATGTAAAATTATCTTTAAATTCTGCAACATACTGCTGCAGACGATAACTTGTAGTTGTTTTTACTTTAGGCATCGTAGAACTTCCTTACACTTCACAGTGCCAGAAATGAAATGCATGTGAGTGACACTGGTTCCAGGTAGCTGTGGGGTAGGGATAGAGGGGGACAAGGGGGGGGGGAAGAGGTCTAGGACGTGGTGCAATATGGCTATGGAGAAGAAAATCCCCGGCTTCCACAGTGAGAGTGGCACGGGGCGACAAGATTTGAAAAACACAGCTGCAAGCTGACATACGCTCTGTATAAAGATTAGATAGTTCACAGGTTCTTCCCCGTTGAAGTAACACAGAACAAAAATGCAATAAACTGAAAGATCTAGCATACTGATTTTTAAAAATGTAAATATTATGTCTCTTTATGTGCTGGACAAGGTGGATCAAAAAGTTAGTTGCACTAACGCGCTGCAGCAGCGCGCTGTGTGTCGCAAACGAGGGCACAGCGGAGAAAGGGACAGACACTGCCCACACGTCTGTTAGGCACGTCGCTGTGGTTTCTCGTCTTGTATGGTGTGAATAGCAGCCAAATGCAATGGACGTTCACTCCAAATATGAGGTGCGTGCGACAACCCGATTCCTATGGGCCAAAAGGAAGAATTGCACGATTAAAGAGAAGTGCCGGGGGAAATTGAGTGCCGGTGTGATTTTGTTGCACGATAACGCAACACCTCACATGGCCCGCCAAACGAGCGAACTGCTGCAGCGTTTCAAGTGGGAGGTCTGGCAAAATCCACCTTACAGTCCCGACCTAGCGCCATGTGACTTTCATCTGTTCGGTAAGCTCAAAACGGAGCTCGGTGGTCGACGTTTCCAGACCGATGAGGAGGTGAAGGCCGCTGTCTCCGTGTGATTGCAGAATGCTAGAGGAACTTTCTATGCATCCGGCATCGACAAGTTGGTTGTGCGTTCGCAGAAATGTTTGGAGTCTCTTGGAAACTACTGTATATGGAAAAGTGACGTTACATTTTATGTCATTAGAGGCGTGTTGCTTTTGTATAGGTGGTGTAATAAATGACCATGACTGGGAAGTGCAACTTATTTTTTGATCTGCCCTCGTAATAAGTGAAAATCAGGAATATATGTATTTATAGAAAAATGCTTAAAATATGTATTTACCTAAAAATCCGGCTTCTATACCTCTAGTCACCTTAAGACCTAAGCGGTACCTTTGATATTCTGGTATGTAAAGAGGCTAACGCGTCAGGAAATAGTTCAAAATGTTGTTCTTGTTTTAGCGCACAAGATTCTCCAGCACATGTGTCTATGTTTCCATAAGCTGGCTATATTACATATCAGAATTTCCTTTGTAAAAATCTACGAATGAATGTTTCATTATATAAATAGTTCATTTTTCGGGGCTAATTTCGTGTGTATTTAAATTAAAACCATACGTTTCGGAGAAACCTTGCCTCCTTTTTCAATGGAATCAAACAATGTGGCCAAAGAAAGTATATCAATGAGATTACAAAGAATTACAAAAAATATAGATAAATTCCTCTGTTCGTCACCAGAGAGCAGCTGCCAGAAATTACTGTATGGGCTATGGTAGAACGGCGGACAGAGTAGTAAGTGAGGAGAAGGTAAAGGGGGCGGGGTGAAAATATAGAGACTCCTCGAAGAATGAGGATGTCCAAAAGAAAAGGGGGGAGGGGGGAGGTGGGAGGGTTAGATGGATATAAGGAAACATAAACAAAAGGGAAGTGTATCTGAACGATACCTAACGTCATACAGGCAACGGCGAAAAAACAGATGGAAACTCCTCCAGTGACGAACAAAGGAGATCAAATCCAGGCTCTATAGCCATAGAGGAAACAGTACAATTTGAAATAGGTAAAGAAACAGACAGACTGAGAGAAACTATCTTCTTAGATCCTTAATAACTTTTAGCCAAATGTCACTTAGCTGATATCCAGTGTCTCTGTTAAAAATATTGGGATGTTTACGAATTTCAACTGCCTCCCTTATAATTCTAGACCAGTTGTGCTTAACAAGGGTAAGCGCATGAGCATCCTTGAAACATACATCGTGCCTTGAAGACAAGGCATGTTCAGCTATAGCTGATTTGTCAGATTGGTTTAGATGGATGTTCCTTTGATGCTCTTTGAAGCGAGTTGCGATGGACCGTTTTGTTTGTCCAATGAAGACTTTTCCGCAAGTACAAGGGACTTCATACACCCCAGGTTGTAGTATTAGGGACAATTTATCTTTGTTTAATGCTAAACGTTGACCAATTTTCTTCATAGTGCCGAAAACTGTTTTTATCTTGTGCTTGCGGAGAATCTTAGCAACGCGGACAGTGGTGTTGTGAATATAAGGGAGGTAAGCAGTTCCCCTCACGTCGGAGCTCTGAAAGGTTGTCTATCCCTCCTTCTGGGATGTAGGGACCTATATATAGTGGATTCATTATAGCCATTACCCTTAAACTTGGTTTGTAACGCATGTAACTCTTCCTGAAGAGTTGATGCCTCACAAATACATTCCGCTCTTTTGGCTAGAGTTGTTATAATTCCTTGTTTTTGTGCTGGGTGGTGGTGGGAGTCTGCATGTAAATAACGGTTAGTGTGAGTTGGCTCAGGGTAGACGCTGTGCCCCATGGAGCCATCCGCCTTCCACCTCACAAGAACATCCAAAAAAGGTAAGCAACCACCCGACTCAAACTCCATTGTGAAGTGGATTGAAGGATGCAGCTGATTTAGGTGGTTCAGAAAGTGGTTCAGTTTCTCAGAACCCTCCTCCCACACCACGAACGTATCATCCACATACCTCCACCAAATCACAGGTTTGAAAGACGCCGAAGATATAGCCTCCCCCTCGAAATGTTCCATGAAAACATTTGCCACGACAGGAGAGAGTGGACTTCCCATGGCCACACCATCAGTCTGCTCGTAAGATTTACCATCCCAAAAGAAATAACTGGAACACAAGCAGTGGTGGAATAATCGGGAATGCCCTCAGGAAACAAATCCTTGATGAGGGACATGACCGAGTCCACCGGCACTCTGGTGAACAAGGACTCTACATCAAAACTCACCAAAATAGCATTTGGTTGAACGGCGATGGTTGACAGTGTTGGGAATTTAATTATTTCTCGTATCGGAAACATACAAATGTACAGTTGCAAACTCTAAAAACGGAAACACAATAACCAGACAAATAAAGCTTAACGAATTTTAACTGAAAAACAGTTTTTTTATTTTATTCAATACTGAAAATATCTTTATTGCAATTATTATGTTCTGTTACAACTGTACATATTTACAACTTCATACCTGTTATATAAAATCGATTATTTATGTAACAAAATCAACTCGTCTATTTTGTTTAGCAAACCTTGTGATTACCGAATCGATGTTTATAGTGATGTCACGATGAATGTGCAGCAAAGCACGGATAGGAATTTGGGGCTTTTTTCGCACCAAAAAATTTTGCCGACGTCCAAACTGCAAGCTTGGTTGGCAATTTAAACTGTGACTTTCTCCCTTTGTCGGTACCAACTCGACTTGCCGAAACCGTAACGTACCCTGATACTTTTCCCGAAGCTCGATATAAAAGTCGCAAAACACGCCGTTGCAATTTGTACGAATATTTTTGGTGCGCTAAACTCATCAAATTTCTATCCATGTAGCTTGCAAAAAAATTGGTCTGGTTTTGTACGTTTGTTTATTTTGTGATTGCGTTTTTGGTGATACAATTTTTCTTAACAATTTCGATTCTCTGACCCCCCTCCAAAGCCAAACTCTAGATCCGCGCCTGTATAAGGGTAAAATTGTCTATTTATATAGCACGTGCCCAATACTGAGCAACATCCAAGGCGTTCGGAGTGGCTCGCAGGAGATCTTCCTCTGTAGAAGATGAAGGCACAGATGGCAATGATGCATGTGTCTTGTGGTTTGTTCTTGTCCACATTCACAAGACGTGCCACCTTGCTGAGGCCCCATCTCCTCAGATTATCTCGGGATGTTCCAACCTGTTCAGGGAATGAGGTGAGATGGGTGTCTATGTGGCGGTGGGACGGCCGAAGATTTGAAATCTCAAATTAATCTCAAATTATAAAAGCCGCAAACAATAGACAGTAGTTTAATAATTAAATTAACTCGGACATGTTTCGTTATATCAATGATAACTTCGTCAGCGTGTACAATCTTAGAAACTACGGTATCTTAACAAAACCCTAAAAAATGGATATCCTTACAATAATTCATTAATTAAATAAATTAAAGGTCACAAAAAAGAATTAATAAACAAGATGTTCAGTAAAGAACATATAGCCTACTTTCTCCTAAATGCATGGGAATTTTTATAACTCTTTGTCCTTTTCAAGGAGTATAATTGAATGTTGGTTGTAGTAGCTTGTTGAAATACAACGTGCTATAGGGATATTATACATGAATATGAGGTGCCCTTTGCTAGTGCTACCTCTGTAAAGAAAATTCATTCAATTCAGTTTCACCGTGTTTGAATTTATATGGGGAATCGATTTGCACACATACATGGGCGCTATCTGCAAACTATTCGGCTGATGACCTTGTAGTTCAGTCAAAAGATGCTTCCGATCAAAAGGTGTGTTGTTGCAAAATTTGGTAGATATCAAATGATTAGGTTGGTCGTAATTTGATTTAAGCTTTTAACATTTGGCTGGCCGCCATTACTTTTCCGTCAAGATGGCGGTGATGTAAAACATGACACTGAGTGTCTTTTGCTAGTGCTACCTCTGTACCAAATTTCGTTCAATTCGGTTTTACCGTGTTTGAATTGATAAGGGGAATCAATTTGCACGCATACATGGACGCCATATGCAAACTATTGAACTGCTGACCTCTCAGCTTGGTCAAAGAACGCTTCTTACATAAAGGTATGTTGTTGCAAAAGCTTTTAACATTTGGGTGGTCGTCATTACGTTTTCGTCAAGATGGCGGCGATATAAAACATGACACTGAGGTGTCCTTTGCTAGTGCTACCTCTGTACCAAATTTCGTTTAATTCGGTTTCACCGTGTTTGAATTGATAGGGGAATCGGTTAGCACACATACATGGCCGCCATCTGCAAACTATTAGGCTGATGACCATGTAGTTTAGTCAGAACACGCTCGCCATGTAAATATATGCTGTTGCAAAATTTGGTAGAGATCGGATGATTAAGTTAGTCGTAATTTGATTTAAGCTTTGAACATTTGGGTGGCCGCCATTACGTTTCCGTCAAGATGACGGCGATATAAAACATGACACTGGGGTGCTCTTTGCTAGTTCTACCTCTGTTCCAAGTTTTGTTCAATTCGGTTTCACCGAGTTCGAATTGATAGGGGGGGGGGGGACACAGACATTCAGAGTACGCACACTCACACGCACTCACACACACACACACACACACACACACACACACACAGGCAGACACACATTTTATGGCCCTGTGTAGATCTCATAATAATTCTACTTTCATTTTTTGCAAAAATCGAAAGTAGGCTAATAATTATAGGATGTGTGAAATACTTGGTCGTACCATATCCACCTGAGATATCAGTCACTTCAATCAATTTTGCACATGGGAAAGGTTTGCTTCAGGACATAGACCTGCTGTTGAATTGAAACCCACTCGTCTCATGGTCCGGATATAGACTGGGTGTATATCCTGGAAAGTTAATTCTCTGTGCTCTTCCCTGTCAATACGTAGTCCACTTGTTGACCAATACGAAGTATCTTCACTGTGAAACACTTCTCGTGCTAATGGTCTCACACCGTCTGTGGCACGCAACTTCCATTAATTCCCTTAATTGAACAGCTTCCGTGCTGTGGTAAGTGTGAGAGAGAGAGGACATATTAGCAGATTCCATACCTTCTATTGCGCATTACCGTGGCTACAAACATCAAACCACAGCAGAACGGCAGATTAATGTTGGACTCAACAGTCGGGAGGAAACGAAAGAAAACGAAACGAAACGAATCGAATCCACTTCCTTTGCATCACGAGGCTAAGTGTTCTTCGTTCCAGCCCTCAGACCGGAATTAAATTTCTAGACAGAGTCGGGAATCGAACTCGGACCTCCGTGGTGATGATGATGATGATGATGATGATGATGATCGTGTGGTCTCAGGAGAGCCCCAGTGCAAATCTTTCTAGATGACGCCCATGGGAGACCTGCGCGTCGTAATGAGGATGAAGTGATGATGAAGTCGGCAATTACACCCAGTCCCCGAGCCACGGGAATTAACCCCAGGAGATTAAAATCCCTGATGGCTTGGTCGGGAATTGAACCCGGAGCACTTTGGACCAAAGCCTAGGGCGCTAACAAATTAGCCACGGAGCCGGACACCTCCGTGGTGACAGCCAAGAATGCTAGCCGCTACGCACTGAGGTGGGCTGTTCAGGATCTTCACAGTGGATGAGATATGGCTGTACTACTTTACCCTGTGTTGAAATTAGCACTATCGGGGCTTTACGGAAGAAGCAACGATGAGTGCCACATGCAGCGTAGAACTTACCAAAATCCCTCGGCACTGGATTTTACCACGATGGTTTCTTAAAATTGATTTCATGGTGGCGACGATGTTGTAACATAGCCCAATGTTTGTGTTTTGTTATGCCAAAGTGACTTCTCATTTTGTTATTCAGCTCCCGTGTGAAATAAAATGGTGAAACCTTTATCGGAACACCCCTCGTAGTTTCCGTCATTCATTTTCAAACATCCTGTACAGGAATTAAGACCATCTCGTGGCGCAGTGGTTAGGACTATTGGCTGCAACCCCCAGATGTCTCAGTTTGAATTACTGGCTCTGCCAAGAATTCAAATGTCTTGGAAAGAGCTGCTATGGGGTCTCCCGGTATCGTGATGTTTAATGAACACTCACCGGATGCTGTGGCAGGAGGAGGAGTTGAATGGAACTGGCCACCCTACCGCACGTAAACTCCGGCTCTGGACGCCCTTGTAAGTGAACCCTTCACACAGCCAGTGACTCTCATTGGGTCACCTACATCGGTGTGGATATAACACTCGTTGATCTTGTACAGAGATTGTGTAATACACTACGTACCTTGGGCAACCTTCAGATGAGAGAAGTGTTGGAAATTAAATCGTTGTTGTTGTTGATTCATTTAGGGGCTTTGCGACATCGTGGTCATTTAGGCCTGTGTACTTGGGTGTGCAGTATGTGGAATTTGATAATCTGTGTTATTGTGATGGCTGTATTAGTGTGATTATTTGTAATTTAGATTAGGATTGGGAAGGAGGCAGCCGTGGCCTTAATTTAGGAACCAACCCAGCATTCGCTTGGAGTAGAAGGGGGAACCACGGAAAACCACTTCCAGGATGGCTGAGATCGAACCCGCATCATCTCAGGTTTGACTCACAAGGCTGAGCGTTTCCCGTTTCAGCCCTCAGACCAGAATTACATTTCTTGGCAGAGCCGGGTATCAAACCCGGACCTCCACGGTGACAGTCAATTGTGCTAGCCACTACTCAACAAGGCTGACGGAAATTAAATAAAATTATTCTAAATGTTAGTGGAGGCGGGGTGGTGCAGCGGTCAAGCTGTTTGCCTCTCACTAATGTGGACCAGTTTGATTCCCGTTTAATGCAAGTGAGATTTCTGAAGTGAAACGCCATGTCCTGTGGTTCAGATTCCACGTCAAAAGAAGGTCCCGTGGCTCATGATTGCACGATTATCGGCCACTTAAAACTACAAGCTGCCTTTCTACCTAAATAAGTGCAGAACAGTTTGTGCTGTTGAGGTTTTAATCGTTATAATTTTAGCTGATTCTTTTTTGGTAACTGGTAAGCGCCTTTATTTATTCCTTTCGCACATTTAAAAACAGGAACGTTATTTGAATCTATAGAGCATTTCGATATTAAAGAAATATTTAAATCGTTATAAAAGTTGAAGTGATTGATGTTTGTGAATAATAATTCCCGCGCTGCAGTCAAAACACACAAAGAGGATTGGATTTATTGTTTTCACATGATGGATGAATAATAATAACAGCTTTATGATGTGCAGTGTGGCGTCGGCTTTGATTGAATCCTGTTGTGTTTTTAGCCTTGGGGTTCACCAGCGAATGATTTAGAATTCAGTAGCAGAGCGTATACAGTAACTTCAACTACATTCACAAAACTGATAGGCCTACGCGGTATAATTATACTTTCTTTGGTAACAGCTCACGAGTGGTGAACCTTCTAGAAAACTACTTGAAATAGCCTAATTACCTGTTGTAATGATGAATAATAATTGTGGAAAAGCTAAAGCTATAGCTATAGTGGTGATTGATGTTTTCTCCTTCGCTGTCTATAACCCACCAGCCATCCAGTTTTTAGCCTACTTTCGATTTTTGCAAAAAATGAAAGTAGACTTATGAGATCAACACAGGGCCAAAAATTGTGTGTCTGTCTGCGTGTATGTGTGTGTGTAAGTGTGTGTGAGTGTGTGTGTGAGTGTGTGTACTCTGAATGTCTGTCTCCCCCCTATCAATTCGAACACGGTGAAACCGAATTCAACGAAATTTGGTACAGAGGTAGAACTATCAAAGAGCACCTCAGTGTCATGCTTTATATTGCCGCCATCTTAACGGAAACGTAATGGCGGCCACCCAAATGTTCAAAGCTTAAGTCAAATTCCGACTAACCTAATCATCCGATCTCTACCAAATTTTGTAACAACATATATTTATATGGTGAGCGTCTTTTGACTAAACTACAAGGTCATCAGCCTAATAGTTTGCAGATGGCGGCCAGGTAAGTGTGCATATCGATTCCCCCTATCAATTCAAACATGGCGAAATCGAATTGAATGAAACTTGATACAGAGGTAGCACCAGCAAAGGACACCTCAGTGTCATGTTTTTTATCGCCGCCATCTTGAGGGAAACGTAATGGTGGTCACCCAAATGTTCAAAGCTTAAATCAAATTACGACTAACCTAATCATCCGATCTCTACCAAATTTGTAACAACATATATGTATATGGCGAGCATATTTTGACCAAACTACATGATCATCAGCCCAATAGTTTGCAGATGGCGGCCATGTATGTGTGCAAATCGATTCCCCTATCAATTCAAGGACGGTGAAACCGAATTGAACGAAATTTGGTACAGAGGTAGCACTAACAAAGGGCACCTCAGTGTCATGTTTTATATCGCCGCCATTTTAAAGGAAACGGAATGGCGGCCATCCAAATATTAAAAGCTTAAATCAAATTACGTCCAACCTAATAATTTGATCTCTACTAAATTTTTTAGCAACATACCTTTTTGTGGGAAGCATCTTTTGACTGAACTACAAGGTCATCAGCCCAATAGTTTGCAGATGGCGGCCATGTATGGGTGCAAATCGATTCCCCTATCAATTCAAAGACGGTGAAACCGAATTGAACGAAATTTGGTACAGAGGTAGTACTAACAAAGGGCACCTCAGTGTCATGTTTTATATCGCCGCCATTTTGACGTAAACGGAATGGCGACCATCCAAATGTTAAAAGCTTAAATCAAATTACGTTCAACCTAATAATTTGATCTCTACTAAATTTTTTAGCAACATACCTTTTTGTGAGAAGCATCTTTTGACTGAACTACAAGGTTATCAGCCCAATAATTTGCAGATAGCGGCCAGGTATGTGTGAAAATCGATTCCCCATATCAATTAAAACACGGTAAAACTGAATTGAATGAAATTCTTTACAATGGTAGCACTAGCAAAGGGCACCTCATATTCATGTTTAATATCTTTATAGCACGTTGTATTTCAACAAGCTACTACAACCAACATTCAATTATTCTCCTTGAAAAGGACAACGAGTTATAACGATACCGATGTATTTAGGATAAAGTAGGCTATATGTTCTTTACTGAACATCTTGTTTGAACACGACATACAATATACGGGGTGTCACAAAAATGTACGGCACAAATTGCAGGACACATTCCTCACACGTAGGCGAAAAAAATATGTTATATGAACATGGGTCCGGAAACTCTTTGTTTCCATGTTATACCTCATTGTCTTCAACTCATTAATCATGGGAAACACACAAAAACAGAACGTTGAAATCATAGGGAACATGCAATGTTGGTTACGTTTGGTTATGTTGTCATTATCGTAGTAGCACCGCCAGTGTTTTGATTTACATGGCCCTGTTGCCATGCAACTGAGCAGATGTGCCTTTAGCTGTGCGACAAAACACGTACTTCATGCACGATGGAGCACCTCCTTATTTTAGTTTTAATGTCCGTCGGCTTCTAAATAACAGATTTGGTGACAGATGGATAGGTAGAGTTGGACCAATTGCCTGGCCTGCATGCTCTCCGGACCTAAACCCTCTAGACTTTTATTTGTGGGGGCATTGGAAAGCTCTTGTGTATTGAGCCCGCCTAAGCTCATTCTGGTGATAGTTTTGAGAGAAGCAAGGAATGCTACAACTAAGAGTTACTAAACGCACCCCAGAAGCTTGTCTCAGCTTCAAGAGATATTTTGACTCTGTTTGGACGACTGGATTATTCTATACAAGATCGAAGATTTTTATCTTCGATGTGCATACTTGAACGAATCATTCTGCTGTGCATAATAAGCCACGTTAGATTGGTCTAGTATTTATTGCATTTTGGTAATGAAAAATGTATATCATCGCAGAAACACGAAGCACATGGAAATAGTTGTTAAATAACTTCGACTGTAGTCGAAGCTGGAACACGCCGTTCCAGGCACGAGCACAACCCTTAGAGCGTTTGACACAAGTTGACGTACAATTTTGACCGGTCGTGGAGACCGAGGGTGCAACTGTCTTATAATAGGACCATTGAGTCCATGATCTATGAAATATCGAGACATCGAGTATTATTTTGGCACTAAAGTGCTGGTGATACCGTATTTCAACAGTTTAAATCACGGAAGTGATATATTTTCGAGGAAACAGTGAATTTCCAACTTTTAGTGCTAGGAGCACATGGTAATTGTCACACCACATGGTGGACAACGTGTACAGCGAAAAATCTTCAAAGTTATAAAAATATTCACAATATTCAGTGTTATTTCTTACTAAATTATTTGTTCCATAAGTAAGAATCACGCCGTGCAAAGGCTGATATTTTGATTCAACGGATTGCACCGATAATCAAGTGATTGTGATATCCAGTGATTATCAAATCTGTGTTACCAGAATAGCTTCAGTGAAATCAAGCACATGTTCAATCTTGCTTACAGCTTGCAAAGTAAAAAGCCACTCATAGAATCAGTGAATTTCCACCCAATTTCACCATTTCTACCAGAACTTCGAGATGCCGAAACTAGTCCACGTGAGTTTAATCCCAGTTCCATGATGTTGGCTATTAGGGCTTAAACTCCGGTATGAAGGAGCCATTGATCACCTAACGACACCTCAGGATGGTAGCCGATACTATGATTGTGATGATCATGGCCATGGAGTTGCAATCTTTGCTCAACTCCTGGATTGAAGGAAGGACCCCTCAAATTATGCCTTCCCAAGGTAGAGGTGAACAACTGTCGCCGTGAGTTTCGATTTATTTCCTCTTGAATTGGTTATGGATCAGGACTGGATTAGTTTTAGACAACCGTAAGCATAACAATCATTTAGGTAGGTTTTCTTTTCTTCTTGTACCCGCCACTGACGGTGGGTTTCATTCTCACGGACTTCCACACGCTTTGTGTTAGCTCAGGTCTAGAGTTAGACACCCCACGGGTTCAACCCGGGTGCAATAATAGTAACTTTGTGTAGTCCATCCACATAATGGACATGGATTAATAACTTTGAGCTGTAATTTTCATTAATCATCTGTTGCTGAAAGGACAGTCATTCTTTGAAGCTCCCTTTAATGTGAAATATGTGTACGCCACTGAAGCGGGCGTATCGTTTAGACGCAGAGAAGATAACGCATCTACATAATTACGGTACACTATTTTTGTATGGTCGTAGAACCAGATTCAAGCAGAATCAGAGTAGTGTAATGGAGTGCTGTAGGTTAACTCACTCTAAACCTCGCATTACACTTTATACGTATCATTTGCAATTAACACCGCAGGTGTGGGTGTTTTATAACATTTATGTCCTTTGATGTGCTAAGCGCACGATATTTTTGTGATAATAATCTCCCGCCATGTAGTGGAATATTTTTCAAAGACATTACAGAGGAAGCATGTCTTTCCTTTCCTACTCTTTGCCGATTTAATGGCTAACACATGATTATCAGTGTTTTAAGGCTAACTAGAACGCCTCAGATATACAAAGAACAGTGTGATAATATTCTCAAGTGTAATAGATCAGAACTATGAACTTTATCTAGTGATATCTGCAATTTTCTTAATGTTTTGAAGGACATTGCTATGCAATGAATGTGAGGTGCTGTTATAAACACTCACTTGACCTCGGCAGAATGACAGATGTCGACGCTCAAGGTAAAAGCACAGTTAGATTTCCCAGTAGCCACCTGGAGTTTCCGTTTGAGACTGCAGACAGATATGACACAGCTCTCTTTGCATTGCCTAAAGGGGAACTTTTATCGAGACATTCTTGGTGCTCGAACGGAATGTAATTTACGTCACAGAAATTTTTGAGTACAGGGTGTCCAAAGAGTCACGACTTCCATTATATTTGTTTTATTCGCATGATGTTGTAAGCGAATGAATGATGTTTCTTATATTATGATGAGTACTATCAGAGTAATTCTTAGGAATGAACCAGACCTTTGTTCATTTAGGCTATTTATTCTCACTTGAAGTGATAGATGATTTTTGCCGTGTGTTGACACGAGGGTAATGGGTTGGTTACCGTTTTTTTTGTGCATGCCAGCAGATTCAAACTGTGCTTGACTGCTGAGATTACCTCTCTCGTGATCCGGCTGAGGGACGCGATGAGATACTTATTGAATGGTTAGATGGAGCTTTGAATGCCCATCAGCTAGTCGTGTTATTGTGGACCTGAATGCAATTTTTATTATATTGGAGCCGCTTAGAGCTCATGACGGTAGTGGCTTGTACATTTACACGTCTCGTAAGCATCTGTTTCAGACTTACGATTAGGCTTTATAAGATTGTGTTATTGTAGCAGGCAGAGGCCGCGTGTACTCTGTTTTGTTTTATTCTTTGGTCCTGAAGCCTTGCCTAGTTGGTCATTCTTAATAACTAAGATACTCACAAACAACGATAATAATAATAATAAACATCCATAAATCATAAAAGCTCATTTTTATTAAACCGACGTGGGTTAAAACTACTATGAAATAATAACAGCTGTTTAACGTTCATCCTATTGACCTTTCGCTGGACCAATGCAACGTGCTTGATGAGAGACATTCCTAAAGGAATGGTTTGGAGAGAGACAAGACGTTTAGACTTGACAGGAGTCCAGAGGCTGACCATAGGTCATTAATTCGAGGGTCGAGTAACCTTGCTGATGACATGCTGTGATAATAGCATACTTTGATTAATTCTTTTAGACACTTTTAGATGACGAATTGAACAAAGAGTCTCCATTTCGCTGTAGGAAGTGTAATAAGAATATTTGTTTATGTGTTTATTTACTTATTGAGTGCATAATTCCCTATGTGAACCCCACTATTGTTTCATCTGTTGTATTTGGTGTACAGTTATAATAAATTGTAAAAGCGGCTTCGGTGGCGTAGTCGGTAGCATGCTGAACTGCTATTCCCAAGATAGCGGGTTCAAACCCGGCCGAAGTCGTCGGATTTTTTTAAGAGCGTTAAAAATCCTTCAGTATGCCTTCCTTCGGAGGGGCAGTAAAGCCGGCGGTCCCATGTCATAGATTTATGGCATGTAAAAGATCCTTTCACAGACTAAACTTGTGTAAAGCAAAATTTGTTAGGTTAGATTTCGTCATAACGCTCTATCATAGTTCCAACGTTCACCACTAGGTATCATTGATATCTGGTGGCGAAAGTTGGAACTACTTGAAATTGAACGGAACTTGTAGCTCACCCTTTAGGGTGTCCGCTGGAAGCAGCTACAGACTCAGGCGAGCCGAACATGTCCTTGGACACTCCCGGCACTAAAAGCCATACGATAAATAAATAAATAAATAAATTAATTAATTAATTAATTAATTGTAATGCTTATAATGTATTGAAATGTTTGTTATATTAGTATTTATTGTTAACACGGACGATTAGCGCCGATGTTTATGTAACTTAGGATTTAGCTTAGACATATTTGGAGTCACCCAGTCGAGGAACACGTTGCTCATTTCGGTTTTGGCCCAAGGTTCAAAGTCTGATAACCTTCTTGACCCCCACATGATTTTATTTTGTGAAAATCCCCCTTCTTTTATGCCCCAACGCCTTTGTGCTCCCCATATCAAATTCCTACAAAGGTCAAGATGTTCATCAAAATGCAAGACGTAATTTTACTATCACCCGAGATAGCATTATTTTGATTGGATCCAGATGATATAAGCTAATGCTTCAGTTTAGTTCCTTCTATTTCTGTTTAAAAATTGGAAAACTGGACTTGTTCGTTTTTGAATGCTGAATTTTTGTTTCTCCGTAATTTTTGTTTATATTACAGTTATTAGTTTTACTTAATATTTTGTTTTATTAATTTTCGGTCTTTTCAAATGTAGGTGTCCACCTCTTAATTTTAAATTTTATTTAAATTTAAATTTTTGTTTATATTACAGTTATTAGTTTTACTTAATATTTTGTTTTATTAATTTTCGGTCTTTTCAAATGTAGGTGTCCACCTCTTAATTTTAAATTCCGTTCGAAATTTATATACTTAAATCTGTGTTAAGAGGGACAGATGAATTTGTAGTTTCGCCCCTTAAAACAACAATAACCAACTAACTAACTTTTCAGAGCAGCCCTCATAGTTCAGAATAACATGTAGAACTGACTTTAGCGGAGAAGAAAGACGCATTAGTTATTGCATCAAGTCCTCTACCTCTTCATCACTCACATCTTCCACTAGACCTACTCTGCTCTTCAGTAACACTATTAGACACCCTTGATGGATTAAAACATCACCAACTTGTCCGTCAGCACACAGAGCGTGATGTAACTCCGTGCGAAGGCTGTCGGTAAGACAAGGCACAGGATTACATTAAACTTTCAAAATAAACATTGTATCAGCATTTATCTTTGTTTTCCTACTTCCCTAACAAACAAATAAATAAGATAATAGAATTCGAGATTAATCACGGGGCTGTATGCTTATGTATATCGGCCTGTGTAGGCCTACCCCTCGTATTAACTTCTGTACGGATGTTCCGATAAAAACTACTACAGTTTGCTATTTTCGTCAATATCACTGTTGTCAACTATTCACAAATAGGTGGTGCCAATGTAACAGTTATCCTTGAAAAATTCGTAAACGACTCATGGAATCAGTACATGATTCAGGCTCTTGCAAAGGAGTTATAGAAAGAAGGAAACAGACTGAGAAATAGATGGTCCCCGATTTCTTCGGAACGATGATAAATGATAAATAGACAATGGTCCAACGTTAACCAAACACAAAGGTTGTAACGTTTACTGGTTTCTGCCAATAACAAATGATTTTCTCGTTTATAGAGATTGCAAAGAGGGGCACCAGTAGGCCTATACGGAAATATTCCTATATACGAAGAATAAGGACATAAAAATTATACTAATTTTGGATAATAAATGAGCAATTTTAAGGATCTCAAGGGGTAATAATAATAATAATAATAATAATAATAATAATAATAATAATATCGTATGGCCTCGGGTACCGGGTGCGATCTTTGTTATTTGACACCCAGAGGGCAGCTTCAATGTCGAATTTTGTTGTTCCTTGAAGCACTATAAAAGTCAAGTACTGTAGGTTAGATATCTGAGCTCCTTGACCACTATAGCGGTTTCTAGTTGAGAATGGAGGAACTTTGTTTTGGCGGAAAATCCCGAGATTAATTTTGCCATTATGAACACGGCCTACTAAATTCACTGGCTACGAGCGAACCTGCCAGCTTGGGGTTGGCAGTCCCACACGATAACCACTTACCCGTCGTGGTAAACATCTCAAGGGGTGAGGTGTAAGGACACAAACCATCTAATATATTAGTCTGGAAAAGGCTATTAGATTGTAGAATTCCCTATACAAGTAGAAGTCCAGTAACAGTGGCAGATAGTTATATTTATTATTGTACTAGAAGTTCACCCATGTGACTTTTTGAAAACTGGTAACTACAAAACCAACATGGCGGCCACGCAAATTTACGACTTTTAAATAGACGTTTCTCGCGATTTAACCAACCAAACGCAATAAAACTTGGTACAGTATATGTTTATACACAATGTAATGCACCGACATCTAACTTGGTTCAATTGTTTACATAACCACAAGATGGCGGATGTGCGAATTATTTCACCAGCATTCTATATCTCCGAAATTATTAGCGCTATCACTCTGAAATTTTGTACGGAGATAAAGGGCACTACTGGAAGTTCATCTATAAGACTTTCGAAAAACGGTTAATTACAAAACGAACATGGCGGCCAAGCGAATTTGAACATTTTAAATAGACCTTCCTCGCGATTTAATGTTCCAAACGCAATGAAATCCGGTACAGGAAATGTTTATACACATTGTAATGCACTGGTATCCCATTTAGTTCAATTATTTACATAACCTCAAGATGGCGGCTTTGCGAATTTTAAAATTAAGTTTTTATTTCTTGTGTCGTAATCATGCGATCGAAGTGAAAGTTCGAATAATGTACCTACGCAATAATTTTCCTTTAATGGCATATGACTCTATGGCCTATACATTTAACCATCCAACATGGCGACCATCCGAAATATTTAGACGGCTCTGAATATCTACGAATCTATTATACCAATCAAACTGATTGTTTTATGTTCATAGGGGCTATGAACTTTAGTTCACCTACAGGACTTTAAATAACCTGGTGATCAAAAATCCAACATGGCGGCGACGCGAAGTATAAATATTCACACAGACGTTTCTCGAAATTTATCCATCCGAGTGCAGTGAAACTTGGTACAGTAAATCCTTATACGAATGTTAATCCACTGGCATCTAATGTAATTCAATTATTTCCATAACCACAAGAGGGCAGCTATCCGAAATTTTAAAATCTCCTTGTTACTTCTTGTTTCCTAATCATGCGATTGAAGTCTGAATGCTACACGTACACAATAATCTTCATGCAACAGTACATAACTCTAGGACCTACATAATAAAATCCAACATGGCGACCATCCGAAATATTTAGTCTGTTCTCAATATCTACGAATCTATTACAGCAATCAAACTGAAATATTGTATGTAGATACTGGCAGTTAACATAAGTAGGATATGAAAATAGGCCGTATAGTTCTCCACGGAACTACTTGTTATAATATATTAGTATGATGGAAATATGAAATTTTGAAAGCAAAGGGTGAAGTGACGTCACAAATGTGGGCTTTACTCGCTAACCGCTGGAGATACAAGAAAATTGATAAGAACCCCTCGGATATAAAATTATATTCTAAAGCTCGTAGTGCCATCAAAAGTTTGCTATTTCTTAGCGTTCTCTTTTTATTTGAAATGGAAGAATGAAAATAGTCGCCATTTTTAAATAGTGCAAAACATCGAAATCAAAAGTAGCCTATATGTAAGCCTGGTAAATCAGCTACGTCCATGCAAAATTTCATTTAAATCAAACCAGTGGTTCTTGTGTTATTGAGTAACACACAGACAGACAGACAGAAAGACACACACCATCTCATTTTTATATAATTACTAGCAGAAGTACCCGTTCTTCGAACGGTGTTCGTTGTTAACACCAGACATTATCAATTGAGCTACTGTTTCAATGGTTAGGAGTTTGACATTCCTTCAAGTTTATCAGAACGAAGTTAGTTTACTGGGAATATCACACACACACTGTTTATTTAAGGCCCTTAAAATGTAGTTTTCGGAGACCCTTTATAGATTCCCGAATTTTGGGTCTCACATTGAGAAGCGCAACATATGCTTTGGTCGTCCTTCTAGGATAATTTTTATATTTCGCCTATTTTAGCATATATTGAGAAGTTTTTCTCTATATCCACCCTTCTACTGTATGAAAAGTACGGTGAAGAGTTTTATAAATGATTGGTGTATTGACTCGGATACCTAATTTTACGATGCACCAAGCATCCGAACACGAGGTATAGGCGTACATAAAGATACACAGAAAGACAGGCAGACAATTCTATTGTCTACAACATATTACCCAGATATCCAAATATGGGTATATCTACCACACAGTATCAAATAAAATCATCCTTACGATGAACGCGTATGTCGACAAAAAAAAGTTAAAATGTGCTCTCAGACTAAATTCACCTAACGTGTACTTCCTGACGTGAAATACATTTGAAAGCCTTGTAGACGAAACGCAATACACGTCACATAAAAACTGACCCTCTACGTTGTTCTAGGTGCCCATACACAGGAACAGGGGTCTCCAAACTACGGCACGGGGGCCACATCCGGCCCGCGGACAGATTTTGTCCGGCCCGCGGAGAGCTACCATACTTGAAAACTCCTTTTAGAGAACATATTTTTTATAGCAAATTAAATTTAGTTTACTGAAGTATTCTAATTTTATGTTGAATAATTATTAATATGACATCTACATTGATATGGTCATGGGCTAACTACTCATAACATTGTTGTAGGCTTATTGTTATTGTTTTTGTGATAAGTTGGATTAAGAAACACAGAATTGTAATGAGTAAAGACATGTATAACATGCAGACATATGAAATACTAATGAGATTTATGTAATTGAGATTTTCCACTGACAATAGTTTGTAGTTGTGCACTAATTTTACTTGTACCAATTATTAAAAGAGATTTAAGATGCTCATCAATTAATTTAGATCTGTAAACATTTTTTGTGTACTTCATTTTGGAGAAGGTCTTCTCACACAAATAAGTAGTACCAAAAACAGAAAACAGCCCACGAGCAAATTTATGCAAATTATCAAATTGTGTCAGTGGAAGACTCTTATAAAATTCCAACAAAGATGAGTTTTGATATTTGTTCTTAATTATATCACTGCACTGTAGTTCAATCATTTCCATTTTAAGTTCCGGGGCTAGGGTTTCAATGTCAGTATCAAAAGGATCCTGAAAAATCTTAATTTGATTCGCAAAGGCATCGAAGTCCGTGAAACGAGTATCAAAATTTATTTTCAAAGCACTCAAAGTTTCGATTGCAAAATCTATAGGAAACTCAGTCTCAGTCTCAGTGGTGTGGCTGAATATTTCACATGTTTTAAAATGTGAAAAACATTTACTTCGTAGTTGTGATTGAAACAGTATCAATTTCTTCCGGAATGATTTGATATTAGTGTATAAATCAGGAAGATGCTGGTTTTCTCCTTGCAATCTCAAATTCAGTTCGTTCACATGTTTTGTCAAATCAACATAGAATGCTAACTTCCACAGCCATGCGTTGTTTTGTAATTCAGTAAGAGGGCGATGCTTTTCATTCAAAAAAAATTCGATCACTGCTCGAAGTTCAAAAAAGCGCTGAAGGACTTTCCCACAACTAAGCCAACGTACGGCAGTATGATAAGGTAAGTCATTTTCTCCAATCTCGTCAATAAATTGTCGGAATTGTCGGTGATTCAGCCCAAAAGATCTCATAAAATTAACAGTTGATATGACTGGTTTCAGAACTTCAGACATATCCAAACATTTTCCGCACAAAGACTGTTGATGAATGATACAATGTAAGACTAATGGTTTTGAACCACCGTCATTTTCTACAGCCTTTGACACAAGAGCGACCACTCCTTTATCTTTCCCACTCATGTTTTCGCCTCCATCAGTTGTAATACATTTCAAGTTTTTCCATCGAAGGTTCTTTTGATTAATGGTCATTTCAACTCCTTTAAAAATATCTGTACCAGTAGTTGTGCCATGAATACTATACATATCAAGAAGTTCTTCATGCACTTCATAGCTTTTATCTACTCCTCGAATATAAATCAACACCTGAGCAGTATCTGACACATCCGTTGACTCATCCAAGGCCAAAGAAAACCACTCAACATCTCCATTTTTGTCGAACAGTTGAGAGGATATATTTTCAGCGATGTTTTCTACCCTTCGAGCCACAGTGTTTGCTGACATACTGACAGTTTTTAATAAATTTACCTTTTCAGGGCACATTTCTTCGGCTGCTGCAATTATGCATTCTTTGATCATTTCTCCATCGGTGAATGGTTTTCCACGTTTTGCAATTTCAAGAGCCACACGAAAGCTGGCACGAGTTGCAGCCTCTTGTTCGGTTTTGAGTTTTGTAAATGAAGATTGCTGCGATTTCAATCCGCGCTTCATAGCTTCGAATTTTTCTGTCCGCAAACTTCCTGTATATTTTGAGTAATTTCGAAAATGTTTTGTTTCATAATGACGTTTAATGTTATATTCCTTGAGAACGGCTATGCTTTCATTGCAAATCAAACATAGCGCCTTGTTACTGGACTCAATTACGAAATACTGAATGTTCCACTCATCTTTGAATTTTCTGCATTCACTATCAATTTTTCGCTTCTTTTCCATACTACTAAATCACACACAAAAGCAACAATTCAAATCAAAATACTGTTACAAAGATGTCTTAAACTTAAACACGCACAAACACGTTTTAAGGAGGTACGCACTATTTTATTTCACAACAGTGTCATAGGAACTGACTTGTGGTTGCGCAACTAGCCTTCTTATATATTCCAATTACTGCCATCTAGAAGTGAGTGGAAGACACCAGAACTCTCTCAAACCAACGAGATTACTCTGTACGTGCTATTAGCACCATCTGTTAGCGATAGAAGGTACTACCTATTTCCGCTTGTGTCCACCAGATGTCGTGTCACGTTACTCCTCATGGCTCGTACTCTACGACTAATCTAGAAATTACAGATGATGACAGGAAAATTAATAATATGCAGTGTTGCCGTTTTGCGGACTTTAGTCCGATTTGCAGCCTTTTTTCAACGTTGCGTACTTTTTTGGACTTTTTTTTTCATCAGTGGACTATTTCACTTTTTACCACCGGCAACAATGATAATATGGTTTTGGCCCTCGGAACTTACTGGAGTAATCAGTATGGCCCTAAGGCTGGAAAGTTTGGAGACCCCTGCACAGGAAGAACCCTTTCATAAATTATAAAGGCTTGTGGTGCATGAAAATTCAGGTTCTTTAGCCTCAAATTGCCCAAATTCCTAAAAGCCGCAAAAAATGCTGGTTCAATTCAGGAATTTTTGAAAATAATATTGCTGTTTGGAGATATAATAGACCTTCTGTACTATATGTCGAACGTGAAAATTGCATGAAAAAAATCTAGGTTACCCCTTCACCCCCTTAATTGCATTGATGAATTATACGGTCTACGTTAGTTCCGTGATAACCTTATAGCCATTTGCAAACTTTCACAGAAATGTAATAAATGGAGTGACATTGCTTCTTACAGAAATAGAAGGAAAGTTGTATGCCACCCCTTGAGATAATATTCTCATGGTTACCGATTTGCATTCCTTCATTAGTTTGTTAAATTAAATTAAATTAGTTTTCTGGGAATATTTCAGAAACTGTTGGATTTAGAGCCTTATAATGTAGTTTTCGAGGACCCTTTAGGGCCCCCGAGTTTTGTTGCTGGCACCGAGGGGATTTATCTCGTCGTTGTACGCCATAATATAATACTAATAGTGATATAGGGAGAAATTATAACACCTATTTTTTATATTTTTAATTCAGCCAATGGCCATGTACTTTTCTTTTCAGGACGGGTCAGGGAAGGGATATTATCAGAGAAAGAGGCATTCACATCACGCATGAGCAAAATGGAAATGGCCTACCATTTAACTAAGGACATCTACAGTATAAGAAAAGGTCAATATCCTTCAACGCAAAACTAAAACATTACTGCAGTGTCATCCGTCCGGAGGTCTTGCATGCTTCTGAATGCCTCACGATGAACAAAAAAGGCTTGGTCGAGAAACTGGAGGCCAAAGAAAGGAAAATTTTGAGAAAGATATTGGGTTCCATCAAAGAAAATGGGGAATACAGAAGACGGGATAACCATGACCTATATACTCATGTGGAGAAGATAAGCAACGTCATCCGGAAGAGAAGGTTACCATTTTTTGGGCATGTGAAACGAATGAGCCCAGCGAGACTGACCAACCGCAACATAACTTACTTTCAGGAGAGGAAAACAAAATGGGCCTGGTTCATTGAACTGGATATAGATCTGAAAGAAGTGGGGATTACACCAACAGACATTCAGGAGCGCGCCCCATTCAAAAGGAAACTTCAAGCTTGCAAAGGTTTACAAGAAAAACCGAAGCTGAAAACGGGAAAGATTTGGACCCAGGAACGGAAGGAAATCCACCGAGAACGAATGCGGGCGTACAGGGTAAACATCAAAGCCAGTAGGAGACGGTTGGAATGACGCGGTCCATAGATGGCCTATACGAAATGAATGAATGAATGAATGAATGAATGAATGAGATGGGGATAGGAATATAATAGACCTGCCGTACCACACCCGCAGGTGTAAATCGCGTGAAAAAATTCTAGAGTACCCCTTGATCCCCTTAAGCGCATTATACGTATTGATGAATTTTACGGCTTAATTTGGTTCCGTGATAACCTTCTTGCCGTTTGCAAACTTTCACACTAATGTAATTAATGGAATTGCATTGCGTCTTACAGCAATGAGAATCCGTTGGCATGGTTACTGGCTTGCATTCGTTCATTAGTTTATAAAATTTAATTAGTTTTCTGGGAATATCTCAAAAACGGTTGGTCTTCGGTCCTTAAAATGTGGTTTTTGGGGACCCGAGTTTTGTCTCTCACATTGAGGGGCTGAAAATGAATTTTGTCTCGTCCTTCTATGCCTATTATTTTCAGCATGTATTTTAAGGGGGCAGGCCCCCTTTTATGAGAGGTACGGAGAAGAGTTACATCAATGATTAGTGTCGTGTCTCTGATGGATATCTGTGCCAAATTTTACGTTGATACACCCAGCCGTTCTCGAGTTATAAGGGAACAAATTTGTCCACAGACAAACAAACAGACAGTCAAAAAAAATATTTTCGCGCGCATCCATCATAAAACAGTCTAAAACGCTTAAACAACTCAAATTTCCGTAGAAATTCAGAGAAAAACACAAACATTTTCATTTTCCTATATAGAGAGATCTACTGCACCGCTCGGTGTTGACCGTGTTTTATTGCACAGATTTTGGTTTTACTCGCTAACCGTTGGAGATATACGAAAAGTGATAAGGACCTTTCGGAGAGAAAATTAAATGTTAAAGCTCATGTATACCATCAAAAGTTTGCATTTCTTAGCGTTCTCTTTTTATTTGAAAAGGAAATATGAAATGTTGTAACCAAAGGGTGTAGTGACGTCACAAATGTCGGTTTTACTCGCTAACTGTTGGAGATAATCGAAAAGTGATAAGGACCTTTCGGATAGGAAATTAAATTTCAAAGCTCATATGTGACATCAAAAGTTTGCTATTTCTTACCGTTCTCTTTTTATTTGATATGGAAATATGAAATTTTGAAACCAAAGGGTCTGGTGACGTCACTAAAATGGTCGCCATTTTTTAATAGTGCAAAATTTAGAAATCAAAAGTATCCTATATGTAAACCTGTTAAATCAGCTACATCCATGCAAATTTCATATAAATCGGACCAGTGGTTCTTGCGTAATTGAGTAAAAGACAGACAGACACACACCATCTAATTTTTATATATTAGTATGATTAGTATGATTCCCTTCCTATAAAAGTACAAGTCCATCAACAGTCACATTCGGTTGCCCGACTCAGGGGTTGAACCTGGGATAGTTACATGTGGCAGAACCCAGCAAACGTTACAAGGTATGTAATCATAGGACTCATGATTCACGGATTCCACCATAAAAAGCGTGTAAATACAAATTAGCATCACGAAAAAGAACAATGTTGTTGTTTGAGTCTTCAATCTTTTAACTGGTTTGATGCAGCCCTCCATGACTCCCTGCCCTGAGCTAATCATTTCATCTCTATATTGCGCCCGTTGACGCATGTTTGCTCAGATAACAAAGACTAAAACTTATGCTGGAATGTAACTGAACATACCCTGCGAGCGGCGGGAAGAAGCTGAAGCAATATCGCTTATGATCATATTTATATATATTTTGGACATTCCAAAAATCAACTATAATTATAACCAAGTAATTCTGCATATTTGGAGTACAGCATACTTCGTAAATCAATGAAACTATCAATTTACGCGGCTAGCTCATATTCTAAGAGCAAGCCATATTTGGTAACACCAGTTCCTATTTGTCTTTGGATGAGGCAACATCGATGTGCATGTTGGAGCAAAAGTGAAAGTACGTCCGTGAAGGGAAACCATGTGGCACGAAAAATCAGTGGATATTTTTCTCATGGATAGCCGTCATGGCATTATTTAACAATTTAAAGATTGGGGACATTCATCATTACATAAACTGTGAAATATTTTCATTCCACGAGGTGAAATGATGGACTTGTGTAAAGCAAACTTTATGACCGCATGGTCACACACACACACTTCAGTGTTACATAAACTGTGTAATTAATTAACTGTACAACATCTACGAATACAATCTTTATTTGCCGGATGGGCAGTATTTTTGGTTTAATATTTTATGTTAATATTTTCTGGAAATATCAGTACAAAAGTCACGAGTGAGTGTCGCACAAGCGACAAGACTAGACCCAGTGGCGGAGTGAAAATGGGCATTTTTTTTACCGCATATTAGCTTCAGTGCGCGCAAGTTTTCGTTAATTATGTGCTACGTTATTACCAACGCTAACATTACAATCATGCTAAACCATCAGATCTTCAAATACAACCCCAACCACGCAATGGCATGTGATTTCTAAATCATGCGTGGGGAATTGGCAGCGGAAGATGTCCAAATACAATGAGAAGATAATCTAAAGCCATACACGAGACCGCATATAACATCTCATGGCGGGTCTTGAACCAAGTGTCGCTGCATCTTCAAGTCAGATCAAGAATTTGTAGCGTCTTATAATGAGTTGGAAACAGTAGATTAGTTTAATTTGGTTTCATTTATTTAAGTGCGCAATGGAGGTGGTTAATTATAAGACGCGAGTGGAAAGTAATAGTTTTATTAAACACTAGCATAAGTACCCGTTCTTCGAACGGTCTTCGGTATTAATAACCAGACGTTATCAATTGAGCTACTGTTGCAATGGTTAGCAGTTTGTCATTCCTTCAAGTTTATCAGAATGAAGTTAGTTTTCTGGAAATATCACACACACTGTTAAATTAAGGCCCTTAAAATGTAGTTTTCGGAGACCTTTTATAGATTCCCGAATTTTGTCTGACATTGAGAAGCGCAACATATGCTTTGGTCGTCCTTCTAGGATAATTTTTATATTTCGCCTATTTTAGCATGTATTGAGAAGTTTTTCTCTATATCCACCCTTCTACTGTATGAAAAGTACGGTGAAGAGTTTTATAAATGATTGGTGTATTGACTCTCATGGTTACCAAACCTAATTTTACGATGCACCAAGCATCCGAACACGATTTATAGGCGTACATAAAGATACACAGAAAGACAGACAGACAATTCTATTGTCTACAACATATTACCCAGATATCCAAATATGGGTATGTCTACCACACAGTATCAAACAAACTCATCCTTACGATGAACCCGTATGGGACAACAAAAAAAAGTTAAAATGTGCTCTCAGACTAAATTCACCTAACGTGTACTTCCTGACGTGAAAGAGAATTGAAAGCCCTGTAGACGAAACGCAATACACGTCTCATAAAAACTGACCCTCCACGTTGTGCTAGGTGCCCATACACAGGAAGGCCCTTTTCATAAATTATGAAGGCTTGTGGGGCATGAAAATAGGTTCTTTAGCCTCAAATTGCCCAAATTCCTAAAAGCCGCAAAAAATGCTGGTTCAATTCAGGAATTTTTGAAAGTAATGTTGCTGTTTGGAGATATAATAGACCTTCTGTACTATATGTCGAACGTGAAAATTGCATGAAAAAGTTTTAGGTTACCCCTTCACCCCCTTAATTGCATTGATGAATTATACGGTCTACGTTAGTTCCGTGATAACCTTATAGCCATTTGCAAACTTTCACAGAAATGTAATAAATGGAGTGACATTGCTTCTTACAGAAATAGAAGGAAAGTTGTATGCCACCCCTTGAGATAATGTTCTCATGGTTACTGAATTGCATTCCTTCATTAGTTTGTTAAAATGAATTAAATTAGTTTTCTGGGAATATTTCAGGAACTGTTGTATTTAGAGCCTTATAATGTAGTTTTCGAGGACCCTTTAGGGCCCCCGAGTTTTGTTTCTGGCGCCGAGGGGAGTTGTCTCGTCGTTGTACGCAATAATATACTGTAATACGAATAATAATAAAATATATGGAGAAATTATAGCACCTATTTTCTTAAATTATTAATGCAGCCAATGGCCATGTACTTTTCTTTTCAGGACGGGTCAGGGAAGGGATATTATCAGAGAAAGAAACATTCACATCTCGCATGAGCAAAATGGAAATGGCCTACCATTTAACTAAGGACATCTATAAGAAAAGGTCAATATCCTTCAACGAAAAACTAAAACATTACTGCAGTGTCATCCGTCCGGAGGTCTTGCATGCTTCTGAATGCCTCACGGTGAACAAAAAAGGCTTGGTCGAGAAACTGGAGGCCAAAGAAAGGAAAATTTTGAGAAAGATATTGGGTTCCATCAAAGACAATGGGGAATACAGATGACGGCATAACCATGAACTATATACTCATGTGGGGAAGATAAGTAACGTCTTCCGGAAGAGAAGGATACCATTTTTTGGGCATGTGAAACGAATGTGCCCAGCGAGACTGACCAACCGCAACATAATTTACTTTCAGAAGAGGAAAACAAAATGGGCCTGGTTCATTGAACTGGATATAGATCAGAAAGAAGTGGGGATTACACCAACAGACATTCAGGAGCGCGCCCCACTCAAAAGGAAACTTCAAGCTTGCAAAGGTTTCCAAGAAAAACCGAAGCTGAAAACGGGAAAGATTTGGACCCAGGAACGGAAGGAAGTCCACCAAGAACGAATGCGGGCGTACCGGGAAAACATCAAAGCCAGTAGGAGACAGTTGGAATGACGCGGCCCATAGATGGCCTATACGAAATGAATGAATGAATGAATAATATGGTGATAGGAATGTAATAGACCAGCCGTACCACACCCGCAGGTGTAAATCGCGTGAAAAATTCTAGAGTACCCTTTGATCCCCTTAAGGGCGTTAAACGTATTGTTGAATTTTACGGCTTAATTTGGTTCCGTGATAACCTTCTAGCCGTTTGCAAACTTTCACACCAATGTAATTAATGGAATTGCATTGCGTCTTACAGCAATAGATGGACCTCTGAGAATCTGTTGCCATGGTTACAGGCTTGTATTCGTTCTTTAGTTTATTAAATTAAATTAGTTCTCTGAGAATATCTCAAGGCTTAGGGCCTTAAAATGTGGTTTTCGGGGACCCGAGTTTTGTCTCTCACACTGAGGGTATGAAAATGAGCTTTGTCTCGTTCTTCTACGCCTATTTCAGCATGTATTTTAAGGGGTAGGCCCCCTTTTATGAGAGGTACGGATAAGAGTTACATCAATGATAAGTGTCGTGCCTCTGATGGATATCTGTACAAAATGTTATGTTGGTACACCCAGCCGTTCTCGAGTTATAAGGGAACAAAATTGTCCACAGAAAAACAAACAAACAAACAAACAAACAAACAAACAACACACAGACAGACAAAAAAAAATTCGCGCGCATCCTTCATAAATCAGTCTAAAACGCGTAAACAATTCAAATTTCCGTAGAAATTCAGAGAAAAACAGACAAACTTTCATTTTTATATATAGAGAGATATACTGCACCGCTCGGTGTTGACCGTGTTTTATTGCACAAATTTAGGTTTTACTCGCTAACCGTTGGAGATATACGAAAAGTGACAAGGACCATTTGGAAAAAAAATTAAATGTTAAAGCTCGTGTATGCCATCAAAAGTTTGCTATTTCTTAGCATTCTGTTTTAATTTGAAATAGAAATATGAAATTTTGAAACCAAAGGGTGTAGTGACGTCACTAAAATGGTCGCAATTTTCTAACAGTACAAAATGTCGAAATCAAAAGTACCCATAAGGAAACCTGGTAAATGAGCTACATACATGCAAAATTTCATTTAAATCGGACCAGTGGTTCTTGCGTTATTGAGTAACACACAGACAGACAGCCACACACCATCCCATTTTTAGCCTACTTTCGATTTTTGCAAAAAATGAAAGTAGACTTATGAGATCAACACAGGGCGAAAAGAGTGTGTCTGTCTGTGTGTGTGTATGTGTGTGTGTGAGGCTGTGTTTGTGTGTGTATGTGTGTGTGTGAGTCTGTGTGTGTGTGTGTGTGTGTCTGTGTGTGTGTGAGTGTGTGTACTCTGAATGTCTGTCCCCCCCTATCAATTCGAACACGGTGAATGTAAATTGAACGAAATTTGGTACAAAGGTAGCACTAGCAAAGGACACCTCAGTGTCATGTTTTATATCGCCGCCATCTTTACTAAAACTGACTGGCGGCCACTCAAACGTTCAAAACGTAAAATCAAATAACGACTAACCAAATCATCCGATCTCTACCAAATTTGGTAACAACATACCTTCGTATAGGATGCGTCTTGTGACCAAATTACAAGGTCGTCCGCCATACCATTTCAGGATGGCGGCCGTGCGAATTATGCAAACTTTATAATCCATATCATGGGACCCACCAGTTCCGATTATCGAGCCGAGAATCGTTTTAACTGTTCTAAAGGAAGAGGCACGTTCGAAATTAAAAGTTTATTTTGTAATACTATAGTGCAGACGTGATTTTAAAAAGCTGAACTGATTCAGTAATAAGACAAGATGGCAGCGGATATCTTGTGCCGGACTTATATTTCACTAATTTGAGTATTGCATGCAATATAGCGTACTGATAAAAAATAAATAAACTTTGTATGAAATGCTTTATATATAAATAATATACTCCAGTGATGAAATCGTTTAGTATAAATCATTATTCGCTAACAAGTTCTATGTAAGTCATTTTAAATAGAACGATATTCGTTGACACAATTAGCTCAGTGGTAGAGCGTTAGCCTATCGCTCAAATGCCTATGGTTCAAACCCGATCAGAGCTAGTTTTTTTGCTTGAAATGTTATATGTTTATTGTTTTGTAATGACTCAGATGTTTTAAAATTAAGCGTTATACTGTGCACATTATGGTGTAAAATATATATTTAATTAAAACATAATTCGCCAGCAGATTTACTCGGGACATCTAGCTGCCAAAAAGGTAACTTCCAGATTTTATTGAAAAGTTTCTTCTTCTGGCCGCTAGAATGCACTCGCTCTGTTAGGATTATATTGTTCGATATTTCACCAATAGATGTCACGACTAGTCTACGTGGGGATCCATTGATTACTATACCATTATCATTCTATGCGCATCGAATTTGAAGAATGATACTACGATACATTTTAACTTTTTATTTTAAATGGTTTGTAACAGCCTATTTTGCGTTACTTGAAAATGTTATTAAGCGTTATATTGTGCACATTATGGTGTAAAATATATATTTAATTAAAACATAATTCGCCAGCAGATTTACTCGAGACATCTAGCTGCCAAAAAGGTAACTTCCAGATTTTATTGAAAAGTTTCTTCTTCTGGCCGCTAGAATGCACTCGCTCTGTTAGGATTATATTATCGAAAATATCCACATAGTTTGTATACACACGTCTCTGTAGGGTCATGGAAAGATTTGTTAATTCAATTAGGGTTGTGAAAGCCATGCACAACCAGACGTGTAAAGACATGCCTTAACTCAAAGTTGGATGTTGCCCACGGCAGGTCGTAATAATAATAATAATAATAATGTTATTGGTTTTACATCCCTTTTAACTACTGCTGATTTTAGAGACACCGGGGTGCCGGAATTTTGGCCCGAAGGGGATCTTTAACGTGCCAGTAAATGTACTGACACGGCTCCCTCGCATTTGTGCACCCTCAAATGCCAGCTGACTGCGCCAGGATACGAACCTGCAACCTAGGGCCCAGCAAGCGAGAACGTTACCCCTGAGCCACGCCGCCAGTCCGGTCGATTATGTCTCCAGATCCATAACATTCTTGATATACTTCTTATCTTTCTTTCTTCAATGATGGTAGCAGTTTTTATCTAGGTTGTGGCGTTTGGTAGAGGTAAATCGTTTCTAAGGTCTTCAACAAAGAATAGTTCTATTATACTCTTTGATAATAACAACGAGTTATAACTATACTCATACATTTAGGAGAAAGTAGGCTATATGTTCTTTACTGAACATCTTGTTATATATTAGCATGATTTATAGACGCCAGGAAGGCTGGATTTTCAATGCTCATTTAGTATCATTTCAAAACAGTTATTATCAACTTTAAATCGAGGTCAAGGTTACGAGCCAAACCCACTACACAGCACACTCGATTCTAGGCAATGCATCAGTATTTTGTTTAGAAGGCTGTGAGATTCTTAACATTACTACAAGTGGAATGCACAGTTCCGTTATTCACATTTGTTGGCTAGATCAATACTTGAAAACAGGTTTATTTCTTTAAGAGGAGCCACGCAGGCAATGAATGCAACTGTATTTCGCAACCAAATGAACGCAGGTTCGACCTTATTCAGGGAAGAGGCAATTTTATAAATGCTCACACACACTTTTAGCTTGTATCAGAAGCCTTCATGTTTATTTAAAACGTTGTCAGGATGTGTTTTCTAATCTTTATTACCAGCATTTCAAACGTGTATCAATTAGGAATCCACACTTTTGTAAATTAACGTTATGAGAGTATCATACGAGTCATGACGGTGGATTAATACCTCCGACATTGTTATTGTGGTTATACCGGTGGTAATGAACTATTTGAAGTCGTACCAAACCGAGGGCGCCTGGATCGATGAATCCGAAATAACAGTAAAGTAATTGGTGAGGACACATGATGTCTAATAATTATAAAGACACAGGGTGTCTAGTAAACTACTAAACTATTGAGTTATTTTGCTTAAGTTGGATACACACGTTACCTAAATACACTGAACGCTTTTAAAGCTCCATAAATTGAACAACAATACAGTCAGGGATAAATAATTGTGTGAAGCTATAATAATCAAAAATAGGGTTTTGAAAACTAACGAATCTTATAATTCCCCCTGAGTCAAAATAAAATTTCTAAACATTAAAAATAAACTATTTTCTGGACCAAATGTTAACACTTAGATATTGTTATGCTGTTTTAGATACATTTTGATACATTATCACATGAATAGTCGACAACTAATTGGTGATGTGATAACAGAATCACACACATCACATTAGTAGCAATAGAGTCGATGTAATTGTTTAATTACTATCGCATTTGCAGGCTTTCCTATATTTTCTACTTTCTTAACACTTTGACACTATGACAGTTTGTTACAAACAGTAACAAATCGAGTACGCCGACAGTGCCAATTGCACAACCATAGGAGTGCTGAATTATTGTATGCATTTGTGTTGTATTCGCATAGCTTTTTTATTTATTCAGCAACATTGTGCACATAGGTTGATTTTCTTAGTAATAAACGCATCTCGTTTATTAATTAATGATATTTAGGACCAGCTAAACACTTAACTCTAAAGATAAATGTTAGAGATGGCACCATCATAGCATAGGACAAATTTTCCTCTTGCTACTAAATGTAAATGTTCTAGTATTTGTAAACAAGTAAATGTCTTGCTTTGCTGTAGATTCTTTTGATGTTTGATCCTCCCGTAGTCATTTCCATGTAATTGCTTAGGGCCGATCTTACGTGCCATTCTCTTAGCTTGTTCATTTTAGTAGAATTTTGTATTAGGACCATGAGAGTAATTTAGATCTTGTTTAGGACTTTTTTATATTTTCTTTCAGGGCAGAATAGTATTGGACTAGCCGTTTGCAACTCTCATGCTAGACTAGGGATCTATTCTGAATAAAATTTATTTGTGATTTTAACATAAGACTGACCTCTCTTTTCTTGTTTAGTTTTGTTATCGATGCATTCCTCTGAGCTGGTTAAAGATCGAACCTCACTAATTCCCGACACCCCCGAGTGCAGACTTTGTGCTACAGCAGCCTATGAATCTATCGTCCCCTATACTTGTGTGTTAACTGGAAGAGGGTCTCGGAAGTGTCAGTTGAAACCGGTGGCTCCCCGAAACCTTCGGCCAGCGGGCACAATATAGCTACCACACTCTACATACGAGGCAATCTGTTTAACATATTCTAGCCTTGGTCTACCCCTACAGTTCTTGTCCTCAACCCTTCCTTCCATAACTAAGCTTGCTATTCCTGGGTGTCTTAGTATGTGTCCTACTAACCTATCTCTTCTCTTCATTAGCAGTCGCCAGAAACATCTCTCCCCTCCCACTCGTCTTAATACCTCTTCGTTTGTAACCCTATCTACCCATCTGATCTTCATCATTCTCCTGTAACACCACATTTCAAATGCTTCAATTCTCCTCTATTCTGATGCACCAATAGTCCAGGTTTCATTTCTATAGAGCGCCATGCTCCAGACAAAAGCTTTCAAAAACGACTTCCTAATACCTAAATCTATATTGGATGTCAACAAATTCCTTTTTTGTAGAAATGCTTTCTTTGCCTGAGCCAACCTACTTTGTATATCCTCTTTGCTTCATCCATCACTAGTTTTTTTGCTTCCTAAGTAACAGAAGTCCCTACTTCCTTCAGCTTTTCACCTGCCAATTTGATGTCCATAGAGGTTTCTGATTTATTTCGGCTGGATTCCAGTAGTTTTGTTTTACATTTATTAATTTTCATCATGTATTATTTCCGTAAGACGGAGTCCATAACATTCAAAAACTCATTCAAATCCTCAGGCGTGTCGGCCAAGACGACGATGTCATCAGCAAATCTCAGAGTTAAACAATCTTTGTGCAAAGTATGTGACATGCAGTGCAAACTTTAGCACTTCAATTAGTGCAAAACAGGACATGGTCTTTAAATGAACTTATAAAGCAAGCAAATAGACAGTTATAGGGGGCGCCAGGGAATGTTATTCGCAATGCCTACGTGCTGCTGCCAGAGGTAGAAACAGCAGTTACGTTGGCAGCACGCCTGCCGCTTGGATCAAAACAAACAGTAAACTCTGTACTCATCATAGCCATTCATACCAGATGCTGGAAGTGTTGTCCTTATGTTCGAAGACAGACTTCAACACGAACAGTATTCCGGTTTGGACACTTTGAATTAGGAAACCGCGCCTGGAATTTTACTTTTACATTTTCTGTAAACCGATCGCTTTTGCGAAACTCGTATTCCACCAAAAAAGCTCTCTCTTCAGTAGTAAACATTATCATATGTATACTTCCAATAATCTATACGAACGCTCGCTTACTACAATACACACTGACGATTTTGACAAACTAGCCTACACGTGTGGCCTTCACTGTATCGCTACCCTGTGAAAGACACAGTGCTGCCAACTAAACTGGTGATTCTATCTCTGGCGGCAGCACGTAGGCATTGCGGAGAACATTCCCTGACGCCCTGTAGATTGCTCATAGGAGTGCAAATTTGATTTTATTAATATACTAGTAGAAGTACCCATTCTTCGAACGGTCTTCGGTATTAATAACCAGACATAATCAATTGAGCTACTGTTGCAATGGAACCTGTTTATGGACAAAGAAAAATTATTAGTTGAAATATGCTCTGAAACTAAATTTACCTAACGTGTACTTCCTGACGTGAAAATAAAATTTAAAACCTCGTAGACGAAACGCAATACACGTCACATCAAAACTGACCCTCACTCTTGTGTAAGGTCCACATCCAGAGGAAGACCCCTTTAATAAATTATAAAGTCTTATGGTGCATGAAAATTCAGGTTTTCTAGCCTCCAATGAGTCAAATTCCTAAAAGCAAAAAATAAATAAAAAATAAAAAAAGAAACTATTTCAATTCAGGAATTTTTGAAAATAATGTTGCTGTTGGAAGATATAATAGACCTTCTGTACGACATATCGCACGTTTAAGCCTTGTGAAAGAATCTAGGGTACCCGTAGACCCCCTTAAGCGCATTGATGAATTTTACAGTTATTGTTGGGTCCGTGATGACCTTATAGCCATTTGCAAATTTCACAGATATTGAACCCTTGTGGACTTGGTTCAAGCGTCGAATCCATATTTTATATGCAAAAGAAGAGAGGAAATAATGCAGTCTTTAGAATGAATTGGTAAGATTTTAAGAGTTTTTAAGAAGTTAGGCTGTTATAATGTGATGCAAGAGCGGGTGACCACTAGTCACGCGGGCATGAGATCACGCTTGACGCATCGATAAGAAGCTAGCGCATAATCATTAATAGAGCTGGAAACTTTCCACGGCGAGTGAGTGAGAATGAGTTTCGGAAAAAGATCTTACTCAGCTATAAAATGGCAGCATCGCAATGACGCAAGAAGATAAATAATTAAAATTAAGCCATTTGCAAGCATTTAATTAATGAAATGAACACATCACTGTTGATCATCTTGGAAAAGAGATTTTTGTGTGTGGAAAAAGGTTATAATAATTGCACAGGAAAGAAATGCATACGTGGCATTACGTCGTTAGTTATTCCCCGAGCCCAAAGATGGGAGAGATGGAAAAATAAACCACACTACCCACGCATCTGAGGAGCCAAATTATTTAATATCTTGGAATTGTGTGATCGATTTTCGTGATTAAAGGAACCCGTTTACGTTTAAAACGAGAGTTTTCAGGAAACATATTTTTCAAAATTATACGACAATTATTTTAGAAATTAGTGCTGGAGAAGAAGCAGATTTGATCTTTTTGCGGCAGATTTGAATATAAACCCTGGACGTGCCAGGAAGAGCATGCAGTATTTACCAGACCGTGATAGGTCGTGTTACTCTGTATCGCAGACGAGCACCCCGTATGGGAGATGCCGTCCAGTATCATCATTAGTATCGCCGTGTGAAGTCACATCAGAATCCTGTTATAGGGAATAATATCATCAAGCTTCGGACTTAATAAAGTTCACCAGTACAGTCAAAGTTTAGGCTGTGGACTTAAGAAATTACCGGCAATAAGTACTCGAATCTAATAGTTTCAGTTAAAGAACCGACGCATCATAGGATTTCGAAGTACCCTAGGAGAGTGAAATATACAGTTCTATCTACGTTAAGTAACCAGATCAGTGTAGAACGCAATAGTAACGTCTAGTGGTCCTGATCTGAGGGGACTGGAGCGAAGTACGATAGAATTTAGGAATCGAGGTTCCAGGCTTTGTCTAGGTGTAGACAAATGAACAGTCAGACATTGGGGATTACTCCAGTAGGCCAAGAATCGAAGTAACAGAAAGTAAAATCCACGTGTGGATTATTGGACAAGGAAATTACTAGGTCGCCGTTATACAAGTTCAAGTGATCATAAAAGTAATACATCTGTGACAGACTTTTATTAGACGAACAAGTTAGCGATATCGGACAGTAAAATTTAGAAGCCGATAGTCAATCCCAGAATTAGAAGATCAGCCGTTCCAGTGAGGTTAGTTCGATCGAGACTTTCAATCATCTCATCAGAGTAGGAAGCCGACGTGCATATAGTGCAACCCTTGGAAACGGGAAAGAATAAAGAATTCGCGTGTGTTAAGGCAAATAATTAACGCTAGAGTGATAAAAAAATTGTAATTCAAGTATAGTGAAATTTTTGAGTGTAATATATTTTTAGTGAAATTGTATTTGTGTTTAAGTGAAAACGAATCCAAAAATTATTCTTTATATTCAAAGTGATTAGTGTATATGTTTCATGTGCTGTTAGGAAAGTGTTATTAAGTGTAGATATAACCATGAATATGGCTTATGAAGAAATTGGTGGGTGAAAATGTTCCATCGTTGGAGAATTCGGTCTCTGACCGTACAATTATGTGAGTACTAATTTCATTATTATGTGTTTTGGGATGATTTGCGTATAATCCTCATGAGTGGAAGCAGGGATGTTGAAAACGTGTGAAATAAAGATTGCGCGATCTGAACGAATAATTTGATGGAAATATAATAAATGTGTGAAGTATTAATGAATCACCTGTGGGAAAGATTTATTGGAATATCAGTATAATGGTAAATATAACTATGGTAAAGCATGCGTAATAATAATAATAATAATAATTAAATAAATTAATTATGTGATGAATTTTATATTGAGAGGTGGTAGCTGCAAGAGCCCCTTTAGATGAATTAATAAATGTTGTGAATCAATATGTTTTTATGGTATAAATGATTATTGTTGATGGAGGCTGAGGCTGAGTATATATATTTTGAGACGTAGATCAAACTTTGATTTGAATTTAGTTCGTTCTTTGAAAGGCAACTTGGCTATTTTATGTATGAGCGCCATGTCGCGCAGTTGAAGTAATTTGTCACGCTAGGAATGCGTTGAAATGCTCGGTAAAACAATTGTGAGGGGCAGTTAGTAGCGGTAATGAGTTGTTGTAACTCCTCAAATTTGGGATACTGCTCCCGAGGCATTATATGTTGAATGTTGAAAAGGGTGCAATTTATGTTGTATTATGAGCGCTGGTGGCGTGCTAGGCCTTCCTTAAGTCGCAAATTTTGTAAGTCCTCAAAGGTGGGATACTGCTCCCGAGGCATTTTAAAGGATCGAACTCAGAGTCGTCCGTGTTGAAGCCCCTTAATATTTGTTGTTTTATTGAATTTTCTTACCCGCTAATGAGGACACTTCATAATTATACTTTACCGAAGCTATAAGAATAGGTCTGTAGAACCTAAAAGTGTCTTGTGGTTAATTTGTATGATGAGCCTTGCCATTCAGAGAAATGCTTTTGAAACAGCTGTGTTTAAATCTGAATAGCCAGTCCCCTGCGGAAGCGAGACTGTAGAGTTCCCCTCCCTCCACAGCAATAAATCAGCCAAGTGTTGAGACAGACCCTTACACTCTTTTAGTGAGGTAGGTTAGGAATGGGCTGTCTGATTCACAGTACACGGAAGTGCTTAAGATGGTTTTAACGACCCAGTATTTGAACTGAGGTCCTTTTACATTGATTATTATCGCTTGCAGAGTTCAGATCGTTGCTTCCTTAAGATATAATTGTCTTTGAAGACAAAAATGATAAATCCCTAACTTTATTATTAAATGATTCAATGATTCACGAGTTCTGATGAAAACATTAACATTCTGGGAGTAATTTTAAGTTGACTTGCTCAGTAGTTTTCTATAACTCGGGGATGCGCAAATTTTTCCGATCACGGTAGTGAGTTGGTAGCTTGAGAGAGAGAGATGGTAACAAATGAGTCTTGTGGGAGCCCAGAATTAGTTAATGATTAGCCATACTATGATATTATGATTAATAGCCAGATATACCCATGTAAATATTAATTGATGTGTGTTTAACTGTTTACACAGTGCATGTAAACTTTACCGAGCCATTTGGGGCTCATTTTTAAAGAATTTGAATTGACGCCATATGGGAGTGAAACTTAGTTGGAGTTTTTGTTTGTTTTTTTTGGAAAACCAGCAATTATTATTTTGTGATTGTTTAATTTGAATTCCTTGTTCAGCTTTGGACAAGTGTGAAGTGTAGTGTCAGTAATTTCATTTGTTTAATTTTTGTAGCGCCATATTTTGGATAATTAAATATTTTGATAGTAGGATATTTTTTGAAGTGTATCCTATGCATAATCCAAAGTGTGTAAGTCACAGAGTGGGAGAACAAACCATGAACCCCGATACTCCCGATTGAGCATTGCTGGTAAACTGTGATTTGCATATTTCATTGTTGAAATGGGCACATGGGGGAATAGAAGTAATGTGCTTGGATTAATGCTTTGAGGAACACTAAAGATGGTCATATCACGTAAAGGTAAAATAGTGATAGAATTAGCTTTAAAATATAAATTTAACTTACCGCATTGGCACCCTGGAAACTCAAACCGAGCACCCCTAAAAGACACCCCCTATAACACTTTTTCTTGGCGCCCAGTACGTAGGGGTGAGTTTTCCGAGGGAAACCCCGAGTTTTACTTGGAAAACCAAAATTTTCATTTTTTGAAAAATATGATTTTTCAAAAAAATGAATTTTAAGAAAATCACTTTCATAATGGTGTTGATATTGTAATGAGTATTATACCAGACGGGTACGTTTTAGTAAACACCCGTACTGAGGTTAAATTTTGGAAATTGGGACACAAGAGTTCAGAGTACCATCTCTCACGCATGAAGCAATGATGGGACAGAGTAGCCCACTGAATTCTCTAAGATAGTAATATGCCATTGAGTGAGGAGATGCTGAGGCTCTTGGACGCCATGAAGGCGGACAGTAAAGATAGATTTGAGTCTATAGACAATAAATTGGACCTCCAACAGATTAAAAATAAGAAGGATTTAGAATCCATAAATAAGAATTTAGAATCTCTTAAAACTGACAGTGTTAACATGGGGAATAAATTAGAATCTCTTAAAACTGACAGTGTTAAGATGGATGAGAAATTAGAATCTATCAAAGCCGACAGTATAAACATGAACAGTGAATTTAAGGCTGAGATAGAAACGATAAAAGCAGAGAATTGTGAAAATTTTGAAAAACAGTTTGTAAGTGTGAAGAATCTATTACAGCCGACAGTAAAGAAAATAATAAAGTACTGAAGGCTGAAATAGAAGAGACAATGAATACCAAATGTCAAGGTTTTGACACTGAGTTTGGGAATAAGTTAAATGATTTTAAAGGGGAAATCACAAGTAAAATTATAGAGGAAAACGGGGCACTTCAGGAAGGATTGCAAGCCCAAATAAATACCTTGAAGGAAAAGACTGAAACATCCCAAGCTGATTGTCGAGAAAATTTTGAAAGTTTAAAGAGTATATTTGGTTCTATGGACACTCAATTAAATAATATGCAGGAAACCAGTAAAAAGAATGTAAATGAATGTAAAAAGGAACTTGTAACCCAGATCCAAGGGGTGCAGAAAGAGTTAAAAGATCAGATAGAATCTAACATGAATCTTTGTCAGGCATCCCGGGATGAGATAAAAAGTAATCTCAATGAGTTAGGAAACAGATTTGTAGGGGTTGAGGATAAGGTAGGAAATCTCGAAAGGGAATTCGATATTGTTAAATACGAAACAGAAGGAATGAAAAAGCAAAATCAAGCCAATTTGAACAGCATGAAAAACCAATTTGATCATATTACCGGGCAGGTAGATGAGAGCTGGAGGACGCACGAGAAGGGAATAAATAAGAGATTAAATGCCTACGAAACGAATCTCCAGGGAGAAAGAAAGCAGCGAGACGAAGAACATAAGGAGAATACTCAGAAGATAGACGAAATAAGTGAGGGTATAAATGAGGTTCAGGAAACCATAGAAACATTAAAGGGACAAGTAGGAGAAACCAATACTGAAGTAGACCGGGTTCAAGTCGACTTAAATGTATTGTATAACAATCAAGGGAAAAGAGAGGAAAAGCTTAAGGAAATTAAGGGAGATATTGTCAAGAGACAAAAAGAAATGGAGAAAAAGATAAGCGAGATTCAGGAAGACTTAGATACCAGAGGTGATGTCAAGCCAGAAATTATAGAAAAACAGGTCCTGATCATCAAGAAAGAGGTAGAGGAACAATTAGCTGAAATAAGGGATAGTTTCGGGGAAGAGAAATTTCAAATCAAACAAGAAGTTGAAAGCAGTAAGAAGAAACAGGAAAGATTTGAGAATGAATTTGGCTCACGGTTGGAAAGGACTGAACACAAGAACAGTCAAATGGAGGTTCAGCTCATGTCTCAAGAAGAGAGTGCCAAAAGAGAAAGAAAACTAGATTTTGAATGTCAGGATGAATTCCAGATGACAGGATGGGTAGATCCCCATGAACGAGGCACTAATCAAGATAGGGACTTAGGAGGGGAGAGCCCTTATAGGAACCCAGGATATCTGATGGCGATGTCAACCCCTTATATGAATCAAACAAATGGACAGATAATTAACATTATCAAGTCAAATGAGGATAGACCGGTTAAATTTACGGGTAATAAATACTGGCTGAAAGAGGTAGCAGAATACCTAAATGAAATGAATGTTCCTCAGGATCGGAGACTGAGAGCAATTGAGAAGCTGTTGGCAGGTGATTGTCTCACCTGGTTCAGGAGTTTCAGATATACATTTGATACGGTGGAAGGTTTTAGAGAAGCTTTTCTGAAACAATAATGGGCAGCAGATGTACAGGAAAATCTGAGGCTAGATCTGTACTCTAGGAAATATAGTACTAATGCACCCACTAAATCCTCAGAATTTTTTACCGCTCAGCTGTGTAAATTCCGTGAACTTGATATCGCCCCAGCTGAAAACGACCTGTGTGCCGCCATTGCAAGGCAACTTCAATATGAGGAACAAAGGTTGTTAATCTCATCCACAGCCAGAAGTGCTGTGGAAGTGGAGAGCGTATTACGTCAGCTGGACATGACAACTTCACACTTTACTCCCAGGCATCAAAGACATACTGAGCAAGTACACATGGCCAGTAGTCAAGAGGACAGAGAGAAACCATCGACAAGAAATCAGTCAACTAGTACAGACACTCAAGGACTGGGTCGAGAATATGGACATCAAGAGCCTAGGGGAATACAGCCGTACCACAGAGGAGGATATCGAGGAAGAAATCCCAGAAATACGGGTTATAGGCAACAAGAAAACCGACCGTATATAAAAATCAAAGGCAGGACAACAGAAAGAAATGGGAAAACTATCCCAGAAGGAATGTGAGGCCTGAAGACAGAAGCGATGAAAATCGGGCAGAAATTGAGGAAAGATATCAGGAAAGTCTTCGTTGTATGAATGAATGAACAGACGAACCTGAGACGCGAAGAGTCCGTTGGAGTGAGGCAATTAAGAACCGAAAATCACCCGACCGACTGGATGGAGCTCAAAGCTTGGAGTTACAAGCTCAGTTGAAGAATGAGGGAAAAGGGAGCCTTCAAGGTAAAAAAAAACTCCAAAATTAAATCATCAAAAGTGGAAACATACCAGGAGCTGGGAGGAGGTAGAGATTGTAAATTGGATAGCTAGACCAGATGAGCTAATTAAAGAGGATGTGGAAGGAAGACCACCTATTAGAAGAGAATTACCTATCATAATGTTAAGGATAGAAGGATTACTGGTCAGAGCATTAATAGATACTGGATCAACTATAAGTTTGATAACGCAAAGCCTAATAAATGAATTAGAAACAAGAGGTCATGTATTATAAATTCCCACATCAAGCGTGAAGATTAAGGGAATTATTCCTGAAATATCTTTGACATGCAAATTTCAGGTGAACATTGACTTGATCATGGGTAACACTGAAATTTCACAATGCTTTTTGCTGGTAAGTCAATTACCATACAATATTATATTGGGTATTGATTTTATCCGTGAGAACAAGGTCATAATAGACCTAGCGCAAAAATGCATTAGGATTCAAAGAGAGGATGTGGATGAGCAAAACATTATTTTACTTGAACAGGATGCAAAAATAGAAGAACAGGCATGGCGTGTGGAAGAAATGACCGAGATGGTTGTAGGGACATAGAAGATGTATTAGAAGTCCAGAACATAGAACTTGAAGATAGTATGGAAACCGAGTTCGAGACCAACCTGTCAGGAAAAAAAGAGTAAGCCAAACTTACCCTCGAAAACAAGGAAAATTTTAAGGAATTGCTATTAAATTACAGGGACGTATTCGATTCCAAGCCAGGAAAGATCCAAAATTTTAAATACGCATTTCAAGTAAATGATTGGGCACCGTTTAGACAAAAAACCATACCCGGTTGCAGAAAAACATTACACACAAACAAAGAAAACACTGCAGGAAATGAGTGATGCAGGTGTAATATAAAAGATTGCGACATCATATGTTAGTCCATTAGCAATTGGGAGAAAACCGGATGGCTCAGTAAGGGTGTGTTTGGATGCCAAGAATTTGAACGCAAAGATTATACCAGAGAATGATTCGGCACCACCCATAAAAGAAATACTGAGGAAATTCAAAGGCAAGAAGATTTTCACAAATATTGACATGACTTCTTCAAATCACCATCTCGAACTTGAAGAGAAAACCAGTCTTTAACCGGATTTCAGTTCGATCAGCAAACATATTGCTTCAAGAGATGTCCATTTGGCTTGAAGACAGCGGGGTCAGCACTAATAAGAGCACTTGATCGCAACCTGTCAGAGGAAGTAAAGGATTGCACTATCCGTTATGTGGATGACATATTGCTTACCTCGGAAAACGTAGAGGAACACTTGAAAAATTTAAAGAAATTATTGGAAGATTTGAGAAGGGCTAACTTCAAAATTAACTTGAAGAAATCGAACTTTTGTCAATGACAAGTTACGTTTTTGGGGCATGTGATTGACAAGGATGGTGTCAAACCAAATCCATGCAAATTAGAATCGATAAGAAATTTTCCCAGGCCTTTGAGAGTGAAAAACATTCGCCAGTTTTTGGGATTGATTGGATTTTTCTCAGGACATTGTCCATCCTACACCAAAACTGTGGCACCACTGCAGGACCTTCTGAAGAAGGGTGGCAAGTGGAAATGGACGGAGGAAACGGAGAAAAAATTTATAGAGGCCAAGGAAATTCTCTTAAATTACTTGAAGCTAGGATATCCTGATTTTAATCAGAGATTTGTAATACAGACCGATGCATCTCAGATTGGAATAGGGGCGATGCTCTATCAGGAAGACCCGGATAACCATGACAGGAAATATTATCTAGCGATCACGAGTCGAAGACTGAAACCACTCGAGAAAAATTATACAATCAGCGAGATCGAGCTGTTAGCGATATTGCATGCGTTGCAATATTGGCGAAAGACTGTATATGGGTTTCCAGTCACATTAAGAACAGATCATAAAGCCTCAACCTTTTTGATGAAGACGGATTTATCCAGTCAAAGGTTGATGCGTTGGGCTTTATATATACAGCAGTTCGATGTAAACATAGAGTATTGCCCAGGGAAAGAAAATGTAGTTCCAGATTATTTAAGTAGACAGCCAGAGTCCACAGAAGAGGAAGTAATGGCTATTGATTTTGAAGACCGAGATCAGCATACTTTGGATGAATTAAGAAGCATCGGTCAACGACAACGTGAAGATCCATGGATGAACATGCTCATATCTTTCCTAGAAGGGAGTTTGATAAGGGGAACACCTGCGTATACTGAAGCTAATAAGATAGCTCAAGATTCTACTTTCTTTAATGGATTATTATATAAGTTTGCGGACTCTGACCAAACTCGATTGAGGATCGTTATACCTGCTATTTTGCAGAGGAAAATTGTATGGTTGGCCCATAGATCGTTTGGACACATGGGAGTCGACAAAACAGTCTCGATGCTGAAAGAATTATTTGTATGGCCGAGACTGAGAGAAACTGTAAGGGATACGTTAAAGACATGTGACATATGTCAAAGGATTAAGCCATATGTGTTTTTGATGAGACAAAAGCCAATACCACTGTTGCCCGAGATACCCGGTCTAATTATTTCTATTGACAAATTCGAACCTTTGCCAAAGGCCAGGAGGAGAAACAGACACATAATGGTGGCTATGGATGTCTTCACAAAAATGGTTGTTCTTGCTCCCATACAGAATACTAGTACCAAACAGGGTTTAAAACGACTCAAAGAAAAAGTGATACCTATTCTGGGTAATCCAGAGAATTTGTTATCGGATCACGGTAGTTGTTTTACAAGTATAGAAATTAGACAGGAACTAGCGAGACTTGGAATACGTCAGATCCTGTCAAGCATTCGCCATCCTGAGGCAAATTCTGTAGAAAGAGTTATGAGGGAAACGGCCAAGTATTGTAGGATATACTGTGCCGAGGACAATTGGAAATGGATAGACATCCTCGACATCATCGAAATTTGCATAAATAATACGATACACGAATCTACTGGAGAGCAACCAGAAAGACCATGGAGTCTGGTCATTCCTAGACCAACAGACGCTCAGCCTGGAAGAGATGTACGAATTAGGAGATCCTTTGAGCATCTAAAACCTCAAGCCGATAGAAGACAAAGGAGAAACAGGCACAAAAGGTATCATCGACCACTACTAGCAGGAGAAATGGTGTTAGTGAAAAGACCAGCCATTTCGGATCCAGGGAACTGCGTGTGTAAGAAATTCCAGAAAATGTACCATGGCCCGTATAGAATAATAAGGGATTTAAGAAATAATGCATACAGAATTTGGCACTGTGAAACGAATCACGAAGTGATTATGAATTCAGCTAATCTGAAAGTATATTACCCTCCCGAAGACTTCGATGAAGCAAATGAGCAAGCTCTGGTTATGGAACGAATTCGAAATGATAAATCCACTTTTGATACAAATAGGAGTGAGTAAGAACAAGAAAATAGAGATCAACCATTCAATTGTGAATGTGAACTAGAACAAACGTATTTTGAGCTAAAAGAAATAATTGAATTAATTGAAGAAGAAAATTTCAATTTAAGGAGAGAAAATGACGAAAGAAAGAAACGGGTAGGGATAGACCACACCCGTAACGAAAGATGAAATTCTGTAGACTTTTAGTCCAAAAAGTAAGAAAGGAAGAACGGGTAGGGACAGAGCGTGCCCGACCTACACCATTACCGGATATGACTTAAAAATTGGAAAACCCGAATCATCGTGGGATTCTATGAGAAAATAAAAAGAAGGTACTGCGAGATGTTATGATGGCTTCGACACTGAAAGAATGAGATTTTCTATGAAAAACACTTAAATAAATTTCCTCAAATTTCGAACATTTATTTTCTAAGGAGGGGAGATTTGAACCCATGTGGACTTGGTTCAAGCGTCGAATCCATATTTTATATGCAAAAGAAGACAGGAAATAATGCAGTCTTTAGAATGAATTGGTAAGATTTTAAGAGATTTTAAGAAGTTAGGCTGTTATAATGTGATGCAAGAGCGGGCGACCACTAGTCACGCGGGTATGAGATCACGCTTGACGCATCGATAAGAAGCTAGCTCTTAATTATTAATAGAGCTGGAAACTTTCCACGGCGAGTGAGTGAGAATGAGTTTCGGAAAAAGATCTTACTCAGCTATAAAATGGCAGCATCGCAATGACGCAAGAAGAGAAATAATTAAAATTAAGCCATTTGCAAGCATTTAATTAATGAAATGAACACATCACTGTTGATCATCTTGGAAAAGAGATTTTTGTGTGTGGAAAAAGTTTGTAATAATTGCACAGGAAAGAAATGCATACGCGGCATTACGTCGTTAGTTATTCCTCGAGCCCAAAGATGGGAGAGATGGAAAAATAAACCGCACTACGCATCTGAGGAGCCAAATTATTTAATATCGTGGAATTGTGTGATCGATTTTCGTGATCAAAGGAACCCGTTTACGTTTAAAACGAGAGTTTTCAGGAGACATATTTTTTAAAATTATACGACAATTATTTTAGAAGTTAGTGCTGGAGAAGAAGCGGATTTGATCTTTTTGCGGCAGATTTGAATATAAACCCTCGACGTGCCAGGAAGAGCATGCAGTATTTACCAGACCGTGAGAGGTCGTGTTACTCTGTATCGCAGACGAGCACCCCGTATGGGAGATGCCGTCCAGTATCGTCATTAGTATCGCCGTGTGAAGACACATCAGTATCCTGTTATAGGGAATAATATCATCAAGCTTCGGACTTAATAAAGTTCACCAGTACAGTCAAAGTTTAGGCTGTGGACTTAAGAAATTATCGGCAATAGGTACTCGAATCTAATAGCTTCAGTTAAAGAACCGACGCATCATAGGATTTCGAAGTACCCAAGGAGAGTGAAATATACAGTTCTATCTACGTTAAGTAACCAGATCAGTGTAGAACGCAATAGTAACGTCTAGTGGTCCTGATCTGAGGGGACTAGAGCGAAGTACGATAGAATTTAGGAATCGAGGTTCCAGGCTTTGTCTAGGTGTAGACAAATGAACAGTCAGACATTGGGGATTACTCCAGTAGGCCAAGAATCAAAGTAACAGAAAGTAAAATCCACGTGTGGATTATTGGACAAGGAAATTACTAGGTCGACGTTATACAAGTTCAAGTGATCATAAAAGTAATACATCTGTGACAGACTTTTATTAGACGAACAAGTTAGCGTCTAGCAAGATACGATATCGGGCAGTAAAATTTAGAAGCCGATAGTCAAACCCGGAATGAGAAGAACAGCCGTTCCAGTGAGGTTAGTTCGATCGAGACTTTCAATCATCTCATCAGAGTAGGAAGCCGACGTGCATATAGTGCAACCCTTGGAAACGGGAAAGAATAAAGAAATCACGTGGGGTAAGGCAAATAATTAACGCCAGAGTGATAAAGAAAATGTAATTCAAGTATAGTGAAATTTTTGAGTGTAATATATTTTTAGTGAAATTGTATTTGTGTTTAAGTGAAAACGAATCCAAAAATGGTATTCTTTACCTTCAAAGTGATTAGTGTATATGTTTTATGTGCTGTTAGGAAAGTGTTATTAAGTGTAGATATAACCATGAATATGGCTTAAGAAGAAATTGGTGGGTGAAAATATTCCATCGGTGGAGAATTTGGTCTCTGACCGTACAATCATGTGAGTACTAATTTCATTATTATGTGATTTGGGAAGATTTGCGTATAATCCTCATGAGTGGAAGTAGGGATGTTGAAAACATGTGAAATAAAGATTGCGCGATCTGAACGATTAATTTGATGGAAATATAATAAATGTGTGAAGTATTAATGAATCACCTGTGGAAAAGATTTAGTGGAATATCAGTATAATGGTAAATATAACTATGGTAAAGCATGCGTAATAATAATAATAATAATAATAATAATAATTAAAGAAAATAATTATGTGATGAATTTTATATTGAGAGGTGGTAGCTGCAAGAGCCCCTTTAGATGAATTATTAAATGTTGTGAATCAATATGTTTTTTATGGTATAAATGATTATTGTTGATGGATGCTGAGGCTGAGTATATATATTTTGAGACGTAGATCAAACTTTGATTTGAATTTAGTTCGTTCTTTGAAAGGCAACTTGGCTATGTTATGTATGAGCGCCATGTCGCGCAGTTGAAGTAATTTGTCACGCTAGGAATGCGTTGAAATGCTCGGTAAAATAATTGTGAGGGAGAGTTAGTAGCGGTAATGAGTTGTTGTAAGTCCTCAAAGTTGGGATACTGCTCCCGAGGCATTATATATTGAGTGTTGAAAAGGGTGCAATTTATGTTGTATTATGAGCGCTGGTGGCGTGCTAGGCCTTCCTTAAGTCGCAAATGTTGTAAGTCCTCAAAGATGGGATACTGCTCCCGAGGTATTTTAAAGGATCGAACTCAGAGTCGTCCGTGTTGAAGCCCCTTAATATTTGTTGTTTTATTGAATTTTCTTACCCGCTAATGATGACACTTCATAATTATACTTTACCGAAGCTTAAAGAATAGGTCTTTAGAACCTAATAGTGTCTTGTGGTTAATTTGTATGATGAGCCTTGCCATTCAGAGAAATGATTTTGAATCAGCTGTGTTTAAAGCTGATAGCCAGTCCCCTGCGGAAGCGAGACTGTAGAGTTCCCCTCCCTCCACAGCAATAAATCAGCCAAGTGTTGAGACAGACCCTTAAACTCTTTTAGTGAGGTAGGTTAGGAATGGGCTGTCTGATTCACAGAACACGGAAGTGTTTAAGATGGTTTTAACGACCCAGTATTTGAACTGAGGTCCTTTTACATTGATTATTATCGCTTGCAGGGTTCAGATCGTTGCTTCCTTAAGATATAATTGTCTTTGAAGACAAACATGATAAATCCCTAACTTTATTATTAAATGATTCAGTGATTCATGAGTTCTGATGAAAACATTAATATTTTGGGAGTAATCTTGAGTTGACTTGCTCAGTAGTTTTCTATAACTCGGTGATGCGCAAACTTTTCCGATCACGGTAGTGAGTTGGTAGCTTGAGAGATAGAGATGGTAACAGATGAGTCTTGTGAGAGCCCAGAATTAGATAATGATTAGCCATACTATGATATTATGATTAAAGCCAGATATACTCATGTAAATATTAATTGATGTGTGTTTAACTGTTAACGCAGTGCATGTAAACTTTACCGAGCCATTTGGAGCTCGTTTTTAAAGAATTTGAATTGACGCCATATGGGAATGAAACTTAGTTGGAACTCAGCAATTCTTCTAGGTTTGTGCCGTGTCTTGTGTGGGGTTTCGCCTAGGACACCAAGCTAGGCTCATCGGCGGGCTCTTGGTGTCCCCGCCCGGACCCCCACAGGAGTGACGAACTGCGCGCCACCTCCCTTTATATAAGGTGCAACTGCACCACTTGACTACGAGCCTAGCTTGGTGTCCTAGGCGAAACCCCACACAAGACACGGCACAAACCTAGAAGAATTGCTGAGTTTTAATTCACCGGCCGTGAAAGCCAATATACCATCTTTTTGGAAGCCTTCATAGGGAGGTTAAGGCTGCTTGAGCTTTTAGTTCTCGTAGTCAAGTGGTGCAGTTGCACCTTATATAAAGGGAGGTGGCGCGCAGTTCGTCACTCCTGTGGGGGTCCGGGCGGGGACACCAAGAGCCCGCCGATGAGCCTAGCTTGGTGTCCTAGGCGAAACCCCACACAAGACACGGCACAAACCTAGAAGAATTGCTGAGTTTTAATTCACCGGCCGTGAAAGCCAATATACCATCTTTTTGGAAGCCTTCATAGGGAGGTTAAGGCTGCTTGAGCTTTTAGTTCTCGTAGTCAAGTGGTGCAGTTGCACCTTATATAAAGGGAGGTGGCGCGCAGTTCGTCACTCCTGTGGGGGTCCGGGCGGGGACACCAAGAGCCCGCCGATGAGCCTAGCTTGGTGTCCTAGGCGAAACCCCACACAAGACACGGCACAAACCTAGAAGAATTGCTGAGTTTTAATTCACCGGCCGTGAAAGCCAATATACCATCTTTTTGGAAGCCTTCATAGGGAGGTTAAGGCTGCTTGAGCTTTTAGTTCTCGTAGTCAAGTGGTGCAGTTGCACCTTATATAAAGGGAGGTGGCGCGCAGTTCGTCACTCCTGTGGGGGTCCGGGCGGGGACACCAAGAGCCCGCCGATGAGCCTAGCTTGGTGTCCTAGGCGAAACCCCACACAAGACACGGCACAAACCTAGAAGAATTGCTGAGTTTTAATTCACCGGCCGTGAAAGCCAATATACCATCTTTTTGGAAGCCTTCATAGGGAGGTTAAGGCTGCTTGAGCTTTTAGTTCTCGTAGTCAAGTGGTGCAGTTGCACCTTATATAAAGGGAGGTGGCGCGCAGTTCGTCACTCCTGTGGGGGTCCGGGCGGGGACACCAAGAGCCCGCCGATGAGCCTAGCTTGGTGTCCTAGGCGAAACCCCACACAAGACACGGCACAAACCTAGAAGAATTGCTGAGTTTTAATTCACCGGCCGTGAAAGCCAATATACCATCTTTTTGGAAGCCTTCATAGGGAGGTTAAGGCTGCTTGAGCTTTTAGTTCTCGTAGTCAAGTGGTGCAGTTGCACCTTATATAAAGGGAGGTGGCGCGCAGTTCGTCACTCCTGTGGGGGTCCGGGCGGGGACACCAAGAGCCCGCCGATGAGCCTAGCTTGGTGTCCTAGGCGAAACCCCACACAAGACACGGCACAAACCTAGAAGAATTGCTGAGTTTTAATTCACCGGCCGTGAAAGCCAATATACCATCTTTTTGGAAGCCTTCATAGGGAGGTTAAGGCTGCTTGAGCTTTTAGTTCTCGTAGTCAAGTGGTGCAGTTGCACCTTATATAAAGGGAGGTGGCGCGCAGTTCGTCACTCCTGTGGGGGTCCGGGCGGGGACACCAAGAGCCCGCCGATGAGCCTAGCTTGGTGTCCTAGGCGAAACCCCACACAAGACACGGCACAAACCTAGAAGAATTGCTGAGTTTTAATTCACCGGCCGTGAAAGCCAATATACCATCTTTTTGGAAGCCTTCATAGGGAGGTTAAGGCTGCTTGAGCTTTTAGTTCTCGTAGTCAAGTGGTGCAGTTGCACCTTATATAAAGGGAGGTGGCGCGCAGTTCGTCACTCCTGTGGGGGTCCGGGCGGGGACACCAAGAGCCCGCCGATGAGCCTAGCTTGGTGTCCTAGGCGAAACCCCACACAAGACACGGCACAAACCTAGAAGAATTGCTGAGTTTTAATTCACCGGCCGTGAAAGCCAATATACCATCTTTTTGGAAGCCTTCATAGGGAGGTTAAGGCTGCTTGAGCTTTTAGTTCTCGTAGTCAAGTGGTGCAGTTGCACCTTATATAAAGGGAGGTGGCGCGCAGTTCGTCACTCCTGTGGGGGTCCGGGCGGGGACACCAAGAGCCCGCCGATGAGCCTAGCTTGGTGTCCTAGGCGAAACCCCACACAAGACACGGCACAAACCTAGAAGAATTGCTGAGTTTTAATTCACCGGCCGTGAAAGCCAATATACCATCTTTTTGGAAGCCTTCATAGGGAGGTTAAGGCTGCTTGAGCTTTTAGTTCTCGTAGTCAAGTGGTGCAGTTGCACCTTATATAAAGGGAGGTGGCGCGCAGTTCGTCACTCCTGTGGGGGTCCGGGCGGGGACACCAAGAGCCCGCCGATGAGCCTAGCTTGGTGTCCTAGGCGAAACCCCACACAAGACACGGCACAAACCTAGAAGAATTGCTGAGTTTTAATTCACCGGCCGTGAAAGCCAATATACCATCTTTTTGGAAGCCTTCATAGGGAGGTTAAGGCTGCTTGAGCTTTTAGTTCTCGTAGTCAAGTGGTGCAGTTGCACCTTATATAAAGGGAGGTGGCGCGCAGTTCGTCACTCCTGTGGGGGTCCGGGCGGGGACACCAAGAGCCCGCCGATGAGCCTAGCTTGGTGTCCTAGGCGAAACCCCACACAAGACACGGCACAAACCTAGAAGAATTGCTGAGTTTTAATTCACCGGCCGTGAAAGCCAATATACCATCTTTTTGGAAGCCTTCATAGGGAGGTTAAGGCTGCTTGAGCTTTTAGTTCTCGTAGTCAAGTGGTGCAGTTGCACCTTATATAAAGGGAGGTGGCGCGCAGTTCGTCACTCCTGTGGGGGTCCGGGCGGGGACACCAAGAGCCCGCCGATGAGCCTAGCTTGGTGTCCTAGGCGAAACCCCACACAAGACACGGCACAAACCTAGAAGAATTGCTGAGTTTTAATTCACCGGCCGTGAAAGCCAATATACCATCTTTTTGGAAGCCTTCATAGGGAGGTTAAGGCTGCTTGAGCTTTTAGTTCTCGTAGTCAAGTGGTGCAGTTGCACCTTATATAAAGGGAGGTGGCGCGCAGTTCGTCACTCCTGTGGGGGTCCGGGCGGGGACACCAAGAGCCCGCCGATGAGCCTAGCTTGGTGTCCTAGGCGAAACCCCACACAAGACACGGCACAAACCTAGAAGAATTGCTGAGTTTTAATTCACCGGCCGTGAAAGCCAATATACCAACTTAGTTGGAGTTTTTTTTTTGGAAAACCAGTAATTATTATTTTGTGATTGTTTAATTTGAATTCCTTGTTCAGCTTTGGACAAGTGTGAAGTGTAGTGTCAGTATTTTCATTTGTTTAATTTTGTAGCGCCATATTTTGGATAATTAAATGTTTTGATAGTAGGATTTTTTTCTTTGAAGTGTATCCTATGCTTAATCCAAAGTGTGTAAGTCACAGAGTGGGAGAACAAACCATGAACCCCGATACTCCCGATTGAGCATTAGTGGTAAACTGTGATTTGCATATGTCATTGTTGAAATGGGCACAATATTTAATAAATGGAGTAGCATTACTTATTGCAGAAATAGATGGAAAGTTGGATCTAACTTTTTGAGACACTGTTGCCATGGTTACTGGCTTACATTTCTACATTCGTTTTTTAAATGAAATTAGTTTTCTGGGAATGTCTCAGAAACTCTTGGTTTTAGAGCCTTAAAATGTAGTTTTCGGGGACCCTTTACGGCTGTTTAGGGGCCCCGAGTTTTGTTTCTGACACCAAGGGTCTGAAAATAAGCTTTGTGTCGTCGTTGCAGGCCGTAGTATAATAATAATAATAATTATAATAAAAATATAACAATATAGGGATAGGGATATAATAGACCTTCCGTACCACACCAGCACGTGTAAACCAAGTGAAAAAAATTCTAGAGTATCCCTTGACTCCCTTAAACGAATTAAATGTATTGATGAATTTTACAGCATAATTTGGTTTCGTTATAACCTTATAGCCGTTTGCAAACTATCTCAGTAGTGCATTGCGTCTTACAGCAATAGATGGACCTGTGAGTTTCTGTTGCCATGGTTACCGGCTTGCATTCTTTCATTATTGTATTAAATGAAACTTATTTTCTCGGAATATCTCAAGAAACTGTTGGTTTTAAGGCCTTAAAATGTGGTTTTCGGAGTCACTTTAGGGCCCCCGAGTTTCGTTTCTCACATTGAGGGGCTGAAAATGAGCTTTGTCTCGCCCTTCTGCGCCTATTTCAGCAAGTATTTTTTAAGGGGGTAGGGCCCCTTTTATGAGAGGTACAGAGAAGAGTTAGATCAATGATTAGTGTCGTGCCTCTGAAGGATATATGTACCAAATTTTACGTTGTACCACCCAGCTGTTCTCGAGTTATAAGGGAACAAATTTGTCCACAGACAAACAGACATACAGATAGACAAAAAAAATATTTTCGCGCGCATCTGTCATAAAACAGTCTGAAACGCGTAAATAACGCAAATTTCCGTAGAAATTAAAAAAAAAAACAGACAAACTTTCATGTTTATATATATAGAAGATATTGTAAACCTTTTCCTGGCCATTCAGCTGCAATAAATTTTTATTATTGTCAAAATACCATTACACGATTTATCTAGTTCTACCAACTATACAGTATGTATTAGGTGGCACCAACTAAACAGTAGAAATGGGAAACCACGGAAAACCACTTCCAGGATAGGTGAGGGGGGAATGGAACGCACCTCTTCTTACTTTTGCCTCAAAAGCTGCGTGTACCCCGTTTCGACCCTCAGACATCAATTGAATTTCTTGGCAGAGCCGGGAATCAAATCTCCGAGGCGACCATCAAGAATGCTAGCCGCTACACCACGAGGATGCAGGGATGGTTCCTAGCTTCAGACCATGGTCGCTTCCATCCCGATCCTCACCCGAATTACAAATGCCCGGTGAAATCTACCTCTGGAGTGCTGAGAGAAATTTTTTAGCCTAATTTTATTTATAAAACACGTAGTTCCGTGAAGAACTAAATAGCCTCTATTCATATATCCTACTAATATTAATTGCCTCTACCAACAAACAAATTGTCAGTTTGATTGCTGTAATAGATTCGTAGATATTGAGAACCGTCTAAATATTTTGGATGGTCACCATGTTGGATTTTTATATTATAGGCCTTAGTTTTATGTACTATTACATGAAGATTTTGAGTAGGTGTTTTATTCAAACTTCAATCGCATGATTAGGACACAAGAAATAAAAGCGGGATTTTAAAATTTGGCTCAACCACCATCTTGTGGTTATAAAAATAATTTAAATGAATTAGTTGCCAGTCGATTAAAATTTGAATAAGCATATACCGAATCATGTTTCACTGCGATCGGATGGTTAAAACGCAAGAAACGTCCATTTGTATACTTAAATTTTGCGTCACCGCCATGATGGATTTGTGTTCGCCAGGTTATTGAACGTCCTATAGGCGAACTTATGCTTATAGCCTCTACTGTATATACTTACAAAGTTTCAGTTTGATTGCTTTAGATATGGAGAACCGTCTAAATATTTCGGATGGTCGCCATGTTTGATTTTAATATATGTAGGCCATAGAGTTATGTACTATTATATGATGATTCTTGTGTACATTCATTATGCAAATGTTGATGTCAATCGCATGATTAGAACAAAAGAAATAAAAACTTAATTTTTGAAATTCCCACAGCCGCCATCTTGAGGTTACGTAAACAATTGAACTATATTAGATACCAGTGCATTACAATGTGTATGAACACTTTCTGTGCGAAGTTTCATTGCGTTTGGATCATTAAATCGCGAGAGAAAAGTCTATTTAAAACTTTCAACTTCGCTTAGCCGCCATGTTCGTTTTGTAGTTAACCGGTTTCTGAACGTCTCATAGATGAACTTCCAGTAGTGTCCTTTATCTCCGTACAAAATTTCATGGCGATACCGGTAATAGTTTCAGAGATATAGAATGCCGGTGAAATATTTCGCACAGCCGCCATCTTGAGGTTATGTAAACAATTGAACGAAGTTTGATCTCGGTGCATTAAAATGTGTATAAACTCGATGAGGACATTTCACCATTTTGGCCGACCCCGACAAGCCTTTCAAATTATATTACGCCTCACCAACCCAACATGGTGGCTGTTTATTTATTTAGCGTATGCCATTTAGTGCCGGGTATGTCCGAGGACATGTTCGGCTCGCCAGAGTTTGTAGTTGCTTCTATGCAGACACCCATGGGGTGAGCTACAAGTACTATCGCGTGTGGATGAGATGAAATGAATGAAGTTGAATGAGCAAGTTGAATTCCAAGTAGTTCCAACTTAGTTTACAAGATGCCACTGACATTTTTCGGTGAACGTTGGAAATTAATAGAGCGTTTCTAACGAAATATAACCTACAAATTTGGCTACACACTACCAATTGTAGTGGTAGTTTCTTTGTCAAGCCATAAGTTTATGACATGGGACAACCGGCTTTACTTCCCCTCCGAAGGAAGGCATACTGAAGGATTTAAATGCTTTTAAAAATCCGACGACTTCGAACGGGTTTGAACCCGGCATAGCAGTTCAGCATGCTACCGACTACGCCACCGAAGCCGCCTTTCACACAGTAAAAGGCATTGGGGTGACGGCTCCGTGATGTTGGGGTTGCGCGCCTGCCTCTCATCCGGAAGACTCGGGTTCAATTCCTGGCTCCGTCGGGGATTTTAGAAACTGACCTGAGGGCTGCAACGAGGTTAGATATCTAAGCTCTTGAACACTATAGTGCTTTCTAGTAGAGAAATGAGGAACTTTGTATTGGCGGAAACTCCCGAGATAAATTTTGCCATTATGAACACGGCCTACTGAATTCAAACGGGTTCTTTGACATGCCAACATCGTATGACATGCGTGTCGTATTTTTGCCGCCTTTCAAAAATCACTTACCACGGCCAGGACCGAACCTGCCATCTTGGGGTTAGTAGACCGATACGCTATCCACTCACCCACCGTGGCAAGCTAACCAAGTCCCTTAATAGGCTGTACTGCCACGGGATTTTTATAATATTTTCATTTATGAAAAAAAAATAGGCTTATGAGATCACCTTTCGTCCATGTACCTATGTGAGTGTGTGTATGCCCCCGTAATAAAATCTAAACGGCTAAAGCGATATCGATGAAACTCGGCAAGATCATAGTACTATTTTGTCAAACCCTGCATGTGCCCATCAAATTTCATTGCGTCTCACCAATCGAATATGGCGGCTGTGCGAAATATTTCACCGGCATCCTATATCTCCGAAGCTATTACTGATATCACCCTGAAATGTTGTACTGTGGTAAAGAGCAGTACTAGAAGTTCACCAATGTGACTTTCAAAACCCTTTTAAGTACAAAACGAACATTGGGTACAGCGAAGTTGAAGCATTTAAATAGACTTTTCTCTCAATTCAACCATCCGAGCACAGTGAAACACAACACAGCAAATTTTTATACACATTGTAATGCACTGATATCAAATTTAGTTCAATTGTTCATTCAGCCTCAAGATGGCGGCTGTGCAAAATAATAGAATTAAGTTTATATTTCTTGTGTCCTAACCATGCGAAGAAAATTAATTTTTGAATAATGAACCTGCGCGTTAAACGTCATCTAATAGTACATAACTCTTTGGCCTACATATATAAGAGTCCAACATGGCGACCATCCGAAATATTTAGACGGTTCTCAATATCTACGAATTTATTAAAGCAGTCTAACCGAAATGTTGTATGTTGATAGAGACAATTAACATAAGTTCACTTATGGGACATTCAATAACCTAGTGAGCACGAATCCAACATGGCGGTGACGCGATAATTAATAATTTAAATGAACGTTTCTTGCGATTTAATCATCCGAGCACAGTGAAAATTGGTACTGTAAATGATTATACATATTTTACGCCACTGACATCTAATTTGTTTCAATTGTTTTTATAACTTCAAGATGGCGGCTGTGCGAAATTTTAACATCTCTTTTTTTATTTCTTGTGCCCTAATCATGCGATTGAGGTTTGAATAATACACCTACCCAATATTCTTCATGTAATAGTACATAACTCTGTGGCCTACATATGTAAAGATTCCATATAGCGGCCATCCGGAATATTTAGAAGGATCTCAGTATCTAAAAATATATTAAAGCCACCAAACTTAAATTTTGTATGTTGATAGAGGTAATTAACGCAAGTGGATCATATGAAAGTAGGCTCTGTAGTTCTTCACAGAACTACTTGTTTTTATATTCTCAGTGAAAGATGTCTCTCCAGGATCTCCAGCTCTTATCGAGGTGTTGTAATTTTGTGAATAACATTCACTTTATGATGCTTAGGACATCTTGGTCACCAGCCCCTGCATTTAGGGGTTTATAACCTGTGTTACTGTGGTGACTATAGCATTGCTTTTAGCTGTGATTATTTGGGCATGGTATTGGGATAGGTTCCCCGGGACTTGGTATACGGTAGCATTCAAACTTTTGTCTGGACTAAGTGAAGGAATACCCAGGAAAAACCACACCCCAGATGGCTACTGTGAGCGCCGGGATTCGAACCTTAGATCTCTGGAATTGCAGCAGCTCCCCCTCCAATTCAACGCCCTCGGCTACGCCACGGGCTGCTTTACAGGAGCATAATGCTACAAAGATTCAAGTATATGAAAGGGAACAGATTTGTAGCGTGCTTCCTCACCACAAAAATGTGTGTGGGAAACACACCACGCTGCTCCGTGTTGTATGGCCAAAGGACGCAATTTACGACATCAAAAGGGTCTTGTTACACTATACGGCATGGCAACGTCATGATAACAAGTGACTGTCGGTGTAACAGGCGCTCTGCAGCGTCAGGTGTCCGCTAGGTGCCTCTGCTGGTCTCATATCTCCTCATTACCCCTCTATAGGTTAAACACCTATAATAAGGACAATTCATATTGTCAAAGATGCGGATGGTTTAATATTTCACCCTTATACCGTAGCAACCAATTTCTTTTGGAGAAGTGAATATTTCTGAAAGCCAAATAGCATTGATTTATCGCCTTGACCTAGGGTGATTGATAAAAGTATTGTTTAATGATGGTTGTTGTTGTTGTTTTATAGTATGGAACAAAGATGTCATCTGCCCCCCTTTTATTAAAATAAATGTTTATTTAAATGTCTTACTTAGGACACGAGAAATGAAAACGAGATTTTAAACAATTGCACACCACAATTTTTTAGTTCTCATAAAATTCCATTAAATTTGATGTCAGTATATTAAGTCGTTTATGAAGATATACCGTCCTAGTTTCACAGAACTCGGATGAAAAGTCGCGAGAATAATTCATTTAAATAATTCAATTTTGCATCGTCGCCATGTTGGTTTTGTGCTCACAAGGTTATTGAATGATCCATAACTGAACATATAATAATAGTTTCTATCAACATACAAAATTTCAGATTGATTGCTGTAATAGATTAGTAGATATTGAGAACCATCTAAATATTTCAGATGGTCACCATGTTGGTTTGTTATTTGTGCAGGATATCCAGGTATGTATCATTAGATGAAGATTATTGCGTAGGTTCGTCATACAAACGTTCACTTTGATCCCATGATAAGGTTACAAAAATTAATACTTAATTTAAAAAATTACGCACCGCTGCCATCTTGCATTTATCTAAAAAATTGAACTTAATTAGATATCAGAGCATTACACTGTGCATAAATATTTTCTGTACCAAGTTCCACTGCATTCGGATGGTAATAATAGTAATAATATCGTATGGCCTCGGGTGCCGGGTGCAAGCTTTGTAATTTGACACCCAGAGGGTAGTGTTAGCTGCTAATGTGCTGCTATGAGCGCCCTCTATGTATGGACTACTTTTGTAAGCTCCTTGGAGAGCAGCATCCAGTGGGCCGTGGTTTTAGTTAGGCCATAGCGCTGCGCTGTCGGCAGTCAATTGTAAGAAAGCAACCATTAGCATTGATATGATACAAGGCAATAAACAATAAATAAGGTCATATTCATAAAAGAGGACAAAAATTCATTACATCACCAAAATCAACACCAACTCATTAACAGGTAGCTTGCATGTCGAATTTTTTTATTCCTTGAATCACTATGAAAGTCAAGGAGGTTAGATATCTAAGCTCCTTGAACACTATAGCGCTTTCTAGTAGAGAAATGAGGAACTTTGTGTTGGCGGAAACTCAGGAGATTAATTTTGCCATTATGAACACGACCTACTGAATTCAAATGGGTTCTTTGGCATCCCAACATCATAGGACATGTGTGTCGTATGTTTGCTGCCTTTCAAAAATCACTTGCCAAGGCCAGGAGCGAACCTGCAATCTTAGAGTTAGTAGACCGACACGCTATCCACTCACCCACCGTGGCAAGCCCGGATGGTTAAAACGGGACAAAAGTCTATTTAAATGTTTCAACATTGATTAGCCGCCATGTTCGTTTTATACTAACAGGTTTATGAAAGTCGCAAAGACAAATTTCTAGTAGCACCCCTTAGCACCGCATAAAAGTTTAGGGTGAAATCTGTTACTGTTGTGGAGATATAGAAAGCCAGTTAAATATTTCGCGCAGCCGCCATGTTGGATTGGTGAAACGCATTAAAATTTGGAAGGCATGGTCGACTAAACGAAGCAGTACAGGGGCGTGCAAATTATTAGTCGACGCCAGTTTCCCAAAATGACATTTATACTTTTCACGGCTTAACGCACTAAATATGTTTGCAAGGCAGTGAAATTACTTCCAATGTTCAACCAGGAGTAGTATTTATATTTTTTTAAGAAACTCAAAGAAAATGATTTTTTAGATTTTTCAATAACAGAGGAGCCTTGCTACTGCAAAATGCCAAACGTTTTCTTTATTACTTCACTCAACTTTTCGTGTGAATTTAGAGCTGGGGGTTTTGGAGTCATTTTACTGATGATTCGCTCTTGAACTATTCAAAGATTCATGAACTATGGATTGAAATCACCTGACATATAGGGTATATTGCAAAGTCAATGACAAAACAGAAAATGGGCCAAGCTCAGGGATTCCCAATAATTCTGAAAGTTTCGTTGGTTGGTTGGTTCCTCAGTTTAGGGGCTGCGACAACGCGGCCATGTAGCCCCGTGTACTTTGGGTGTGTGTAGAATCTGTCTGTTAACCTGTGTTAATTGTGATGACTTTATTAGTGTGTGTTATCCGTTTTCAATTCAAGTGAGGACTGCAGACATTGATTTTTTTCAAGTAGTTCCTACTTTTGTCGCCAAACGCCACCATCAACGACTACCAGTTCAGAACTTGATTACCAGATGCCACCGCTCCTGGCGACGAACGTTGGAACCTAAGAGCGTTTTTCGAATGTTTAGCCTATATATAATTTAGATTCACACAGGTGTAATTAGTCGAAGGTTGCTTAACATGCCATAAATCTATGACATGGGACCGCGGGCTTTACTTCCCGTCCGAAGGAAGGTATACTGATGGATTTTTAACGCTCTTAAAAATCCTACGGCTTCGGCCGGGTTTGAACCCGCGATCTTGGGCATAGAAGCTCAGCATGCTACCAACTACGGCACCGAAGCCGCTATCTCAAAGTTTCCAGTCACAATTCCTTATGGGAAAAGGTGTAAGTTCACGGGGGAGAAAGCATTACAAAGTAGAGCAACAAAATATGCCAGCAGTTAATCAATAAAATGATTTTGAATAAAATATTGCGACTGATTTTAATTCTTTATTTGATTCTAATAATTTGCACACTTCTCTATATTACACTTACCGAGTTTCAATGAAATCTCTTTGGCCGTTTATATTTTATTAGGAGGACACACACACGGACAAAATGCGATCTCATAGCCATATTTATATTCGACCCTGACTATTATATGTCAGAAAACTGTACTATAATGAGGCACACTATTTTTCATTATGAAACAGTTTCTCCCACCAATCAGAGCTCAAGAAACAGTTGTTTGACCAATTAGATAATTAGATGCGCTGAGTTCCACGGCCTTCTAATTTAAATTTCATTGCATGGCCTAGTGTCATAGGAGGGTAATCGAGAAGGCCATGGTCAAATACAAGGCATTCTGTGTGTCTCATGTGCTCTATTCAGTACATAAAACTGGTGAAAACTCGACAGATATTTTATTTATTTATCGTATGGATTTTAGTGCCGGCAGTGTCCGAAGACACGTTCGGCTCGCCTGAGTCTGTAGCTGCTTCCAGCGGACACCCTAAAGGGTGAGCTACAAGTTCCGTTCAATTTCAAGTAGTTCCAACTTGCGCACCAGATATCAATGACACCTAGTGGTGAACGTTGGAACTTAGATAGAGCGTTCTGACGAAATCTAACCTAACAATTTTGCTTTACACAAGTTTAGTCTGTGAAAGGATCTTTTACATGCCATAAATCTATGACATGGGACCGCCGGCTTTACTCCCCCCCCCCCGAAGGAAGGCATACTGAAGGATTTTTAACGCTCTTAAAAAATCCGACGACTTCGGCCGGGTTTCAACCCGCTATCTTGGGCATAGCAGATCAGCATGCTACCGACATAAAATAGTTATAATAATTATCGTCGAACATAAACAGTCGTATGCAACTCGCCTATAATGGTAATTAAGACACTCGTATGGAAATTATAAAACTCGCATACGCTCGTTTTATAAACATACTCGTGTCTTAATTATTGCCATTATAGGCTCGTTGCATAATGTACTATTATGTTCGACCCTGACTATTATATGTCAGAAAACTGTCCTATAATGAGGCTCATTATAGCGCTATTTTTCATCATGAAACAGTTTCTCCCACCAATCAGAGCTCAAGAAACAGTTGTTTGACCAATTAGATAACGATAACATCGCACCTGCGCTAGGTACCAAGGCCTTCTAATTTAAATGTAACTGCGTGGCCTAGTGTCATAGCGGGGCGATCGACGAGGCCATGGTCAAATACAAGGCATTCCCTGCGTCTCATGCGCTCTGTTCAGTACATAAAACTGGCAAAATCACGACAGATATTTATGAATATTTACGTTCGAACATAAAATAGTTATAATAATTATCGTCGAACATAAACAGTCGTATGCAACTCGCCTATAATGGTAATTAAGACACTCGTATGTAAATTATAAAACTCGCATACGCTCGTTTTATAAACATACTCGTGTCTTAATTATTGCCATTATAGGATCGTTGCATAATGTACTATTATGTTCGACCCTGGCGAAATGTAAATATTATATGTCAGAAAACTGTACTATAATGAGGCTCATTAATAGTAGAAGTTCTCTTTATATCCCACCAATTGGAGCTCAAGAAACAGTTGTGTGACCAATTAGGTGAGGATAGAATCACACCTGCGCTCACTTCCATGGCCCCCTATTTTAAATTTCACTGCATGGCTTGTGTCATAGTGAGGTACTCCAGGAGGCCATGGTCGAATACAAGGTAATCTGTGCGTCTCATGAGCTCTGTTCAGTACATAAAACTGGCGAAATCTCGACAGATATTTATAAATATTTATGTTCGAACATAAAATAGTTATAATTACCGTCGAACATAATGTACAATTTGTTCATAAATTAGTTGCAGTAGCTATTAAACTTACGCTACTTGTCGAGATTTGTTAGTCAATGTGATTTTATCATTTCAAATGATCTTGTCGACTTCATCGTTATGCTTACGTCTACCGTTATGCGTCACGGTTGCGGCGTGTATGACGTCATCATGTTGTTCAGTGCATATGCACCGAGTCTGAGTTTACTCCTGGGGTCGGGCGTTATGCGAACGGGGACGGCGAGTGCGTGACGTCATGCAGCTCCCACGTGGGAAGCCTAAGTTAAAGGGTAATGGAGTCTGTTGAGTCTGAGTTTACTCCTGGGGTCTGGCGTTATGCGAACGGAGACGGCGAGTGAGTGACGTCATGCAGCAGAGTGCACGGGAAGCCTAAGTTAATGGGTAATGGAGTCTGTTGAAAGAGTCCAGGGGCTTCGAGCGAAGTGAGAAGCCCTCCTGAGCCTTTCTAACATGTGTAGCATTTGTAACATGCGTCATTTGAAATGATATAATGTATAGTCTCTCAGACTGACTGTAACTTTTTTTGTTAAGATATTGTTAGTGGTTGTTTAACTTCAAGTTTGATCGTTTAGTGTGATATCTGTGTTTGTTATTAAATGGTCATTTTACAAAACGATAAAGATATTAGAGAGTGTCATAGACCACGCATAATAATCTATTTTCATTAAAATGATAAAATTAGGCTAAACATGGACTAAGGTTTATGTCGGAATGATCGATTTAGACTGTGTCGCTTGTGGTACAATCGACAGCTGGATTGATTTATAGATTTCTGTCGCACATACCATTACTCAAGATGAGACACATGTCCATCAATCTAAAAGGCTGATATGCCAATTACTGGTGGCGTTATTTCACGCAGGTTTTGGGGATTACATATGGAGCCAATCTTATGAAATATTCGACTAATGATTTAAACAGTGTATGCTCATTTGGTTAGGTAAATGGGATAGTTATATCGTGGTCATCAATCCACTGTATCTATTGTGTGGTGTAACCTGTCTGATATAATGTGTTTTCTGATGGCCATATGGTGTTCATGTGAAATTAAAAGGAACAATTCGAAGTCTTGCGGTACTAAGCCATATTTCTCCACCACACCTACGCAGATGCTTGGCTCTGATGTGAGACTACTCAACAGTTACAATGGCCAGAAATGTCTCAATCATCCGCCTTCTCTCCAGAGATCCTGGGTTTGATTATCGACAGCTCGAGGATAAGTGAGTAGTTCAGTTGCAAAATCCAACATGGCAACTATACGAAATATTTAGATGGATCTCAATATCTACGAATCTATATCTATTGCAGCAAATAAATTGACATTTTGGATGTTGTTAAAAGCTATTAACTTAAAAAGATGGTATATTGGCTTTCACGGCCGGTGAATTAAAACTCAGCAATTCTTCTAGGTTTGTGCCGTGTCTTGTGTGGGGTTTCGCCTAGGACACCAAGCTGGCTCATCGGCGGGCTCTTGGTGTCCCCGCCCGGACCCCCACAGGAGTGACGAACTGCGCGCCACCTCCCTTTATATTAGGTGCAACTGCACCACTTGACTGCGAGAACTAAAAGCTCAAGCAGCCTTAACCTCCCTATGAAGGCTTCCAAAAAGATGGCATATTGGCTTTCACGGCCGGTGAATTAAAACTCAGCAATTCTTCTAGGTTTGTGCCGTGTCTTGTGTGGGGTTTCACCTAGGACACCAAGCTGACTCATCGGCGGGCTCTTGGTGTCACCGCCCGGACCCCCAAAGGGAGGTGGCGCGCATTTCGTTACTCCTGTGGGGGTCCGGGCGGGGACACCAAGAGCCCGCCGATGAGTCAGCTTGGTGTCCTAGGCGAAACCCCACACAAGACACGGCACAAACCTAGAAGAATTGCTGACTATTAACTTAAGTTTACGAATTAGTTAATCACAAAACCAACATGGTGGCCAAGCAAAATTTAACAGTAAAAGGAACTTACTAACGATTTATTCATCCGAGCGCTGTGATACTTGGCATGGTATATCTTCATACAAGCGTTAATATACTGAAGTCTAATTTAATATAATTTTATGATAACATAAAAATGGCGCCTGTGCAATCTTTCAAAATCTCGTTTTCATTTCTCGTGTCCTAAATAAGACCGGTAGGATATATGAAAATAGGCTATTTAGTCCTTTATGGAACTACTTATTTTTACTGTGTTTTCACATATGTTTTCTTGTTTAAATTTAATTATTTTTGTGTTATTTTGAATAACATAGTTGTTCGAAGGCTTATTTGGATTTCTATTCTTACGATACGCTACCAGACTACTACCATTGATCTATGTTCATACGATTTGTTTTGGTATCTGTAATTAAGAATTTAATTGATAAACAGGTAATAGTATAACTACTCTTTAACAATATGTAATAAAGTGGACTGGTAGGTAGCCCAGAAGTTGTTCGAAGAACAGGTATTCCTGGTAGTTGCGTATAAATATGTAAATAACCGCTGCAGGCAGCTAAAAGAAGTAAAGAATATATTATTAACTGCTGAATTATCCATCTTCTTCAATAATAATAATAATAATAATAATAATATCGTACTGCCTTGGGTGCCGGGTGCAAGCTTTGTTAATTGACACCCAGAGGGCAGCTTGCATGTCGAATTTCGTCGTTCCTTTGAACGCTATGAAAGTCAAGAAGGTTAGATATCCAAACTCCTGCACGCTACAGCGCTTTCTAGTAGAGAATGGAGGAACTTTGTGTTGGCGGAAAATCCCGAGATTAATTTTTCCATTGAACACGGCCTACTGAATTCAAATGTGTTCTTTAACATGCTAACAACGTATGTCGGGATTTTTGTCGCCTTTCCAAAATCACTTACCACGGCCAGGGGCGAACCTGCAATCTTGTTTTTATTTTTTTATTTGTTTAGCGTATGGCTATTAGAGCCGGGAGTGTCCGAGGACATGTTCGGCTCGCCAGGTTTGTAGCTGCTTCGAGACGGACACCCAATGAGTGAGCTACAATTACCGTTGGGGAGGGAAGTTGGAATGTAAGGACGAGGAGTTGGAAGGTAGCGGCTGTGGCCTATAGTTAGAGACCAACCCCGGCATTTGCCTGGAAGGAAGATGGGAAACCACAGGAGATCATCTTCAAGGTTGCCGGCGGAGGGATTCGAACCTCCTCGCCTCCCGGATGTGAGCGACTGCCAGCAGTCATGCCGTAACGACCACGGCTAACTCACCCGGTTTGGGGTTGGTAATCCGACACGTTAACCACTCACCCACCGTGGCAAGCGATCTTCTTCAATAATATCTGCAAGATTCTTTGCGGGGGAGCGTGATGGCGCAGTGTCTTAGCTGCTCGTCTTTCACCCGGATGTCTGGGGTTTGAATCCCAGTGACAGCGGCGTAGAATTTTCATCTGAAAGATCACGTGGTGTCAGGAAGGTCATCCGGCCTTAAATCCCCGGCCTAAACTAAAATGAGCCTGGTTGGCTCCGGCGATCCAAATTAATTGGGAAGAAAGTGATGAAGAACACACACATCTGTAAACTCTTTGCGAATGTTCCATGTGGGTGTTACTGTTGGTCCCCACGTGCCCTGCGGGTGTGTCGTCACATCCCCTTGAAGTTAAATTGGAACTACAGTTGATCAAGTCCCTCCCCTCCCGCTCGGGGATTTATTGAATTGGTTAACTCTTCCTCTCGCTCCAACACTCACACCACCACTGTCTCCGTGGTCGCACTCCACCGACTATTTACATCGCAACTGCGGACATCCATTGAGCTGGTCGTGTAGTCGACTGGGCTGCACCTCATCCAACACAGAGCTTCATTTGTGGAGACATATTGTGGGTTTACCTCTTCATAGGGCAAAACTATTGTTTACTTATATGTGTTTCTACATTTAAATTCCTTTACCCTCCAGGTTGGTGGAACCCACGGACTCAGTGAGGGAACTCACCACTACCGCCTCTACGGGCAGTGTCCTGGAGCTGGGAACATCGAATCGGAAGGGATACAACTGGTGAGGTGAGAATGGCACCTCGCCCAGGCGGCCTCACTTGCAAAGCGAACAGGGGCCTCATGAGGGAAGGTAAGGGATCGTGAGGATGGATAGGCAAGGAAGAGGGAAGGAGGCGGCCGTGACCTTGAAGAAGGTACCATCCCGGCATTTGCCCGAAAACGAAGTGGGAAACCACGGCTGAGGGGGAATCGAACCCCCTCTACTCATTTGGACCACCCGAGGCTGAGTAGACCCCGTTCCAGTCCTCGTACCACTTTTCAAATTTCGTGGCAGAGCCGGGAATCGAACCCAGGACCTCTGGGGCGGCAGCTAACCATGCTGACCCCTACGCTACGGAGGCGACTTTAATTCATTTTAATTATTATAATTATAAAATAGAGCTATTGGGCAAGGAGGAAGGCTCAACATACGTTGATTCCGCGGGGTCCTAAGTGACCCATGCGCGAGAAGAAAAGAAGAAGAAGTATCTATATAAAACTCAATGTTGGTTTGTTTGTCTGTTATTTATACAAATCTACACCGTTTCACCGATCTAATAACTTGACGTACATATTGTCGCTAGGCGACAACGACTAACACTGTAACATGATAGTCAATGCCGCACCATTGATGGACAGGTTGTCACTAGGCAACAACGATTTACTCTGTATCATGATAGTCCGGTAAAATTTGGTTGGTTGGTTGATTCTTAAGTTTAGGGGCTGCGACAACGCGGTCATGTAGCCCCGTGTACTTTGCGTGTGTGTAGAATCTGTCTGATAACCGGTGTTAATTGTGATGACGGTATTAGTGTGTGTTATCTGTTTTTTTAATTTAAGTACTGCAACTTAGAATTTTTCAAATAGTTCCTACTTTTGCCGCCAAGCGCCACCGTCAACGACTACTAGGCTAAGTTCACAACTCAGCTGCTAGACGCCACCGCAGTCGGCTCTTGGCAAAGAACTTAGAAACCTAAGAGCGTTGTTTACAATAACCTATCCAATTTAGCTTCACGCAGGTGCAATTAGTGGAAGGTTCTTTAACATGCCATAAATCTATGACATGAGACCGCCGGCTTTACTTCCCCTCCGAAGGAAGGCATACTGAGGGATTTTAACGCTCTTAAAAAAATCCGACGGCTTCGGCCGGGTTTGAACCCGCTATCTTGGGCATAGAAGCTCAGCATGCTACCGACTACACCACCGAAGGGTAAAATTTGCTAAAGGACACATGAAAAAACTGACCGATGTCATGCTATCCTGTCAGAGAAACATAGTGGCATACATTCCTATAATCACCTATCACCATTATGCAGTTTTCATGTGTAGTGAACCCGAGGGGGTCATGCTGACTGATATCGAACGTGGATCTCAGAGACTGTGATCTCAGAATAAAGGTTCCACCAGGGAACGAACCCGAGGTCTGTTGAGGGAGTTTCGTTGTAAAAACCCCTAGAGGAATATATATATTTAATCACTGGTGTGATTTCAGTTGATAATGACATTATTTATTAAAATAATGCAGGGAAAATGAGCGGAATACATCATTATTGGACTACTTGGAGTAGGCTATGCTGGACTTAGAACGCAGAAGTAGAGAGTTTGACATTTTACTAATAGCCCCAGAATTGTGGGAGGAGACTCTTGGAGCCCTGTCAATCTCGCTGACCTAGTTAAGTCGTCTGGAAGAGGTCGGGAGGTTGAATAATGACCCAGTTCTTCCCCGTTTGAGATTAGGACTAAGAAGAGAGGGGAGAGATCCCAAGGAAAATCATTGATTACTCGTGATTGGAGTAACGCAATGACATGAGAGTTGCACACAGGTGAATCTTTAGCCAGGAAGCTAATTTTAGAGCCTTTAATCTGCGAAATTGACGCATATTTAATGGATTGCGTAAGGACACAGGACTATGGATGTTCGCGGCTGGGTTTGACGATGTCGCCAGGGATTCCCACTGAAACCGCGTCCCCACGCCATGGAAAAGGCAATTAATATTAATTAACAAGCTGTACCCGGCATACGTTGCAATGCCAATCAAAGAAATTGTTGGCGTTGAAATTCTGTTTCTTGAAGTGCTTTTGGATACACAACATGTTAACTGCCTCTAAGCTATCATAAAATGGATTTTCTAATTTAGAACCATTCGAGGGAGCGTGCACAACAACTTTCAAAAAGTTTCATCGCTGTCACTCATTTGTTGAATCTAATCGTACGCTACCTATTGTGAAATGGATTTACTAAGTCGAAACCCTTCCCTGGCGTGTACACAATGACTCATCAATGATTCATCGCAATCGGATGAATGGTATATGCACGTATAGGGGTTTTTGTTTAAACGATTCGTGCGCTGTCACTCATTTGTTGAATCTACTCGTGCGCTACCTATTGAGAAATGTATTACTAAGTCGAAGCCCTTCCCTGGCGTGTACACAATAACACATCAAGGTTTCATCGCAATCGAAGAATGTTATATGAACGCAATAGGGAATTTTGTTGAAACGCTTCGCGCGTCGTCACCCATTTGTTGCATCTACTCTTGCGCTACTTATTGTAAAATGGATTTACTAAGTCCCCTTCCCTGGCGGGTACAAAATAACTGATCAATGTTTCATCGCAATCGGATGAATGGTATATGAACGCATACCTGATTTTGTTTAAACGATTCGCACTCCGTCACTCATTTGTTGAATCTACTCGTGCGATACCTACTGTAAAATGTATTTACTAAGTTAGAAACCGTCACGTAAGTGTCCACAACATCTCACCCAAGTTTCATCGCTATCGTCGTTCATTTGTCGAATCTACTCGTGTGCTACCTACTGTGAAATGTATTTACTAAGCCAGAAACCTTCCTTGGAGTGTCAACCATATTTCACCCAAGTTTCACCGCTAACGGCAGAATGGTATATGACCTTATACGGGACGTTGTTGAAACGCTTCGCGCGTCGTCCCTCATTTGTTGAATCAACTTGTGCGCTGCATATTGTATAGGGGATTTACTAAGCCAGAAATTTTCCATGACGTGTACACAACATCTCACCCAAGTTTCATAGGTACGGACGAATGGTACATGTATGCATACGGGACTTGGTTGAAACGCTTCGCGTGTCGTCGCTCATTTGTTGATTCTACTCTTGCGCTACATATTGTAATATGGATGTACTCAGCCAGAAACCTTCCCTGGAGTGTACACAATATCTCACCCAAGTTTCATCGCAATTGGATGAATGGTATGTGAACGTATACGGGACGTTGTCGAAACGCTTCGCGCGTAGTCACTCATTTGTTGAACATAAACGTGCGCTTCGTATTGTAAAATGGATTTACTTAGCCAGAAACCTTTCCTGGAGTGTACACAACAATTCACCTAACATTTATCACTATCAGACGAATGGTATATGACTTTATACGGGACTTTGTTGAAACGCTTCGCGTGTCATCGCTCATTTGTTGAATCTACTGGTGCGCTACCTATTGTAAAATGTATGTACTAAGCCAGAAACCTTCCCTGGAGTGTACACAGCATCTCACCCAAGTTTCATCGCTATCGGATGAATGGTATATGAAATTAAATGGGACTTTGTTGAAACGCTTCGCGCGCCGTTGCTCATTTGTTGATTCTACTCGTGCTCTACCTATTTTTAAAGGGATTTACTAAGCTAGAAACCTTCCCTGGAGTGCACACAAAATCTCAGCCTAGTTTCATTGCTATCGGACGAATGGTATATGAACGCAAACGTGACTTTGTTGAAATGCTTCGCGCGTCGTAGCTCATTTGTTGAATCTAATCGTGCGCTGCCTATTGTAAAGTGGATGTACTACGCCAGAAAATTTCCCTGCAGTGTACACAACATTTTACGCAAGTTTCATAGCTATCGGACGAATGGTATGTGAATGCATTCGGGACTTTGTTGAAATGCTTCGCGCATCGTCGCTCATTTGTTGAATCTACGCGTGCGCTACCTATTGTAAAATGGATTTACTAAGTCAGAAACCTTCCTTGGAGTGTACTCAACATCTCACCCAAGTTTCATCGCTATCGGACGAATGGTATATGAATGCATACGGGACTTTGTTGAAATGCTTCGCGCATCGTCGCTCACTTGTTGAATCTACGCGTGCGCTACCTATTGTAAAATGGATTTACTAAGTCAGAAACCTTCCTTGGAGTGTACTCAACTTCTCACCCAAGTTTCATCGCTATCGGACGAATGGTATAAGAACACATACGGGACTTTGTTGAAATGCTTCGCGCATCGTCGCTCATTTGTTGAATCTACGCGTGCGCTACCTATTGTAAAATGAATTTACTAAGTCAGAAACTATCCTTGGAGTGTACTCAACATCTCACCCAAGTTTCATCGCAATCGGACGAATGGTATATGAACACATACGGGACTTTGTTGAAATGCTTCGCGCATCGTCGCTCATTTGTTGAATCTACGCGTGCGCTACCTATTGTAAAATGGATTTACTAAGTCAGAAACCTTCCATGGAGTGTACTCAACATCTCACCCAAGTTTCATCGCTATCGGACGAAAGGTATATGAACACATACGGGACTTTGTTGAAATGCTTCGCGCATCGTCGCTCATTTGTTGAATCTACGCGTGCGCTACCTATTGTAAAATGGATTTACTAAGTCAGAAACCATCCTTGGAGTGTACTCAACATCTCACCCAAGTTTCATCGCAATCGGACGAATGGTATATGAACACATACGGGACTTTGTTGAAATGCTTCGCGCATCGTCGCTCATTTGTTGAATCTACGCGTGCGCTACCTATTGTAAAATGGATTTACTAAGTCAGAAACCTTCCTTGGAGTGTACTCAACATCTCACCCAAGTTTCATCGCAATCGGACGAATGGTATATGAACGCATAGGAGACATACACACACACCCACAGACAAACTATCACGTTACATTGATTTTTATATATATAGATAGATTGGCCGATCGATCCTTCAGCACGCAGATAGTTCTGGGATCAGTGAAGAAAAAGGAAACCGATGAGCATTGTTTCGAGACCAGAATCACGCTGGGAGAGGAGTTGATATAGCGTGGGAATTCTAGCTCTACTTTTTGTGTGAAACCAATATAAGGGAGTTGACCCTTGGCAGAACACAGTCGTTGTCAGACAGTTGTTGTCAGTTTTTGAACAGACTCGAGCGCGGAACGTATGTCGGTCCGGCTCAGGAAAGGACGCTCAAACAAAGACTTGAACATTTGAGTGTTAACCATTATATTCACCGCACATCGTAATGCACCAAGTGAGAAGATAATCATGCATGGTCATGAAATAATAAGAAGTACGGTAATCAACGAACGTTATTGTGTGAAATGCGTATTACCGAAGTCAAGGAAGGAGGCCCGGACTTCAACTTGGGAAGCCGCGCAGTAAAACCTTTAGAAGGCTTTTATTAAGGACAGTCATGCTGCATGTGTAGTCAGCAGTACGAACAATGGTTTGTGTTCACATAGGAAGTACCGTGTGATATAAGTTGCAGAACTATTGAAAGTAATAATCTGTGTAAAAATTATGTACAATGTTAAGCGCAGTGTATAATATATTGACTGGTTATACGTGTCTTATTGCGCTGGACTGCGCTGGGAGAAACTTTATGAAGTATTTGGTAATGTTTTAAGAATACCAAATAGGAATGCTCAGGACGAAAGTAAGCATATTTATGCAAAGCAGGAAGTTTACCGTAGGATTATTGATAGACTGTTGGTGATTCCGGAGGCAGATGAACCAGACTTTCAATCAGGAGTTGGTAGGAGCACGGAGGACGCCGTAGATACCTGCAATTCTGATATTTTGCCAGGGAATTTCAACCAATGAAAAGTGTAAAAAGTGACGTGTGTTATGTATAAATCATATGTGAAATATCTTTTAAATTAATGGTATAATAAGTGACATAAAGTGTCATGTGTTTTGGAAGCAATAGCTTCTTTATAGAAATGAAAAGTGCCGTGTGGTTGGTGAAAGAAATGTATTATAAAATGTGTATAGGCAAGATGCGAATGTCGCACTAATTCTGCAAATGGCAGGCGACCCGGAAGGATATAGGTGGTTGGAGCCTCCATGATGAGTCTACATATGTGAGTACCCCACAAATTATGATTATGTAGAAGTATAGACCACTGCATGCAATGTGATTTCAGAATTATAAAGATGCCAGTAAGAATCAGTACTAGGAGATAGACCCTCCAGGTTTAATCATGATTGTGTTGATTTTAGTAGAGTTGAGATGTTGTTGTGCATCAGTGAGTGGATTAATCGTTACCACTATTAATAAAATGGCAAATCAGTTATGTAAACGTAACGTACGAACACGGGTGTTCGATTTTTAAGATGGTTAAGTTGTGTCGGATTATGGTAATTTATGTCAGTAAGAATAATAATAATAATAATAAATAATAAAGGTATGAATGAATACATCAGGTAAAATGTTGTAAGCAAGAAATATTTACTCTAATTGGAAGACTTATCGATCCAAGCAGTAAGATTATACAGTAAGATTACATTAAGGGATTAAGAAAAGAGTTTAATATCAGAATATATTGTATTAATGGGAATATAATTATGCAAGGACATGGAAGAGCTTTCTAGTGAATTGAATTTGCAGCTGGTGTAAAAGCTTATAGAGTAATTGATAGATTTCTCTTAATAATTATAGGACGAAGATCATAACATTAGGTCATGGAACCAGGTATTCTATTCGACGTATGAAATCTCGTATAGCCGTGGGCATACTGGGATATGTGCTTTGTGCCAGAGTGTAATTAGTGTTTGGACCCTAACTCTGATGATGGATATGGAATGTTCCGGGTTCGAATCCTGTGATAGGTGAGAGGAGAACGTTGGACACCTCTGCACTCTATCTGATCGCCCGAGAACTTATTATTGAGTGATTCGGCTCTTGTGAAGCGAATCTTATGAACGGCAGTATATGACTGACCGCAGCATTTATTAAGATACCGGTTATCCAGATAGACCAATGTTTTTATGAATCTCGTACCTTCATGGTGTAATGGACCTATTTGGTGCCAATTATTATTATCCTCAGGGTAGGAATAAATGTTAAAGCTCATCCAGTACCTATTTGCATACCATTCAGTTTAAATCCATTGGGATATGTGTGTCACTGTGACCACGGTATTGTCTTTAAAAATCGTATTACTGCTTGGGGAGATAAGCCATGTGGCAGGAAGCGAGGGTCGAGGTACTGTTGGGACCTCACTCCACCCCATTGTATACAGGCCACTCGGAAGAGGGGGCTGAGCTGGCAAGTGAACCGTGAAAGAAAGTTTAAAAAGGGCAGATTTTAGACCCTAGTAGTAGTGTGAAATGAAACATTGTTATATTGAGTAATGAAGTCATGTGGTTTAAGAACACATTGGTAATTATAGATCACCCTGATGGTTAATGATTTTAGCAATCTAACGAATGGTTGGAAGTTGCATTTGTTACTGTCACTGACACCTTTTTCAGAAGTTGGTTACTCAACGCCACATGCTACGCGCGCAAGGGGAGCTTAATAATACCATCCAACACAGCGATAACTAAAGTTTTTAAGATGAAATCAAAACGGCATGCAGTGGAGCTATATAAATAGAGAGAAGTGTAGGGGTAGCTTTACATAATTATGGAGTTGCACGTAGATTTTGTTGTGCAACACCTGAATAGGCTAATGCATGTAAAGCATTTGGTGGGAAGAGAGAGATCAAACACACACGGTACACATAATTGTCAAATTAAGACGAGGTTTAAGGAATAAGTAATCTTGGGAAAGTAAAGAAGTCACATTTGATGACAGAAGAATCAAAGTACAGTTTTGTTTATGAAGTTGTATGTGCATCAGCGCACTAGAATGAATTGTAAAGTTAATATAAGGGTAAAGGTTTGAGTTATGATATGAGTTTATTATGATAATATTATGTTAATACTAGTGGATTGTGGAAGTAATTTTTGTTTGATTTTGTTTTATGTTTGTGGGGATTGTTATTTTTGTTTGAAGCCATGATTTTATTACTGAATTAAAATCTTTAGAATAGAGTTGTGCCTTATCATTGTAGAGTTGATACATTTTAGTCTCAAATCCAAAATATGCAACTGCTCAATGGGGGAACGGTACACGCCTGAGTCCTGACGCTAGCTGGAGGCGGAAGCATATTTTCCATGGAGATTACTCACATGGGTACAGTAGACAGTTGTTATTTCATTTGCGGGGCTTAGACATCGTGGTCATGTTGCCCCGTGTACATGGATGTGTGTGTAGAATTGTTGTGATAACCGGTGTTATTGTGATTGTTGCACTAGCATGTGTAAATTGGATATATGATATGGTATTTGAAGCCATTTCTCAGTGTTGCTCAAGGATTTATTGAACTGTAGTATTCTCTATGCATTCGTATACCCTGCGGGTAACACTGCCAACTTTAAATTTCGGACAGACCACTCCATTCCCTGCATTTAGGCCCTTTGTCTCAAATCTACACCGTTTCACCGATATCAACCAAAATTTGTATACCTACCCTTTGGGACCCTGAGAGTAACACTGTCTACATGAAATTTCGGACAAACCACTCCATTCTCTGCATTTAGGCCCTTTGGCACAAATCCACACCGTTTCACCGATCTGAACCAAAATTTGTATAATTACCCTTTGGAACCCTGCGAGTAACACTATCTACATGAAATTTCGGACATACTACTCCATTCCCTGCATTTAGGCCATTTGGTGCAAATCTACACCGTTTCACCGATCTGAACCAAAATTTGTATACTTACCCTTTGGAACCCTGCGTGTAATACTGTCTACAGGAAATTTCGGACAGACCACTCCATTCTATGCATTTAGGCCCTTTGGCACAAATCTACACCATTTCACCGATCTGAACCAAATTTTAAATACTTCCCCCCATTGAAGCCCGACGAGTAACACTGTCTGCATGCAATTTCGGACAGACCACTCCATTCCCTGCGTTTAGGCCCTTTGGCACAAATCTACAATGTTTCACCGATTTGAACGAAATTTTGTATATTCACTCTTTGGAACCCTGTGGGTAACAATGTCCACTTGAATTTTCGGACAGACCACTCCATTCCCTGCACAATTCTACACCGTTTCACTTAATTGCACCAAATTTTACATACTTACCCTTTGAAATCCTGCTGGTACCACTGTCAACTTGATAGTTTGGAAAACCCTCTCCATTCCCTACATTTAGAATAACAGACAAAATGAACTTGAAAACCACGTTATTAGGCCCTAAAACATGTCCGCAGTAGTGTACCTCTAAGAATATATTAATAAGTCTATTGTTGGCTGGTAATTTGGGATGCATCACGTCGCCCCTACCAGTGTTCTGGTGCAGAATTGCGCTGCTTATAAATTGCAGTCACGAGGAATAATTAGTGCAAAAAGATTTCTTAGGCCCCTTAAAACAGTTGTCAGTATGACTATTATGCCTCTGTATAAGTGCGATGGTGTTGGTGCAGTACATTGAGGTTATCAGCTGCAATAAGCTATGGTGCTTTCAAATTTACTTTCGCTTATTCCGATCCTTATCCTTGAGCGCTATGATAAATGACACTATTGCTGCCTCAGGAGCTTGGGACAGCCAAGTGCTCTGACTATTTTCCTACGGCGCTATGCGACAAAAGACGACACTATTGGTCTCTGTTTTCCTAACAGCCAATGAGATATGGGCCCTACACAGTGTCTCATTTCACTTACTCCTCTTTCTAATCATATGTTTCAATTCGTTTGTTAATTACATGTGTCAGTACTGTAGTTAGTAAATAGCAGTTTCCCTATTAATTATTATCATTATCATTACGGAAAATTGTCCTAAATATTACGTCCATTATACTGTACTAGTTATCACCCCCACTACCACGACCACCACAAAAGTTATATTTTTTATTTCTGTCAGTGTAAATAACATTTGCCAGTCCTGTAGTAGTATTCATTAACATCCATAAAACAAATTAATCCACCGGACGAAGCCAGACACTACTGCTAGTTATAAATAATGCTATTTTTGGCCTACTTTTCACATTTTGCAAAAATGAGGAAAAAGTAGACTTATGAGATTGGGCAAATGTGTGTCTGTCTGTCTGCCTGTCTTTCTGTCTGTGTGTCCGTCTGGCTGTGTGTGTGTCCCCCCCCCCCCCCTATCAACTCCTAACTAAACGGCTGCAGCAATCGAAACAAAATGTGGTAGGAGTAAAGATGTATACCTGAATATCTCACGGCCATATTTGAAAATGATGTCAGTGCTACCAACTGCCGAAAAATCGCAATTGAAATTTGAGCTCCATGTTGGATATCATGGAAGGTATAAATGGGAGCTATTTCAAAATTGGCACACGTATAGATAATAATATTGCAGATTAATTTCCAGGAGGCCATACATGGCAGTGTTGCCAAAATGATTATAAGCCTGCTGATAGGTCCAAATTTTAAATGTATATGACTTCTACACTATCAATTGGATTTCAACCAAATTTCGTATGTGCTATGTGTACATAAACAGATATGACTGAGCGTACTCTTAAGAGCCACCAAGGCTCCCAACTGTAAAAAATGCTCTCATTAAAAAAAATCCAAATACCCATATATCAGAAAGTATGCAAGCCGACAGCTTTAAAATATGCACACTTATAGTACCTGACATTCTATATTAATTTGGAGTAACTTATATACGTCAGTGCTACCAACATGATTCTAAGCCTGCTGAGAGGTCCAATTTTAAATACATGTAACTTCTATACTATCATTTGGATTTCAACCAAATTTCGTGTGTTCTATGTGTACCATAACAGATATGACTATGCCGATTCTTAATAGTAACCAGGGCTGTCAACTGTTAATAAAAACTGTCTCTATTTTTGTTACCCTAATATCAATATATCAGAAAGTATGCAAGCCAATAGCTCTAAACTCTGCACGCGTATAGTACCTGGCATTCTAGATTAATTTGGAGTAACTAATATACGTCAGTGCTGCCAACATGATTCTAAGCCTGCTGATAGGTCCAATTTTTAAATGCATGTAACTTCTATACTAACTAATGGATTTCATTCAAAATTGACACAACAATAGATCATATTATTTCAGATTATTTCTGACCAATACATGTATGTCAATGTTGCCAACATGATTTTACGCGCGCTGTTAGATCCAATGTTTAACTGCATGTAACGTCCATGCTATCCATTGCACTTCAACCAAATTTTGTATTCTGTACCGTAAGAGATGGAACTAAGAATATATTCAGTCACCAGTCTATTAGGCTACATTATGCCAGGTATACAGTATTTCGAACTAATTAGAAATTTCGATATTACCAACTTAATTTCGTCTTTATTCTAGATAGATCCATATAGATTAATCATTGGCATGAATCTTAAATTTTAAGAAAAGTAGGCTCTTTAGTTCGTCACGGAACTTCTTGTTTGTTTATTAATTTCAATGTTTATTTATCTATTAGCCTACTTTCGATTTTTGCAAAAAATGAAAGTAGACTTATGAGATCAACACAGGGCGAAAAAAGTGTGTCTGTCTGTGTGTGTGTATGTGTGTGTGTGAGTCTGTGTGTGTGTCTGTGTGTGTGTGTGTGTGTGTGAGTGTGTGTACTCTGAATGTCTGTCCCCCCCTATCAATTCGAACACGGTGAATGCGAATTGAACGAAATTTGGTGCAAAGGTAGCACTAGCAAAGGACACCTCAGTGTCATGTTTTATATCGCCGCCATCTTGACGGAAACGTAATGGCGGCCACACAAATGTTCAAAGCTTAAATCAAATTACGACTAACCTAATCATCCGATCTCTACCAAATTTTGCAACAACATACCTTTATGGGGGGAGCATCCTTTGACCAAACTAATAAGTCATCAGCGTAATAGTTTGCGGATGGAGGCCATCTTTGTGTGAAAATCGATTCCCCCTATTAATTCGAACACGGTGCAACCGAATGGAACGAAATTTGGTACAGAGGTAGTACTAACAAAAGGCACCTCAGTGTCATGTTTTATATCGCCGCCATCTTGACGGAAACGTAATGGCGGCCACACAAATGTTCAAAGCTTAAATCAAATTACGATTAACCTAATCATCCTATCTCTACCAAATATTGCAACAACATACCTTTATAGAGGGAGCATCCTTTGACCAAATAACTAGGTCATTAGCCTAATAGTTTGCGGATGGCGGCCATCTTTGTGTGAAAATCAATTCCCCCTATTAATTCAAACACGGTGAAACCAAATGGAACGAAATTTGGTACAGAGGTAGCACTAGCAAAGGGCACCTCAGTGTCATGTTTTATATCGCCGCCATCTTGACAGAAACGTAATGGCGGCCACACGAATGTTCAAAGCTTAAATCAAATTACGATTAACCTAATCATCCGATCTCTACCAAATTTTGCAACTACATACCTTTATGGAGGGAGCATCCTTTTTACCAATCTAATAGGTCATTCGCCTAATAGTTTGCGGATGGCGGCCATCTTTGTGTCAAAATCGATTCTCCCTATTAATTCAAACACGGTGAAACCGAATGGAACTAAATTTGGTACAAAGATAGCACTAGCAAAGGGCATCTCAGTGTCATGATTTATATCGCCGCCTTATGGACAGAAACGTAATGGCGGCCACACAAATGTTCAAAGCTTAAATCAAATTACGATTAGCCTAATCATCCGATCTCTAGCAAATTTAGCAACAACATACCTTTATGGAGGGAGCATCCTTTGACCAAACTAATAGGTCATCAGCCTAATATTTTGCGGATGGCGGCCATCTTTGTGTGAAAATCGATTCCCCTTATCAATTCGAACACGGTGAAACCGAATGGAACGAAATTTGGTACAGAGGTAGCACTAGCAAAGGGCACCTCAGTGTCATGTTTTATATCACCGCTATCTTGACGGAAACGTAATCGCGGCCACCCAAATGTTTAAAGCTAAAATGTAATTATGACCAACCTAATAATCTAGTCTCTACCAAATTTTGCAACACCATATCTTTATGTGGGAAACATATTCGGACCAAACTGCAAGAACATCAGCCCAATAGTTTGCAGATGGTGGCCAAGTATGTGTGCAAATCGATTCCCCCTATCAATTCAAACACGGTGAAACCGAATTGAACGAAATTTGGTACAGAGGTAGCACTAGCAAAGGGCACCTCATATTCATGTTTAATATCCCTATAGCACGTTGTATTTCAACAAGCTACTACAACCAACATTCAATCATACTCCTTGAAAAGGACAAAGTGTTATAACAATACCCATGCATTTAGGAGAAAGTAGGCTATATGTTCTTTACTGAACATCTTGTTTTTAATTTTCAATTATGTCCTTATAGTTTTAATTTTGATTTTTTAAATTAATTAATTAACTAATTTCGAATTGATTTTTACAAATATTTTCATAATTTTTCCATAGTTACGTTTATTATTTTTTATTATTACTATTTTTATTTTTATATTTCTTTTATTATTGTTATTTTATTTTTATATTTGTATTTCTATAATTATATTTTATTTTTACACATTAATTGGTAATGTTTTTAGTTTATTTTTTTTAAAATTTTATCCAACGCATTACGTCAAGTAGATACGTACATGTATATATTATTTTGAATTTTGGAAATACTAGCATTCCGGCATGAAAATTCTCCGAAATTTGACATAAAGATTCAACTATCAGCATCTTTGAATGCATACACTGTCCTTATGACAGTTAGTTAACATAGAGACCACTATCCCATGAAGGGTTAATCCTCCTCACATTTGCCTAAATCTGTTGTTGTTGATTCATTTTGGATCTTAGTGACATCAATGTCATTTAACTTCGTGCACTTTGAAAGTGTAATTTGTCTGATAACCTGTGATTTTCTGATGGCTGTATTAGTGTGTGTTTTAGTAATTGGGACTGGCATTTGGAAAAGTCTACCGTGGCCTTAAGTTAGGAATGATCCCGGAATTTGCCTGGAGTAGATTAAAGGAAAAAAGGAAATACTTTAAATAATTTCAAACTGCAATACTCTTGTAATGTCCCTGCTACAAGGGATATCTCATATCTGCTTTAATATCGCACCCTCTAGCCATTAAACCAGCCATCAATTTTCATCAGTTGGTAATAACCACTGCTACCTTCACATTAAAATTTATATTCCCATAGAGAGAGCTGCAATTGTTATAAAATGCCACACAGAATTGAGTTGCTATGGTTTGCTGAAATAATTAAAAAAAAGTGTTTGATGAGGGCACAGGGGTATGAAATTTACGTATTTTTAATCGTATGGCATAGCCTACAGTAACATTAGATATCACAAAAGAACAACATATTTACAAATTAATGTCCAAGTTCCTTAAATAATCCACTGAATCTGGAGTCACACGTACAAAATCCCTGAGTATGTCCCCAGAGAACAATCACGTACAATATGGGAGATGGTCTGTCTCTCATCACCACAATCACATGCAGGAGATGGTAATTTGTTCCATTTGAACATCGCATCAGCACAAACACCATGGCCAGTCCGTATTCTGTTCAGTCTAGTCCATGTCCTTCTGGGTAGATTGAATCCAGGGTCCTTCACAGTTACGGATGGCATATCACGGAGCTCTGCAGTACAAGTTGAGTTCCAGTCCATAGTCCATGAGTCATGACATCAAAGTTTGCATTCACTAGTTTCTGAGCTGTTTGTAATGGTGGGCTCCTCGATTTGAGCCTCCTAAGCTGTAGATCAGCAATATCGGAATAAATAGGCAACTGCTGATTATTGATGGCCTATGATATTGCCTTACCAAAGCGCGATGTCTGCGAATTCGTGGAGGAGCAATGTGACGGAGCACAGGAAGCCTTTCAGTTGGAGTTGACTTCATAGTGCCTGAGATTATTCTCATGGTATTATTGAGTTGCACATCAATTTTCTCCACATGTGGACTGCTTATCCAAACTGGGGCACAATACGTAAAGAGAATGGAAATAAAATATAACATATGAACTGTTGTTTAATAATGTTATTTTTTACGTCCTATTTAACTACTGCGGCATTTGGAGTCGCCTGGATGCTGGAATTTTGCCCCGAAGGGGATCCTTAACGTGCCAGTAAATCTATTGACACGGCTCCCTTACATTTGCCAACCTTAGAATGCCAGCTGACTTCGCCAGGATTCAATCCTGCAACCTTGGGCACAGCGGGCGAGAACATAACCGTTGAGCTACGCAGCCAGTCTATCGCAATAGGGACGTCCTCTCTAATCTAGAACTACTGTCGACCAAAATATTATGTGCACTCGAGATTGAAGGTTGTTTGTGAAGTAACCAATAGACCTATATAAAGTCCAATAACATCATCATTTTTATCGTTTGATTTTACGTTTGTTCATGAAGGATTGGAATTTTTAATTTATATTTTAATATTTTTTATCGAAGTTGGAACACAAAAAGTGCCCGTTTTTAAGCGTGTTTCAACCACACGTCACATTTAAGAATGATTATCTCAAAAACCCGCCATCAGATCGAATCCAAAGTTTAACACAATATACATTGGTATGTTGTATAACTGGTTTATTAATTTCAAAATTTAGTGTGTCCTAGAAACAAAGTTGTTATCAATTTTGTAAGGTAACTTTTTCTCAGCTCGGGGTGGTCGGAAAATGTAGTTCTTGGTCGCATTGTAATCTTTATACAGTATATCAAAAGGTTATGCTGTATGGCTGTGAAATACGTACATAAAATCACTTATTTTATATCGGTTTGTACTTGTAAGGGGGAATAAGACATGGTTCACCAGCTAGCCACTCCGGGCAAACTTGTACAGCGTTGCCAAGATGGAGCCCATCACGCGTCATGGCGCGCCTCCTTCGGAAGTGATGGGCTCCATCTCAGCAACGCTGTACAGCTTTCCGCGGAGTGGCTAGCTGGTGAACCATGTCTTATTTCCCCGTAAAACTACAAACCGATAAAAATAAGTGAATTAATTTACGTATTTCACAGTCATACAGCATAACCTTTTGATGTATAAGGATTACAACGCGACCAAGAACTACATTTTCCGACCACCCCGAGCCGAGTAAAAGTTACCTGACAAAATTAATAACAACTTTGTTTCTTGGACACACACAATTTTGAAATTAATAAACCAGTTATACAACATGCCAATGTATATTGTGTTAAAATTTGGATTCAATCTGATGTTCGGTTTTTGAGAGAATAATTCCTAAATGTGACGCATGGTTGAAACACGCTTAAGATCGGGCACTTTTTGTGTTCCAACTGCGATAAAAAATATTAAAATATAAATTACAAATTCAAAACCTATATGAACTAACGTAAAATAGAACGACAAAAATGATGATGTTATTGGATTTTATGTAGGTCTATTGGTTACTTCACAAACAACCTTCAAACTCGAGTGCACATACTATTTTGGTCGACAGTAACTTTGTGGCTGGGAGGCGTGAGTATTGGAGTTTAGTCACGCAATGGATTAGGTTTAGGGCAAACCGAATGAACTGAAGTCATCTACAGGTATGACGAGTACACAAGAAGAGTGAGACTTGCTCGGCTTATGACATTCATGACATACCGATGTTATCCTGCGCCACCGGCAGGCCTACCGAAGCTGCACCCCCTCCCACACTACATTATTGTGTTAATTTTTCATCCTCTCTATGGTGTCCCCAACCCCGGCGAAAATTATGTCCTGATTCTTCTCCTACTTAGATTTATCAAATTTTATAATTTTGTTGTTGTAAATTATTTTAGAACCTCTGAGACATCGTGTTCATGTAGCCGCGTGTACTTGGGTGTGTGTATATGTAATGTAGTTAGGATTTGGGTGGGAAGCAGCCGTGGTGTTAAGTTAGATACTATCTGCCATTCCCTGGAGTAGAAGTGGGATACCACGGCAAACCACTTCCAGGATGGCCAAGGTAGAACTAGAATGCACAGGAACACTAGTTGCCATGGTATTCAAACTGTCAGATTTTTCTCCGCACTAATCACAGATATACCCTTAGCCCTAAAACAAGCGGATTCGGTGGCGTAGTTGGTAGCATGCTGAGCTTCCATGCCCAATATCATGGGTTCAAACCTGGCCGAAGACATCGGAATTTCAAGACCGTTTAAAATCCCTCAGTATTCCTTCCTTCAGAGGGGAAGTAAAGCCAGCAGGCCCATATCATAAATTTATGGCTTGTAAAAGAACCTTCCAGTAACTACAAAATTGTGTGAAGCTAAATGTGTAGGTTAGATATAATTAACGCTCTATTAAATTCCAACGTTCGTCGCCAGGTGCCGGTTGCTGTGGCACCTAATAGCCAAGTTCACAGCTAGGTGTCGTTGACGGTAGCATTTGGTAAGTAGGAACTACTTGAAAAATGATCGTCTGCAGTCCCAACCTGAATTACAGATAACGCATACTAATACAGCCATCACAATTAACACCGGTTATCAGACAGATTCTACACACACCCAAAGTACACGGGGCTACATGACCGCGTTGTCGCAGCCCCTAAACTGAGGAACCAACCAGGCCTAATCATATCCATGTTAATGTCCAACAAAAGGCAACTTCATGTCCACAACTTGATTTGCTAGATTGTATTTCTAACAATGTCCACAAGAGCTGGTGCAGAATTATATATTCTCAGTCCGAATGGTCTTCGACTGCTATGGATCCCTAATAGTACTTATTCCTGACAATATGTAACAATTTATGAGTTACAGAATCACATTGGCTGATTAAATCATGTCATAGAGGCTCTGGATCAGAACTACTCCAATGACTTTCGGGCATTAAGATGCAAAATTCCTGGCAGTCTTACAAGAAATACAATCAAACAAGATGTTCAGTAAAGAACATATAACCTACTTTCTCCTAAATGCATAGGTATTGTTATAACTCTTTGTCCTTTTCAAGGAGTATAATTGAATGTTGGTTGTAGTAGCTTGTTGAAATACAACGTGTTATACGGATATTAAACATGAATATGAGGTGCCCTTTGCTAGTGCTACCTCAGTACAAAATTACATTCAATTCGGTTTCACCGTGTTTGAATTGATATGGTGAATCGATTTGCACACATACATGGCCGCTATCTGCAAACTATTGGGCTGATGACCGTGTAGTTTAGTTTAAAGACGCTCGCCATATAAATATATGTTATTGCAAAATTTGGTAGAGATCGGATGATTAGGTTAGTCGTAATTTGATTTAAGCTTTGAACATTTGGGTGGCCGCCATTTCGTTTCCGGCGATATAAAACATGAGACTGAGGTTCTCTTTGCTAGTGCTAACTCTGTACCAAATTTCGTTCAATTCGGTTTCATCGTGTTCAAATTGATAAGGGGGACAGACATTCAGGGTACACACACTCACACACAGACACACACACAGACACACAGACAGACATACAGACAGACACACAGACATACACACAATTTGTGGCCCTGTGTAGATCTCGTAAGTCTACTTTTTTGTTGCAAAAATCTAAAGTAGGCTAATATATCTTCAATATATCCAGGAGCCAAACCAACAGTCGCAATTTTGTAATCTAATGAGAGAGACTAAAAATTAGCAGATGGATAGTGACCTTACTCAAACCATAAGCCACAAGATCCACGGATGGTCAAAGCTCATTGTTTTTATTTGCAAACAATACATTACTCATCGTGATTTAGTTCACATTTAACCATTCGAGATTGTCTCTACCTTTATTATTAACTTTATTTTTAGCCTACTTTCGATTTTTGCAAAAAATGAAAGTAGACTTATGAGATCAACACAGGGCGAAAAAAGTGTATCTGTATGTGTGTGTGTATGTGTGTGTGTGAGTCTGTGTGTGTGTGTGTGAGTCTGTGTGTGTGTGTGTGTCTCTGTGTGTGTGAGTGTGTGTACTCTGAATGTCTGTCCCCCCCTATCAATTCGAACACGGTGAATGCGAATTGAACGAAATTTGGTACAAAGGTAGCACTAGCAAAGGAAACCTCAGTGTCATGTTTTATATCGCCGCCATCTTTACTAAAACTGAATGGCGGCCACTCAAACGTTCAAAACGTAAAATCAAATAACGACTAACCAAATCATCCGATCTCTACCACATTTGGTAACAACATACCTTCGTATAGGATGCGTCTTGTGACCAAACTGCATGGTCGTCCGCCATACCATTTCAGGATGGCGGCCGTGCGAATTATGCAAACTTTATAATCCATATCATGGGACCCACCAGTTCCGATTATCGAGCCGAGAATCGTTTTAACTGTTCTAAAGGAAGAGGCACGTTCGAAATAAAATGTTTATTTTGTAATACTATAGTGCAGACGTGATTTTAAAAAGCTGAGCCGATTCAGTAATAAGACAAGATGGCAGCGGATATCTTGTGCCTGACTTATATTTCACTAATTTGAGTATTGCATGCAATATAGCGTACTGATACAAAATAAATAAACTTTGTATGAAATGCTTTATATATAAATAATATACTCCAGTGATGAAATCGTTTAGTATAAATCATTATTTGCTAACAAGTTCTATGTAAGTCATTTTATTTAGAACAATATTCGTTGACACAATTAGCTCAGTGGTAGAGCGTTAGCCTATCGCTCAAATGCCTATGGTTCAAACCCGATCAGAGCTAGTTTTTTTGCTTGAAATGTTATATGTTTATTGTTTTGTAATGACTCAGATGTTTTAAAATTAAGCGTTATATTGTGCATATTATGGTGTAAAATATATATTTAATTAAAACATAATTCGCCAGCAGATTTACTCGAGACATCTAGCTGCCAAAGAGGTAACTGCACGCCGACCTACTTATTAACTTCCAGATTTTATTGAAAAGTTTCTTCTTCTGGCCGCTAGAATGCACTCGCTCTGTTAGGATTATATTGTTCGATATTTCACCACTAGATGCCACGACTAGTCTACGTGGGGCTCCATTGATTACTATACCATTGGCATTCTATGCGCATCGAATTTGAAGAATGACAAGATGATACTACGATACATTTTTACTTTTTATTTTAAAGGGTTTGTAACAGCCTATTTTGCGTTACTTGAAAATGTTATTTGAAGTAAAGAACAAAACGATTTCACATAGTAACTGAATTCAAGCCGTTGGTGTTAGTTCAGGTTATTAATTACTACTTTTATTTCAGGCAAATAGCAATCGAAAATATCCACATAGTTTGTATACACACGTCTCTGTAGGGTCATGGAAAGATTTGTTAATTCAATTAGGGTTGTGAAAGCCATGCACAACCAGACGTGTAAAAACATGCCTCAACTCAAAGTTGGATGTTGCCCACGGCAGGTCGTATATGTAATAATAATAATAATAATAATAATAATAATAATAATGTTATTGGTTTTACATCCCTTTTAACTACTGCTGCTTTTAGAGACACCGGGGTGCCGGAATTTTGGTCCGAAGGGGATCTTTAACGTGCCAGTAAATGTACTGACACGGCTCCCTCGCATTTGTGCACCCTCAAATGCCAGCTGACTGCGCCAGGATACGAACCTGCAACCTAGGGCCCAGCAAGCGAGAACGTTACCGCTGAGCCACGCAGCCAGTCCGGTCGATTATGTCTCCAGATCCATAACATTCTTGATATACTTATCTTTCTTTCTTCAATGATGGTAGCAGTTTTTATCTAGGTTGTGGCGTTTGGTAGAGGTAAATCGTTTCTAAGGTCTTCAACAAAGAATAGTTCTATTATAATCTTTGATAATAACAACGAGTTATAACTATACTCATACATTTAGGAGAAAGTAGGCTATATGTTCTTTACTGAACAACTTGTTTTCCTTGAAAGTGACTGGACTGTAGTTCTTTCTGATGAATTTCAACTCTGTCAGGTATCAGGGATCTAAGACTTCAAGGGGAGTGTAGTTAATGTGCAAAGAAATGTGCAATGTCATAAATATTTATTGTACGTGAGAAATTTCGCACCTAGCAGTGGTTCAATTTACAATGTCAATAAAAACCAAAATTTTGTGATATGAGATTAAAGGATATCTTTTTCCGACATAAGATATTTTTGTACAGCAAAAAATATTAATGCTCTTGTATACTTACATATTATTTGCTTGAAATGTATTTTGAATATGTAAACTGATTAAGTCCTGTGGCTGTGGTGTGTCTTGTAGAGGTTCTCATTTTCCCCGGTCAGCGAGTGCTAGCTGGTGGTGTGAGGTACGTTCATCATATCCCCGATAGGTAGAGTCCTGCGCCGATAAACAAAACGTTATCCACATCCGCCCCGCATCCGCACGACTATTATCCACATCCGCCCCGCAAACGCACGACTTTTATCCACTCCGCCCCGCATCCGCACGACATTTATCCACATCCGCCCCGCAACCGCACGACTTGTATCCGTATCCGCAGGAGTGTTTTCCAAATCCGCTGACATTACCATTATATTTTTAGCCTATTTTCATTTATGAAAAAAATAGGCTTATGAGATCACCTTTTGTCCATGTGTCTGTCTGTGTGTGAGTGTGTGTGTGATGGTGTGTGTCCCCCCCTAATAACTTCTAAACGGCTGGAGCGATTTCAATTAATCTCGCTAAGTTCATATCAATATTCCAGACGACCCCAACCGTGCCCTTAAAATTTTGTTATGTCTCACCAATCCAACATGGCGGATGTGCGAAATATTTCACCAGCATTCAATATCTCCGAAACTCTTACCGATATCACCGTGGAATATTTTATGGTGATAGAGGGAACTACTAGAAGTTCACCTATGTGACTTTTGAAAACCTGGTAAATATAAAACCAACATGGTGGCCAAGCGAATTTGTGACGTTTAAATAGACGTTTCTCTTGATTTAACCAACCAAAAGCAATAAAACTTGGTACAGTATATGATTTTACACATTGTAATACACAGACTTCTAACTTCGTTCAATTGTTTACCTATCCTCAAGATGGCGGTTTTGCGAAATGTTCCATCGGCATTCTATATCTCTGAAACTATTAGTGGTATCACCCTGACATTTTGTAAGGAGATAAAGGGCACTACTGGAAGTTCATCTATAAGACTTTCAAAAACCGGTTAAGTACAAAACGAATATGGCGGCCAAGCGAAGTTGAAACATTTTAATAGAATTTTTTCGTGATCTAACTCTCTGCCCGCAGTGAAATGTGGTACAGTAAATGATTTTACATATTGTAATGCACTGGCATCTAATTTAGTTCAATTGTTTACATAACCTCAAGATGGCGGCTCTGCGAATTTAAAAATTACGTTTTTATTTCTAGTGTCGTAATCATGCGATCGAAGTGAAAGTTGGAATAATGAACCTACGCAATAATTTTCCTTTAATGGTACATGACCCTATGGCCTATAGATATAACAATCCAACAAGGCGACCATCCGAAATCTTTAGATGGATCTCAATATCTACGAATCTATTACAGCAATCAAACTGAATTTTTTGATGTTCATAGGGGCTATGAACATGAGTTCACCTATAGTCAACAACAAGAACCCCTGGCACTATACAGCCCATGACTGGCTAAGGCCGACCAAGCAACCGCTGCCCAGCCATTCGGCCTGCAGAAATTGGGGTGACGCGTGATCAGCGCGTCGGGTCCCCTCGGCCGTTAATCTTGGTTTTCATGATCGGGGCGCTGTCTCACTGTCAGACAGCTACTCAATTGTCCTCACGAGGCTGAGTGCAACCCGTTCCAACCCTCACGTCAGTTTTAAAATCCCTGACGAAGCCGGGGATAGCACCCGGGGCCTCCGGGTGAGAGGCAGGCGCGCTACCCCAACACCACGGGGCCGGCAGTTCACCTATAGGACTTTCAATAACTTGGTGATCACAAGTCCAACAAGGCAGCGACGCGAAGTATAAATATTCACATGGTCGTTTCTCGCAATTTAACCATCCGATTGCAGTGACAGTTGGTACAGTAAATCCTTATAAAAATGTTAATCCACAGGCATTTCATTTGTTTCCATAACCACAAGATGGCAGATGTGCGAAATTTTAAAATCTCTGTTTTACTTTTTGTGTCCTAATCATGCGATTGAAGTTTGAATACTACACGCACACAATAATCTTCATGTAACAGTACATAACTCTAAGACCTACTTATATAAAAATCCCACATGGCAACCATCTGCATTATTCAGTCGGTTCTCAACATCTACGAATCTATTATAGCAATCAAACTGAGATTTTGTATGTTGATAGAGGCAATTAACATAGGCCTAAGTAGGATATATGAAAATAGGCTGTATAGTTCTTCACATAACTACTTGTTATATAAGAGATTGACTGCACCGCTCGGTGTTAACCGTGTTTTATTGCAAAAATTTTGGTTTTGCTCGCTACCCGTTGGAGATACACGAAAAGTGATAAGGACCTTTCGGATATGAAATTAAATGTTAAAGCTCGTGTATTCCATTCAAAGTTTCCTATTTCTTAGCGTTCTCTTTTTATTTGAAATTGAAATATTAAATTTTGAAACCTAAGGGTGTAGTGACGTCACAAATGTGGGTTATACTCGCTAACCGTTGGAGATACACGAAGAGTGATAAGGACCTTTCGGATAGGAAATTACATTTTAAAGCTCGTATGTGCCATCAATAGGTTGCTATTTCTTAGCGTTCTCTTTTTATTTGAAATGGAAACATGAAATTTTGAAACCAAAGGGTGTAGCGACGTCACTAAAATGGTCGCCATTTTTAGCCTACTTTCGATTTTTGCAAAAAATGAAAGTAGACTTATGAGATCACTACAGGGCGAAAAAAAGTGTGTCTGTCTGTGTGTGTGTATGTGTGTGTGTGAGTCTGTGTGTGTGTGTGTGTGTGTGTGTGTGTGAGTGTGTGTACTCTGAATGTCTGTCCCCCCCTATCAATTCGAACACGGTGAGCGCAAATTGAACGAAATTTGGTACAAAGGTAGCACTAGCAAAGGACACCTCAGTGTCATGTTTTATATCGCCGCCATCTTGACGGAAACGTAATGGCGGCCACACAAATGTTCAAAGCTTAAATCAAATTACGACTAACCTAATCATCCGATCTCTACCAAATATTGCAACAACATACCTTTGTAGGGGGAGCATCCTTTGACCAAACTAATAGGTCATCAGCCTAATAGTTTGCGGATGGCGGCCATCTTTGTGTGAAAATCGATTACCCCTATTAATTCGAACACGGTGAAACTGAATGGAACGAAATTTGGTACAGAGGTAGCACTAGAAAAGGCCACCTCAGTGTCATGTTTTATATCACCGCCATCTTGACGGAAACGTAATCGCGGCCACCCAAATGTTAAAGGCTAAAATGTTATTACGACCAACCTAATAATCTAGTCTCTACCAAATTTTGCAACAACAAATCTTTATGTGGGAAGCATATTCTGACCAAACTGCTAGATCATCAGCCCAATAGTTTGCAGATGGTGGCCAAGTATGTGTGCAAATCGATTCCCCCTATCAATTCAAACACGTTGAAACCGAATTGAAACAAATTTGGTACAGAGGTAGCACTAGCAAAAGGCACCTCAGTGTCATGTTTTATATCGCCGCCATCTTGACGGAAACGGAATGACGGCCACCCAAATGTTAAAAGCTTAAATCAAATTTCGACCATCCTAATAATTTGATCTCTACCGGATTTTGCATCAACATACCATTTTGTAGGGAGCATCCTTTGACCAAACTAATAGGTCATTAGCCTAATATTTTGCGGATGGTGGCCATCTTTGTGTGAAAATCGATTCCCCCTATTAATTCGAACACGGTGAAACCGAATGGAACGAAATTTGGTACAGAGGTAGCACTAGAAAAGGCCACCTCAGTGTCATGTTTTATATCACCGCCATCTTGACGGAAACGTAATCGCGGCCACCCAAATGTTAAAGGCTAAAATGTTATTACGACCAACCTAATAATCTAGTCTCTACCAAATTTTGCAACAACAAATCTTTATGTGGGAAGCATATTCTGACCAAACTGCTAGATCATCAGCCCAATAGTTTGCAGATGGTGGCCAAGTATGTGTGCAAATCGATTCCCCCTATAAATTCAAACACGTTGAAACTGAATTGTACCAAATTTGGTACAGAGGTAGCACTAGCAAAAGGCACCTCAGTGTCATGTTTTATATCGCCGCCATCTTGACGAAACGGAATGACGGCCACCCAAATGTTAAAAGCATAAATCAAATTTCGACCATCCTAATAATTTGATCTCTACCGGATTTTGCAACAACATGCCTTTTTGTGGAAAGCATCTTATGACTGACTACAAGGTCATCAGGCCAATAGTTTGCAAATAGCGGCCATGTATGTGTGCAAATCCATTCCCCGGATCAATTCAAACACGGTGAAACCGAATTGAATGATTTTTTTTACAGAGGTAGCACTAGCAAAGGGCACCTCATATTCATGTTTAATATCCCTATAGCACGTTGTATTTCAACAAGCTACTACAACCAACATTCAATTATACTCCTTGAAAAGGACAAAGTGTTATAACAATACCCATGCATTGAGAAAGTAGGCTATATGTTCTTTACTGAACATCTTGTTTGAATATTGACCAGAATCAATTGTATGAACGTCGTGGGAGAAAGTGAATTAATCTAAATTTTCAATGATTTTTGACTCAAAGTATTTGTCCATTCTTTATTTGAAATTGAAGGGTCCACGGGAAGAAGGGAGAATGCCACTCAAAATGTAAAATCAAGATATCAGCGCGATCTGGTGGCCTCTTTGTGACGTATTGAAGGCACAATTGTGTCTGGCTGCTAAGAACAATGAGGGTCGTGAGTAAATGACGTTTCAAGTTGACGCGAGCATACGAGGGCTGTTTATTAAGTAAGGGCCGTTTCTTTTTTAAAAATTAACCGAACATTTTATTTTTAAACCACATTTATTTTGTAGGTTTTACATACCTTCCTCTATTTTTCTACATAGTTGCCTTGTTTATTTAGGCACTTGCCATACCTTAAAACTAAGTTCTGAAATCCCTCTGCATAAAAGTTTGCCGCCTGCTCTGACAACCAAGAATTCACGGCTGTTTTCACATCTTCATCGTCGGCGAAGCGCTTCCCACCAAGATGACGAACGTCTATACGGTGGGTGCTCCTAAACTTCCCACCCAAAAGAGTCAATCAGTTCCCGAGTCCGGTCAGCAGTGTGAGGTCTTGCTATGATCTTGCGCTGTGACGGTAAAGTGCGAAAATGGGTACGCGAGTTCAAAAGTTGCCGTGAAAATATTCATTGCATTATCACCATACACCTCACAAAGCTGACTTGCACTCGCACTCAAAAAACGTATCACAGATCGTACCTCACGCGGTGGGCGAATCAATAATCTTGAACATTGTAAAGATGCACAGTTCAGCGTACAGGTGAGCTACACCGCTGCAACTGACGCCTGCTTGTTCGCAAAGGATGACGGGAGGTAACGCGCACGCTTGTAGTGGCGTGCGCACTAACTACGGGCTTAAAAAACGGCCCTTACTTAAAAAACAGCCTTCGTATATGTACATATAAGTAGCCGACACTTGAAAACTCGTTTCCTGAACATTTTATATTATTTGACATTCCCCCTTCTTCCCGTGGACCCTTCATTTGGATTGTTTGTTTAATTTGTATTTTTATTCCGATTTTTCTTCTTTATTATATATGTTAAATTAAATTTATGTTTATTCATGTTGAGCTCATTTCGTATTAGAGCATCTCAGTTTTCTTATTTCATCCTGTCTATACTGTTTTTTTTAGTTAATTCTGTTTCTCAACACTTATTATCATTTTGAATGATCTTATCGACTTCGTCGTTACGCTGGAGTCTGGCGATACGTTACGATGACGGGACGAAATGTACCCAGATGCACTGAGGTGTGTGACGCCATAGTATCGCTGGGTGCATGTGTTCCCAGAGAATCTCTATCCCCGATTCTTGGATGTCAAGGGTAATCTCGAGAACCACTGGATGGATTTTGATGCGGTTCTCACCATTCTGTAAAGGATATCTCGGGGAAAGATTCTGTAGAAAATAATTTAAGTATGATCAAAGGAAGCCAAGCAGTAACGATTTCAGTGAAAAAGTCGAAAACATACTTGGCGTCCGTGCGCTTCTTATGCTTACGCTGGGCAATCCGTTAAAAATATCAATATACTATGAGCGTAATAATTGGTCACCATTAAATGCTCTACAAAAAAGTCCGCGATAGCATATCTTCAATACATCGCCCACTATAAGTGTTTTTAGACTAGATGGAAGGGGCACGTCATCCAGCCATCTCCCTCCGAGCGCTTGAACTTGTTTTACCCTTGGTTTGCACTTGCCGTTCGCGAGTAATTTGAAACAAGGTAAAGTATTATAAAGCACGATAAGTATTATGCAGATAATTTTGTAACATGTCAAGAGTCTTTGGCTTCGAGCGAAGCGAGAAGCCTCCAGCCTTTCTAGCATTTTTCAGCATTTCTAGCATTAAAAAGGATACAATGTCTAGTCTTTCAGACTGACTGTCACTTTTTTTTCATTAGATTAGTTTCTTAAGGTTTGATTCTGCTGAAGAAGGCCCCATCGTTGGACCGAAACATGTACTAATTCGAATAGAATTTGCATTGATTGGCGGAGAATTTTAGTAAATTATTAGAGTATATACTTTTAAATTGTTAAATAATAAAATTTATGTTCGACGATGTCGAAATGTAAATATTATATGTCAGAAAACTGTATCATAATGAGGGTTATTATAACATTATTTATGATGTGTAACATCGTTCCACTCGGTTTCTGGATATTATTGTGGGAGTGATTTTGAAAAATGGGACAGACGTGGATCGGACGGAAGTGAGTAAGACGCACTGCCAGCTGGATCGTATCCCTCCTGGACATTCATCAACACACAAAAATCTTTTTTATTTACACACTAATAATACATAACAATTCCAAGACTCCTTCTTTTCCTTCACTGCCTACTTGATATTTCTACTATCGCACTGCCTTCTTGATTGTTTTCGCACTGCCTTCTTGATACTCTTCTGCTAATTCTTCACTGTCTACTTGATATTTCTACTCTCGCACTGCCTTTTGATTGTTCTCGCACTGCCTTCTTGATACTCTGCTGCTAATCATATCAATATGACTCATTTTAACAGAATCCATATGAAATTACGTGTTGGTCTGTGAATCAAGAGGTCCGGGAACTGGGCAACCCTTTCATGATCTACTGCTGTGCACTTTGCATTTACTCGCAAGTTGGCCTATTTGTAAGGAATTTAAGGTTATGACCGGTGTCGCGTTTATTAATCTAGTTGATCCATATCGTATTCTTTATTTAGGCTAGTGCTTGTGGAAGCTACAAATCATCTAATCGAATGAGTTCCGTATTATAAACTACAATATCTGTTAAACACTCCCTTTTACAATAGATTAATATTTGTTCCAATAATAGTATAAAATACCGGAGTATCAACAATTTCACGTGAGGTTTCTTCAATGTCAGATGTTACACATCATATGCGACTACTGTAAGGCTCGTAAAGTTTTATTTATTATGAAACAGTTTCTGTCACTAATCAGAGCTCAAGAAACAGTTGTGTGACCAATTAGGTAAGGATAGCATCGCACCTGCCCTGACTTCCACGGCCTTCTATTTAAAATTTCACTGCGTGGATAGTACCATAGTGGGGTAGTCGTTAAGGCCATGGTCAAATACAAGGTATTCTCTGCGTCCCATGCGCTCTGTTCAGTACATAAAACTGGCGAAATCTCGACAAATATTTATGAATATTTATGTTCGAACATAAAATAGTTATAATTATCGTCGAACATAAACAGTAGTATGCAACTCACCTATAATGGTTATTAAGACACCCGTGTGGAAATTATAAAACTCGCTTCGCTCGTTTTATAAACATACGCGTGTGTTAATTATTGCCATTATAGGCTCGTTGCATAATTTACTATTATGTTTTCACTTGCTACGATAGGTAGATGACCTCAATGTTCCTCCTCTTAAAACAACAACCATCACCGTAATCATCTTTAACGTCATGAATATCTACAGTACATCTGCTTCCAGCGAACAGGGAATATGATACGAGTATGTAAACATGCCGTAACTAGATGAGCTCTGAAGCACAATTCCCTACAGAGATGTTCACAAAGGATTTGTAAAATGTTGTTAGGAGCCTCAGAACAGTAAACACGGTAATGCATTAATTGAAGCCAGATTATCTTGGGTCTGTAATCCTATATATAAAATGGATTCTTATGAAACATACATTATTATATGAATAAGCACTCAGGACATCAGACTGTAAATATCTCTTCTTAGTATAAAACTAAGTCCCTATATAGCATTATCGTTTTGGAACCTTCCAGTTCAGTGCAGGCAGCTAGAGGCGCCAGATGGCAGCTGCGCGGACACGGTCCACACGTTGCTCAAACAGCTAAGTGCACAATCCACAAAAAACTGGCCATTTAATAAGAATCACATAATCACACTAAGGCCCGTTCTTAAAATATGCGGTTAAATCTTTACTGGCACTTTTACGGCAAGTTTACTGGATCTTTTTGACTCTGCGAGTCGCACATTTTTTTCCGTATTGACTGAATTATATTAAGAACAAAGTTCCAAATAGTTCCGCCTCGTCAATACTGTTTATTAAAATTTCGTGATACAATCACTTGTCTTTTAACTCATGGTACATGTTTCGACGTCTACCACTTATTGACGTCTTCATCAGCCTATTTTATTTGGGCAGCACTTAAAACATTCACTTTATATACTGGATGTAGTTAAAAATTGTACATGAAAACACACATAGAACACTTAAAGTATAGACTGTAACACATTAAAAAGTTGTTAAAACATTTTCTTATGTTAAAAGCTCAATAAAACCCTCAGCCGGGCTTGGCAGTCTTTCTTGGTTTATTTCACTTCCTGTTTCTAATGTTAGCTTCAAAAGCCCAAGCAAGGGGTGACCATTCCCAACAGGAAAGAAATGAAACTATGTATGAGAGAATGAAGTGGTAGGTAAAATAAAGCTATAAAAAAATGTTATGTAAAAACTTACGATGTAATGCGGCAATGAGTTAACAGAGCCGTGCTGAGTAGGACAGGAGACTTTGCTGTACTGAAACGGTGTGTCAACATGGAAGCAACAAGCAAGACAATAGGGGTGGAAGAGGAGAGGGGTGAGGGTTCAGGAGTGTTTTGGTTAGGAGTGTGGAGAGGAAAACGGAGGGGGGGGGGGGGGGTATGGAGTAGGTTTAGGAGAAGGTAACATGGATCAACAGTTGTGGATTTATTTCTATGGTGGTTTATATTTTGTTCTGTACTCTATGAAACGTTAATCAATTACAGAACAAAATATAAACCACCATAGAAATAAATCCACAACCGTTGGTCCATGTTACCTTCTCCTAAACCTACTCCATAACCCCCCCTCCGTTTTCTTTTCCCCACTCCTAACCAAAACACTCCTGAACCCTCACCCCTCTCCTCTTCCACCCCTATTGTCTTGCTTGTTGCTTCCATGTTGACACACCGTTTCAGTACAGCAAAGTCTCCTGTCCTACTCAGCACGGCTCTGTTAACTCATTGCCGCATTACATCGTAAGTTTTTACATAACATTTAGTTTTTTTATAGTTTTATTTTACCTATCACTTCATTCTCTCATACATAGTTTCATTTCTTTCCTGTTGGGAATGGTCACCCCTTGCTTGGGCTTTTGAAGCTAACATTAGAAACAGGAAGTGAAATAAACCAAGAAAGACTGCCAAGCCCGGCTGAGGGTTTTATTGAGCTTTTAACATAAGAAAATGTTTTTACAACTTTTTAATGTGTTACAGTCTATACTTTAAGTGTTCTATGTGTGTTTTCATGTACAATTTTTAACTACATCCAGCATATAAAGTGAATGTTTTAAGTGCTGCCCAAATAAAATAGGCTGATGAAGACGTCAATAAGTGGTAGACGTCGAAACATGTACCATGTGTTAAAAGACAAGTGATTGTATCACGAAATTTTAATAAATAGTATTGACGAGGCGGAACTACTTTGAACTTTGTTCTTAATATAAAGTTTACTGGAACTTGATTCTTAAAATACCCGGTTAGCGACAAAATGACAGTAAAATAAGCCTTAACCGGTAGTGAACTTTACCGGAGGATTATCCTCCCGTAAAATGCTTTACTGCCAGTTTTTCTATTATCTCAACGCCAGCTGATTACATACATCGTCAATATGCCTAGAAGTATCCGTAATTTCATGGGTTTCGTAAATGCTGATGCTGTTCAAAGACGGAAACGAAAAGTATATACGAATCGAAGTGATTATTATGAGGAGTTAGATGATCAAGACTTTTTTAGACGATTCCGTTTGACGAAGCTTTTCCTCTTGAGGCCTTTATTTGTCTCAATTGGAGATAATTGTCCTTCCATATCTAATATTTCTCTTTATAATCGTAACGTAACAAACAGATTGCGCCAAGAACACAGATCAAGATCAAGGAATATAAAATACTAGCAGTAGTGCCCGGCTTCGCCCGGTGGATCTATTTGTTTTATGGATGATAATGAATACTACTACAGAACTGGCACATGATACTTAAACTAACAGAATAAATATTTTAAAAATATAACTTTTTGTGGTGGTTGTGGTGGTGGTGGTTGTAGTGGGGGTGATAAGTAGTACAGTTTAATGGACGTAACATTCAGGTCATTTTACCATAATGATAATAATGAACAGGGAAACGTCTAGTTTCTAACTACAGCTCTGACACATGTAATTTACAAACAAACTTAAAAACATGATTAGGAAGAGGAGTAAGTGAAATAAAAGACACTGCCTTTAGAAATATAGAGACCAATAGTGTTGACTTTTGTCGCATAGCGCCGTAGGAAAATAATCAGAACACTTTGGAAAACTGTCCCGAGCTACTGAGGTAGCAATAGTATCATTTATCGCCACATAACGCTCAACGATAAGGTTCGGAATAAATGAAGGTAAATTTGAAAGCACCAACGCTTATTACAGCTGGTAACCTCAATGTACTGCACCAACACCTTTTGCACTTATACAGAGGCATAATATTTTCATGATTATAACTGTTATAAGGGGCCTAAGAGATCCTTTTTGCACTAATTACTCCCCGTGACTGTAATTTATAAACATCGCAAGATGCAACTAATTTTGCAATTCTGCACCAGAACACTGAGAAGGGTGATGAGATGAACTGCCCGTCAACAATAGACTTATTGAAATACTCTTACAGTTACACTACTACGGACATGAATGGTTCTAGGGACTTAATACGTGGTTTTCAATTTTATTTTGTCTGTTCTTCTAAATGTAGAGAATGGAGAGCGTTGTCCACAATATCAAGTGGATAGTGTTACCAGCAGGGTTTCAAAGTGTATGTAAAATGTGGCGCAATTAGGAGAAACGGTGTAGATTTGTGATAAAGAGCCTAAATGCAGGGAATGGAGTGGTATGTCCAAAATTTAAAGTGGACAGTGTCACCCGCAGAGTTCCAAAGGGTAAGTATACAAAATGTGAAACGGTGTAGATTTGTGCCAAGGGACATAAAATCAGGGAACGGAGTGGTCGGTCCGAAATTTCAAGCAGACGGTGTTACTCGTCGGGTTACAAAGGGTAAGTATGTAAAATTTGGTTCAGATCGGTGAAACGGTGTATATTTGTGCCAAATGGCCTAAATACAGGGAATGGAGTGTTCTGTCCAAAATTCCATGCAGAGTTACTCGCAGGTTTCCAAGGGGTATGTGCACAATTGTTGGTTCAAATCGTTGAAAAGGTGTAGATTTTTGCCAAAGGGCCTAAATGCAGCGAATTGACTAGTCTGTCATAAATTTCATGTAGGCAGTGTTACTCGCAGGGTTCCAAAGGGCATGTATACAAATTTTGGTTCAGATCGGTGACACGGTGTAGATTTGTGCCAAAGGGTCTAAATGCAGGGAATGGAGTGGTCTGTCCGAAATTTCATGCAGACTGTGTTACTCGCAGGGTTCCAAAGGGTAAGTATACAAATTTTGGTTCAGATCGGTGAAACGGTGCAGAATTTTGCCAAAAGGCCTAAATGCAGGGAATGGAGTGGTCTGTCCGAAATTTCATTTAAACAGTGTTACTCGCAGGTTTCCGAGGGGTAAGTATACAAATTTTGGTTCAAGATCGGTGAAAATGTTAGATTTGTGCCAAAGGGCCTAAATTCAGGGAATAGACTGGTCTGTCATAAATTTCACGTAGTCAGTGTTACTCGCAGGGTTCCAAAGGGTAAGTATACAAATTTTGGTTCAGATCGGCGAATCGGTATACGTATCACTAACCATAACGCCAGGGCATGCAGATAGTGCAGTTCGGGAGTTCTTGTTCTACCGAATTACTGAATAAAAATCCATCTTTGAGGTTATCTGAGGGGTGTAGCCTAAAACTATATAGCCTAAACTATTCCTCTTGAATCTGGCTATCATATAATAAAAGAATTTTATCGAATGGGACTGGTAGTTCCAGAGATTAGCGCGTTTAAACACATTAACACGCAAACACACAAACTCTTCAGCTTTATTATATTAGTATAGATATATTTATTATTTACTCTCTGACGCAGATCCACTCATGCCAACCATTGAGAGGTATCAAGAAATCTACAAATCGAACCGGAAATATGTACCAACTGTTGTAAATTATGCGCAGATCCGCTAACCTACCGTAAACATTAACCGGAACATGGTAAGATGGATCGAATGTTTACTGGGACTTTACTCCGACCGTAAAGCCAACTGTCAGTTAGTGTTTACTGTCACTTGACTGCAGATTGTAAGAACGGGCCTCAGCAAGCAAACTTGAAGGTCAATCACCACTATCAGTATCTCAACAAAAATCACATATTCACTAGTTTTGCTAGCTTAATTACTACTACAACTAAATAAGTGTATACTGTGTATAGTAAATATCATAACCCATACTTGTAGACATAGATTTAACAGCCAGTGTGTGAGGGATCTGATGATGATCGCTTGACGATCAAAACTGGTGATCCAATATATTTAATAATTTCATGTATATTTTTGTCCAGGATTAGGGAACCACCCATTACATTTGGGTACAATGGTGTTGACCGACTGAAAAACATTAAACTTCGATGTTCTATTTAGTAAATAAGTATGTTATAGTAATGCGACCAATGCTGATGAAGACCCCTATGAGGGGTTGAAAACACGTTGCAATAAACTTTAAAGTATAATCAGCTGTCTCTCAGTAAATTCAATTAAAATAATAACATTTAGCCTTACTGAACTTGCATAGTGCACTTATATTTCTATACAGCTACAGCGTTAGCAAATGTTCCTTAATTTGTTGTTGTTGTTGTTGTTTCATTTAGGCGGTTGGACATGTTGATTATTTCACTCCGTGTACTTTAGGTGTCTAGCCTATTTGTGATTAAAGTGAGGATCGGGTATAAGTTGACAGTGGCTTTAAGTTAAGAACCATTCCGGCATTTGCTTGGAGTCGAGATGGAAAACTACATAAGTCCATTATGGTGGTTGAAGCCATTTTTTTTTTCAGTTTTGCCTCAGTAATCAAAAGTTTGATGCTTTTCGGTCGGTCAACACGATTGTACCCAAATGAGATCGATTATTCCCAAATCCTGAAAAAAAAAATACATGAGATTAATAAATACACTTGGTTGACCAGTTTCGATCGTCAAGCGATCATCATCAGATCCATTACACTTAGGCTATAAAATCTATGTCTGAAAATATGGGTGAAAATGATTATAACATATACACTTATTTAGTTGCAGTGTTAGTTGGGATAATGCCACTGGTCAGTATTTGTTAGTTGTGGTCTAAGTGATGTATTGTTGAGATACTGGAAGTGGTGATTGACCTCCGGAATTTGCTTGTTTGGAGTGAATGTGTGGTTGTTGTAAATGGTCAATTCAGATTGCATTGTACAGGCTACTTATCTGGTTGAATCTTGCGCGGTCCTGTTGAGAGCAGTTAACGTGGTCACTTTCTGCACTCGACTGAAAGGAAATTCCTGTGTGTGAGGTTCCCTTATCTCGTTGTGCTATTCTACCTCTCGAGTTTACCGACTGAAAAGCATCAAACTTTTGTTTAAATAAGTCCACTTCTAGGATGGCTCAGGTGGGAATCGAACCCTCCTCTCTTCAGTTTTGCCTCACGAGGTTGAGCATACCCCGTTCAAGCTCTCAGGCCAGAATGAAATTCCTTGACATAGCCAAGAATCAAACCAAGGAACTCCAGGGTGTCCACCAAAAATGCTAGCCACTACACCACGATGTGCGCACCTTCATTTGTCTAGATGTAGACTAATGTACTTTTCGCTTCTATGAATATATTATTTAATTTATCCCTGCACTTCCAAGAATGTGGAGCCTATTTCCAAAAGTCGACATCTGACATTTTTAACAAAAAATAGATTTTGTTGATTTCGTATTCCTCTTGGATAAACACATTAAATGGATGGTGTAAGATGTTCTAAAACACGGTATTAAATTTTGTGGTTAAAATTCAATACAGTATTAGAGTTTGACTTTATTTCCAAATCTCGGCATCTGCTTTAAGTTTTTTCCGTAATCCGACATTTGCACTTCGTTCCTAAAAAAACAAAACAGCTTGAACGGTGGGAATCAGGAAATTTTATGTTATTCTTGGTAAAAACTCACATAAACATAAAAAGTAGAATAACATAAAATTACCTGATTTTTGCCCTTAAAGCGTGTTTTTTTTTCTCTCTCTCTCTCAATAACTTAGAAAATGCAGATGCCGACTTTTGGAAATAGGCTCGTCATAATGATCATGCAGTAAAATGTGAATATCATAAGGAGGAATTAATGATTGTTCCTTTTAGAGGCTTTGCAACATCGTGGGGCTTGCCTCGGTGGGTGAGTGGTTATCGTGTCGAACTACCAACCCCAAGCTTGCTCCTGGCCGTGGTAAGTAATTTTTGAAAAGCGACAGAAATCGCGGCACGCATGTCATACGTTGTTGGCATGTCAAAGAACCCATTTGAATTCAGTAGGCCGTGTTCATAATGGCAAAAGTAATCTAGGGATTTTCCGCCAACACAAAAATATTCCTCCTCTTTTTTCTATAAAGCGTTCCAAGGAACAACAAAATTCGACATGCAAGCTGCCCTCTGGGTGTCAAATAACAAAGCTCGCACTCGGCACCCAAGGCCAAAAGTTATTATTATTATTATTATTATTATTATTATTATTAACATCGTGGTCATGTTGCCCCGTGTACTTGGGTGTGTGTAGAATATGTCTGATAACCGGTGTTAATTGTGATGGCTGTATTAGTGTGTGTATCTGTGATTCAGGTAGAAGGACTGCAGACGATCAATTTTCAAGTAGTTCCTACTTTTGCTACCAAAATGTTACCTTCCACAACACATAGCTGCGGACTTGGCTACTAGATGCCAGCACCTGGCAGCAAACGATGTAACTAATATAGCGTTATCAATTCTAACCTACAAATTTTGGCTTCACACAAGTGTAGTTAGTTGAAGGTTCTTTTTCATGCCATAAATCTATGACATGGGACCGCCGGCTTTACTTCCACTCCGAAGGAAGGCATAGTCTACTGAGGGATTTTTAACGCTCTTAAAAATTTTGACGACTTTGGCCGTGTTTCAACCCTCAACGTTGGGCACAGAAGCTCAGCATGCTAACAGAGCACCAATAATACAACGTATTGCTAACAAACAATGAAACAAATCACGTGCATTATGTTGATTCAGGTCTGATTGACCAACTGTTCACATTGTACTGAGAACAAATGTATTGCATAAACGAACCGTATTTGAATTAGTGAAAGGTGCATACAGAATGTTCCAATTATACAGACGAACGTATTAATATAGGAGAGAAACTCCTCTTACAAGGGAATGATCAACTTCGTGGGTGGTAGTTCCACGTTTTGTTTTTGTTATCATTGTTTAACGCAAAGTGATTTTAAGCGGAGTCCACATGAACACAGTGTTATTAGCCTACTTTTCACATTTTTCAAAAATGAGGAAAAAGTAGACTTATGAGATCGATCCGGGAAAATGTGTGTCTGTCTGTCTGTCTGGCTGTGTGTGTGTGTCCCCCCCTATCAAATCCTAAACGGCTGCAGCAATCAAAACCAAATTTAGTATGAGTAAAGATGTGCACCGGAATATCTCACGTCCATATTTGAAAATGATGTCAGTGCTACCAACTGCTGAAAAAAACGCACTAGAAATTTGAGCCCCATGTTGGATATCATGGAAGGCATGCATGGGAGCTATTCCAAAATTGGCACACATGCAGATAAGACTATTTCTGTTTAATTTCCAGGAGGCCAACCATGACAGTGTTGCCAAAATAATGTTAAGCCTTCTGATAGGTCCAATGTTTAAATGCATATAACTTCTACACTATCAATTGGATTTCAACTAAATTTCGCATGTACTATGTGTACATAAACAGATATGACTGAGCGTATTCTTAACAGCCACCAGGGCTGCCAACTGTTAATAAATGCTCTCTCTCTATTTTCTTATCCAAATACCAATATATCCGAAAGTATGCAAGCCGACAGCATTAAACTATGCACACGTATAGTACCTGACATTCTAGATTAATTTGGAGTAACTTATGTACATCATTGCTACCTACATGATTATAAACCTGCTGATAGTACCAATTTTTAAATACATGTAACTTCTATACTATCAGTTTGATTTCAACGAAATTTCGTATGTGCTATGTGTACCATAACAGATATTACTATTAGTATTGTTAAGAGCAATCAGGGCTGCCAACTGTTAATAAATGCTGTCTATATTTTTTTTACCCTAATATCAATATATCAGAAAGTATGCAAGCCAACAGCTCTATACTTTGCACACGTATAGCACCTGACATTCTAGATTAATTTGGAGTAATTAATACAAGGCAGTGCTGCCAACATGATTCTATGCCTGCTGATATGTCCAATTTTAAAATGCATGTAACTTCTATACTAACAAATCTATTTCATCCAAAATTGGCACAACAAGATATCATAATATTTCAGATTATTTCTGACCAGCACACGCATGACATTGTTGGCAACATGCTTTTACGCGTGCTGATAGATCCAATGTCTAACTGCATGTAACGTCCATTGGACTTCAACGAAATTTTGTATTCTGTACCTTAAGAGGTGGCTAAGAATATATTCAGTCACCAGGGCTGCCAACTGTAGTGCTCTATTAGGCTACATTATACCAGGTATATTTTGAACTAATTAGATATTTCGATATTACCAACTAAATTTCGTCATTATTCTAGATAGGTTCATATACTGTAGAATAATCATTGGCATGAAAAGTAGGCTGTATAGTTCTTCACGGAACTTCTTGGTTACTGTTGTGATTGTTTTCATTTAGGGGCACATCCCTGTATTTTGGCGAGTGCATAATTTGTCTGAGAACATGTGTTATTGGGGAATCACCTATGGACTTCCTCTTCAAAGGGCATATATATATATTCTTCTCCAAAGTTTTCGACCGACTCCAGTGCAAAATGCTGACACCGAATTTTGAGCTTTCACAATTCTTTTCCGGTCATGGAAAATTTCAACTTTACTTCGAACGTGTCAAAATTAAAGTAGAAGACGATTACTCTTGCATTTGAGGATCATCTCAATGATTAAGTCACCTCCTAATTGACTGTCCTGCCTTCGAAAGAGAAAAATATAATCTTAATCACTGCAATAATTAACCAACAAAACCACTGTATCACATTTTTCAAAAATCGTGTTGTTACATTCAGATCTTAATTTAGACACATCATATTTACTATAAATTATCTTTGTAAATTTCCTTATATAATATGTAGCCTGTAATTCCTTAAATTACAACCTTAACCTATTGAGTGCTTTGCCCGTCTATAAACGATGCACAGGAAGTATTTTTCTTCATATTCCCTATTAGCTCTCGAGTGCATGTTCCACCATCTGTTGGGCATGAGTGTTGGTGTATTTCTTGGAATACACGTTTAGTTAGAATTAGCAGTCGCTGCTCTTAGCTATTCTTTTTTCATTAGTTTCTTTTATTTCCCTCCACAGACACCACAGGGACCCTTCCCGTATTCCCGTTTATTTGGATATGTTTTGATTTTTTTGTCTAAGTCTGTTTTTGTTTTTAATTCCTTTTAACTCGTGGGCGGCGCTCCACGCGGCAACCTGTCGAAGTTTTGGATCCAGCAATTTTAAGAATGCTTCAAAACCACTCAAACAGAGGTCGTCGTTGTCGTCATCTACCATCTCCTAGAAGACTTTATTCCATGTATCAACTTGTATTATGTAGAGTGCTTTATTTTTCAAATGTTACCCATTCTGGTTGTATTCTCTTCGTTTCCCCCTCCCTCCCCACTTGCTAATGCTCTCTGTGTGTTCAAATTTTCCCGATCACTACTTGTCTGGACGTTTGAGTAATAAGTTTAGTCCTCTCAAGGAGGCTCATCTCCTTAACACATGAGGTGACTCAAATCGACGCCATGTCTGATGTTTGTGTCTAACGGCTGCAAGGATACGCCAACCTACAATTCATCATGGCAAGATAAGTAACTACCTATATTGATTTTAACCATTTTTAAAGGGTTTTAATCTGAATCAAGAAAGCTTTGATGGATATTATAGGCAGTAATTTTATTGTAGCAATATTGCTCAATAACTGCCCCCCGTGGGAACTGTCATTCTTAACCAACTAGGCTTGCTACTAAAGTCATGAACTCTAGCATTTCTCGTACTAAATAAGGGGATAACTTCCTGCAACGAGGGATTTATGTCAAATTCATAGCTATCTAAAACTTAACTTATCTGCCTTCGAGGGATCTCTGCTTACTCCTTTAAACTGTCACTACAGCTCTGGAATTTTCCATTCGCAATAGACTCTAATGTTTCTATTTCTCCAGATGGGGTAGATCTGGACAAAAGCACCATTTGCCTTCCTGATACAGCTTCGAACATCTTCCTCTGCTCCCCCATCATTTGTGACTATACTTCCAAGGTAGAGGAAGGACTCAACTCACTCAATTTCCTTTCCGTTGACTGTCAAGCTAGTCGTGACGTCAGAATTTATCCTCATCTCTTTGGTCTTGTTGGTGTTGATCATCAGTCCTGCACGTTCTGCTTCTCTCTGCAACCTCCCCAGCTTATCTTCTATGTATCTGTACCGTTGTGCCATAAGACACATGTCGTCTGCGAAATCCAGATCTTCAAGCCTGTCATTTATACCCCATTGAATACCCCTCTTCCGTCCTCCCATTACTTTCTTCATCACACTATCCATAACCAACAGGAACAGAGTGGGGAAAATGACACACCCCTATCTCACTCCGGAACTGACCTTTATCTTTTCTGTTAATTTGCCTTCGTGTAGAACCTGGCACTCATACCCTTCGTACATCTCTTCCATGATTCTGATGATCTTTGTTGGAATTTTATATTCCTCGAGGGTCTTCCACATGATTCTTTGATTTACGGAGTCGAAAGCCTTCTCGAAGTCAACAAATGTGAGTTAAAGGGTATTCCGCCACTCCACACTCTGCTCCAGGATGATTCGGAGGGTATTGATGAGATGCACACAGCTGCGATGTTGTAGGGTATGTTTAAACTAGTTTTTTATTGAATTCAATGAGGCCTTGCCTATAATTAGGCACCCTCCCACTTTTGCTCAACTTAAGATTTATTCATTCTGCTTTAATATTGAACCCTTATTCCTATTATCATAGAATAATTGTTCATATTTTATTTTATATACTGCATAGTGTCTGCAGTCAAGTTGAAGGATGTGAGCACCTGATGTGGCAAGAGTTGGTCAAGTTGAGACAAGGGAGTTATACGTTATATAAATATTTCTTGGAAGCGAGGTTACTGAAGGGAAAGCTAAGCGTCCCTAATGACTCGCTAACCTTTGTTCGCCAAGAAAGACGAAGAGCGCTTTGAGCGGGGAATAGAGAAAGAGATACAATTATGACGACAGGATGGGTGGAGCTATGTGTCTTCTGCAATGATATTGAATATGAATCTGTGAATCATAAAGGACCAAGCCACTTTTGGCGGGAAGAACGCGTGCTATCAAAAAGCGAGGGAAAGCTGTATTGGACTAATTCACTACGGGATTTAATTCCGCAAGGCAGAGATGGAACCTACATGAAAAAAGAAGATCTTTGATACCACCCGCTAGCCTGTGCGCCAATTCCTTAGATTTATTGTGATTTAATAGTCCCCACCCTAGTACCATTTGCCAGATCTGTATAAATTAGGTGACCGTGCTAGCGAACTTGTCTTTTCTTTGATGTAGCTTGAGCTACTTACACGTCATTCTGTTTCAATTTCTGTATACTTTGACTTCGATCTTCACGTGAGATGATTGATATTCTTGTGGTCTCCATTGGGATCCGAGTTCAATTTAAACTTCGAACTTTATAATTTTGAGAATAGTCCTTGTGTCTAGAAACATTAACATTCACAGTTCTGATATTTATCAAAATGTTTATGCGTGTGACTAGGGCGTGTGAAATTAGAGCACATTTGGTTATGTAGGGAAATTGTCTTCGTAAAATAATTGCTTAGGACTAAGAGTGAAGGTAGTAGCTCTATCGCAATTATAGTACGTAAGAATAGCATATTATAATTTGAACTTTTTATTCATCCTTAAGAAAGCGTCAAGATGACCAACACGTGGACAACTACGGGGATGATGACCGAACGATCTTTGGAAATATTTACCATGGCTGTGTAAATATCTAGTGGGTCATGGAAGGTGATGTCCGCTGACGTGATGAGCTGATATGGTTGAGTACAAACATTGATTTATCAATTACAAGCTGTACCCGGCATGCGTTGCAATGCCAATCAAAGAAAGTGTTGGCGTTGAAATTCTGTTTCTTGAAGTGCTTTTGGATACACAACATGTTAACTGCATCTAAGCTATCATAAAATTGATTTTCTAATTTAGAACCATTCGAGGGAGCGTGCACAACAACTTTCAAAAAGTTTCATCGCTGTCACTCATTTGTTGAATCTAATCGTACGCTACCTATTGTGAAATGGATTTACTAAGTCGAAACCCTTCCCTGGCGTGTACACAATGACTCATCAATGATTCATCGCAATCGGATGAATGGTATATGCACGTATAGGGGTTTTTGTTTAAACGATTCGTGCGCTGTCACTCATTTGTTGAATCTACTCGTGCGCTACCTATTGAGAAATGTATTACTAAGTCGAAGCCCTTCCCTGGCGTGTACACAATAACTCATCAAGGTTTCATCGCAATCGAAGAATGTTATATGAACGCAATAGGGAATTTTGTTGAAACGCTTCGCGCGTCGTCACCCATTTGTTGCATCTACTCTTGCGCTACTTATTGTGAAATGGATTTACTAAGTCCCCTTCCCTGGCGGGTACAAAATAACTGATCGATGTTTCATCGCAATCGGATGAATAGTATATGAACGCATACCTGATTTTGTTTAAACGATTCGCACTCCGTCACTCATTTGTTGAATCTACTCGTGCGCTACCTACTGTAAAATGTATTTACTAAGTTAGAAACCGTCACGTAAGTGTCCACAACATCTCACCCAAGTTTCATCGCTATCGTCGTCCATTTGTCGAATCTACTCGTGTGCTACCTACTGTGAAATGTATTTACTAAGCCAGAAACCTTCCTTGGAGTGTCAACCATATTTCACCCAAGTTTCACCGCTAACGGCAGAATGGTATATGACCTTATACGGGACTTTGTTGAAACGCTTCGCGCGTCGTCCCTCATTTGTTGAATCAACTTGTGCGCTGCATATTGTATAGGGGATTTACTAAGCCAGAAATTTTCCATGACGTGTACACAACATCTCACCCAAGTTTCATAGGTACGGACGAATGGTACATGTATGCGTGTCGTCGCTCATTTGTTGATTCTACTCTTGCGCTACATATTGTAATATGGATGTACTCAGCCAGAAACCTTCCCTGGAGTGTACACAACATCTCACCCAAGTTTCATCGCAATCGGATGAATGGTATGTGAACGTATACGGGTCGTTGTCGAAACGCTTCGCGCGTAGTCACTCATTTGTTGAACATAAACGTGCGCTTCGTATTGTAAAATGGATTTACTTAGCCAGAAACCTTTCCTGGAGTGTACACAACAATTCACCAAACATTTATCACTATCAGACGAATGGTATATGACTTTATACGGGACTTTGTTGAAACGCTTCGCTTGTCATCGCTCATTTGTTGAATCTACTGGTGCGCTACCTATTGTAAAATGTATGTACTAAGCCAGAAACCTTCCCTGGAGTGTACACAGCATCTCACCCAAGTTTCATCGCTATCGGATGATATGAAATTAAATGGGACTTTGTTGAAACGCTTCGCGCGCCGTTGCTCATTTGTTGATTCTACTCGTGCTCTACCTATTTTTAACGCGATTTACTAAGCTAGAAACCTTCCCTGGAGTGCACACAAAATCTCAGCCTAGTTTCATCGCTATCGGACGAATGGTATATGAACGCAAACGTGACTTTGTTGAAATGCTTCGCGCGTCGTAGCTCATTTGTTGAATCTAATCGTGCGCTGCCTATTGTAAAGTGGATGTACTAAGCCAGAAAATTTCCCTGAAGTGTACACAACATTTTACGCAAGTTTCATAGCTATCGGACGAATGGTATATGAATGCATACGGGACTTTGTTGAAATGCTTCGCGCATCGACGCTCATTTGTTGAATCTACGCGTGCGCTACCAATTGTAAAATGGATTTACTAAGTCAGAAACCTTCCTTGGAGTGTACTCAACATCTCACCCAAGTTTCATCGCAATCGGACGAATGGTATATGAACACATACGGGACTTTGTTGAAATGCTTCGCGCATCGTCGCTCATTTGTTGAATCTACGCGTGCGCTACCTATTGTAAAATGGATTTACTAAGTCAGAAACCTTCCTTGGAGTGTACTCAACATCTCACCCAAGTTTCATCGCTATCGGACGAATGGTATATGAACACATACGGGACTTGTTTGAAACGCTTCGCGCATCGTCACTCATTTGTTGAATCTACGCGTGCGCTACCTATTGTAAAATGGATTTACTAAGTCAGAAACCTTCCTTAGAGTGTACTCAACATCTCACCCAAGTTTCATCGCAATCGGTTGAGTGGTATATGAATGCATAGGAGACATACACACCCACAGACAAACTATCACGTAAGATTGATTTATATATATATAGATGTAGATATTTTGGCATGGGAACCTTGTATATATTATCTTGTGGTTTTTATTCTTGTTTAATTGTAGATTATAACGTAGTGTCCCGACACTCAGTTGTAAATGCGTGAGGACACGTGACCACTAGTTTTGATATTTGTATTTGTGTAATTGTAATCCGTGTACCCGTGTACATGTGCATATTTGATTTGGCGTACACATGAATAGCGGCTAAGTTGGTAAGTGGGGCTGTGATAATGTATCGATAAAATAGCAGGGGGGAAAACAAGTTCTTGCAGTGATGTTTTGAGTGAACAAGTATTTAATTGAGTTGCCTTGTTGCGACAGGATTTTGGAAAGAACCGTCCGTTGTTTTATTTATTTTTTAAATTTGCATTTTTAGCCTACTTTCGATTTTTGCAAAAAATGAAAGTAGACTTATGAGATCAACACAGGGCGAAAAAAAGTGTGTCTGTCTGTGTGTGTGTATGTGTGTGTGTGAGTCTGTGTGTGTGTGTGTGTGTGTATGTGTGTGTGTGAGTGTCTGTGTGTGTGTGTGTGTGAGTGTGTGTACTCTGAATGTCTGTCCCCCCCCTATCAATTCAAACACGGTGAATGCGAATTGAACGAAATTTGGTACAAAGGTAGCACTAGCAAAGGACACCATAGTGTCATGTTTTATACCGCCGCCATCTTGACGGAAACGTAATGGCGGCCACACAAATGTTCAAAGCTTAAATCAAATTACGACTAACCTTATCATCCGATCTCTACCAAATTTTGCAACAACATACCTTTACGGAGGGAGCATCCTTTGACAAATCTAATAGTTTGCGGATGGCGGCCATCTTTGTGTCAAAATCGATCACCCCTATTAATTCGAACACGGTGAAACCGAATGGAATGAAATTTGGTACAGAGGTAGCACTAGCAAAGGGCCCCCCAGTGTAATGTTTTATATCGCCGCCATCTTGACGGAAACGTAATGGCGGCCACCCTAATGTTCAAAGCTTAAATCAAATTACGACTAACCTGATCATCCGATCTCTACCAAATTTTGCAACAACATACCTTTATGAAGGGAGCATCCTTTGACAAATCTAATAGGTCATTAGCTTAATAGTTTGCGGATGGCGGCCATCTTTGTGTCAAAATCGATTACCCCTATTAATTCGAACACGGTGAAACCGAAAGGAATGAAATTTGGTACAGAGGTAGCACTAGGAAAGGGCACCTCAGTGTCATGTTTTATATCACCGCCATCTTGACGGAAACGTAATGGCGGCCACACAAATGTTCAAAGCTTAAATCAAATTACGACTAGCCTAATCATCCGATCTCTACCAAATTTAGCAACAACATACCTTTATGGAGGAAGCATCCTTTGACAAATCTAATAGGTCATTGGCCTAATAGTTTGCGGATGGTGGCCATCTTTGTGTCAAAATCGTTTACCCCTATTAATTCGAACACGGTGAAACCGAATGGAATGAAATTCTGTACAGCGGTAGCACTAGCAAAGGGCACCTCAGTGTCATGTTTTATATCGCCGCCATCTTGACGGAAACGTAATGGCGGCCACACAAATATTCAAAGCTTAAATCAAATTACGATTAACCTAATCATCCGATCTCTACCAAATTTTGCATCAACATACCAATATGGAGGGAGCATCTTTTGACCAAACTAATAGGTCATTAGCCTAATATTTTGCGGATGGCGGCCATCTTTGTGTGAAAATCGATTCCCCCTATTAATTCGAACACTGTGAAACCGAATGGAACGAAATTTGGTACAGAGGTAGCACTAGAAAAGGCCACCTCAGTGTCATGTTTTATATCACCGCCATCTTGACGGAAACGTAATCGCGGCCACCCAAATGTTAAAGGCTAAAATGTAATTACGACCAACCTAATAATCTAGTCTCTACCAAATTTTGCAACAACAAATCTTTATGTGGGAAGCATATTCTGACCAAACTGCTAGATCATCAGCCCAATAGTTTACAGATGGTGGCCAAGTATGTATGCAAATCGATTCTCCCTATCAATTCAAACACGGTGAAACCGAATTGAACGAAATTTGGTACAGAGGTAGCACTAGCAAAAGGCACTTCAGTGTCATGTTTTATATCGTCGCCATCTTGACGGAAACGGAATGACGGCCACCCAAATGTTAAAAGCTTAAATCAAATTTCGACCATCCTAATAATTTGATCTCTACCGGATTTTGCAACAACATGCCATTTTGTGGAAAGCATCTTATGACTGACTACAAGGTCATCAGCCCAATAGTTTGCAAATAGCAGCCATGTATGTGTGCAAATCCATTCCCCAGATCAATTCAAACACGGTGAAACCGAATTGAATGAATTTATTTACAGAGGTAACACTAGCAAAGGGCACCTCATATTCATGTTTAATATCCCTATAGCACGTTGTATTTCAACAAGCTACTACAACCAACATTCAATTATACTCCTTGAAAAGGACAAAGAGTTATAACAATACCCATGCATTTAGGAGAAAGTAGGCTATATGTTCTTTACTGAACATCTTGTTGATATTAGTTTGGTTTATTCATCGGTCAGAATACTGAGATCAGACGTGCATTGGTGTGTGGAAAATATTTGTGTGATTTATTTCAGGTAATTGTCAAAACCCTAACGTGTGATCTTGTGTGTCTGTGTCTATTGTGTGGTAAAAGTTGAATTTATTCGCGGGAGATTGGCATAGATTTGCTAGATCTCTGTCTGCTGCAATTACAGATGGTAAGCGATGCTCCACGGAGACATTATCTAGTCCAATGTGGATCTTGTAATTCCAAAGGGAATTAATGAGATAACTATTTTAAGACACACACATGTTAGCTGACATGGGACCGCCAGCTTTACTTTCCCTCCGAAGGAAGGCATACTGAGGGATTTTAACGCTCTTAAAAATCCGACGACTTCGGCTCATGGGCATAGAAGCTCAGCATGCTAACAACTACGCCACCGAAGCCCGGTTCCATGTCATAGACTTATGGCACGATAAAGGACCTTCCACTAATTACACTTGTGTGAAGCTAAACTATAGGTCAGATTTGACTAACGCTCCTAGGTTCCAACGTTCATCGCCAGGAGCCGACTGCGGTGGCATCTAGTAACCAAGTTCAGATCTAGTTAGTCGTTGATGGTGGCGTTTGTTAGCAAAAGTTGGAACTACTGGAAAATTGTCTGCAGTCCTTACTTGAGTTAAAAACAGATAACACTCACTAATACAGTCATTACAATTAACACCGGTTAACAGACAAATTCTACACACCCCCAAAGTAAACGGGGCTACATGACCGCATTATCACAGCCCCTAAACTGAGGAACCAACCAACCAACCAAACATTTTCCTAAACTCTGATATATCGTAATTTAGGAATAGTTATGTGACCTGCGGCTGACCTCACTCATGCAGGATTAGTTCACGCAGCTGCGGTTGTAAATTCCATTAATTCTCTGCTTTGATTCCACTGCTGGCATATCTAAATCTGTACATTACCTACAGTACTTAATTATATAATTAGCATATAACTAGACATAAATATTTCCCTCTAATTGAATTTTAATTATTACTCTACATGTTCGGAATGATATATTTGTGTAATGTGTGCTTACAAGCCTCGGAGACCTACTGTTCAATTATTATCGGATTCTATCAGTATTTATGAGCTCGAGGAGTAAGCGACTGGACTTACCTGAGCAAAATTGATACTGAAATAAACAGTAGCAAAGGTGGTTTGTTGGTTGGTTGGTTCTTAAGTTTAGGGGCTGCGACAACGCGGTCATGTAGCTCCGTGTACTTTGGGTGTGTGTAGAATCTGTCTCATACCCAGTGTTAATTGTGATGTGTGTATTAGTTTGTGTTATCTGTTTTTAATTCAATTAAGGACTGCAGACATTGATTTTCAAGTAGTTCCTACTTTTGCCCCCAAACGCCACCGTCAACGACTACTAGTTCAGAACTTAGCTACCAGACACCACCGCAGTCGGCTCAACGCGACGAACGTAGGAACTTTAAGAGCGTTGTTTAACTTATAAGTTAATTTAGCATCACACAGGTATAATTAGTGGAAGGTTCTTTAACATGCCATAAATCTACAGTATGACATGGGACCGCCGGCTTTACTTCCCCTCCGAAGGAAGGCATACTGAGGGATTTTCAACGCTCTTAAAAAATCCGACGACTTCGGCCGGGTTTGAACCCGTGACCTTGGGCATAGAAGCTCAGCATGCTACCAACTACGCCACCGAAGCCGCTATTAGCCAAAGTAAAAGTCATTTTGATATGGAAAAGTCAGCTAAGCTCTGAACACCCTACGAGGAAACAAAATAAAACATATAGATCCTCTGCTACATTGAGAAACACCCAATCATAGATAGTATTCGTCGTCATTGAAAATAAATATCTTTATGTTCGAGCCTGGCTATTATATGCCAGAAAACTGTACCATAATGTTGGTCATTATAACACTATTTTTAGCCTACTTTTCACATTTTGCAAAAATGAGGGTAAAGTAGACTTATGAGATCGATCCAGGAAAATGTGTGTGTGTCTGTCTGTCTGTCTGTCTGTCTGTCTGTCTGTCTGTCTGTCTGTCTGGCTGGCTGGCTGGCTGTGTGTGTGTCCCCCCTATCAACTCCTAAACGGCTGCAGCAATCAAAACCAAATTTAGTATGAGTAAAGATGTGCACCGGGATATCTCACGTCCATATTTAAAAATGATGTCAGTGCTACCAACTGCTGAAGAAACGCACTATAAATTTGAGCTCCATGTTGGATATCTTGCAAGGTGTGCATGGGAGCTATTCCAAAATTGGCACACATGTAGATAAGACTATTTCAGTTTAATTTCCAGGAGTCCAACCATTACAGTGTTGCCAAAATAATTTTATGCCTTCTGATAGGTCCAATGTTTAAATGCATATAACTTCTACACTATCAATTGGATTTCAACCAAATTTCGTATGTAATATCTGTACATAAACAGATATGACTGCGCGTATTCTTAAGAGCCACCAGGGCTGCCAACTGTTAATAATTGCTCTCTCTATTTATTTATTTTATCCAAATACCAATATATCAGAAAGTATGCAAGCCAACAGCTTTAAACTATGCACACGTATATTCTGACATTTTAGATTAATTTGGAGTAACTTATATACGTCAGTTCTACCAACATGATTATAAGCCTGCTGATAGTACCAATTTTTAAATACATGTAACTTCTATACTATCAGTTGGATTTCAACCAAATTTCGTATGTGCTATGTGTACCATAACAGATATGACTATAAGTATTGTTAAGAGCAATCAGGGCTGCCAACTGTTAATAAATGCTGTCTATATTGTTTTACCCTAATATCAATATATCAGAAAGTATGCAAGCCAACAGCTCTATACTTTGCACACGTATAGCACCTGACATTCTAGATTAATTTGGAGTAATTGATACAAGGCAGTGCTGCCAACATGATTCTATGCCTGCTGATATGTCCAATTTTAAAATGCATGTAACTTCTTCACTAACAAATGGATTTCATCCAAAATTGGCACAACAAGATATCATAATATTTCAGATTATTTCAGACCAGCACACGCATGACATTGTTGGCAACATGCTTTTACGCGTGCTGATAGATCCAGTGTCTAACTGCATGTAACATCCATTGGACTTCAACGAAATTTTGTGTTCTGTACCTTAAGAAATGGAACTAAGAATATATTCAGTCACTAGAGCTGCCAACTGTAGTGCTCTGTTAGGCTACATTATACCAGGTATATTTTGAACTAATTAGATATTTCGATATTACCAACTTAATTTCGTCATTATTCTATATAGGTTCATATTCTGTAGAATAATCATTGGCATGAAAAGTAGGCTGTATAGTTCTTCACGGAACTTCTTGTTCATTATGAAACAGTTTCTTCCATCAATCACAGCTCAAGAAACAGTTGTTTGACCAATTAGGTGAGGATAGCAACGCATCTGCGCTAAGTTCCAAGGACTTCTAATTTATATTTCACTGCCTGGCCTAGTGTCATAGTGGGACAATCGAGGAGGCCATGGTCAAATAGAAGGTATTCTGTGCGTCCCATGCGCTCTGTTCAAGACATAGTTATAAACATACTCGTGTCTTAATTATTGTCATTATAGGCTCGTAGCATAATGTACTATTATGTTCGACCCTGACTATTATGTGTTAGAAAACTGTATCATAATGATGGTCATTATAACACTATTTTTAGCCTACTTTTCACATTTTGCAAAAATGAGGAAAAAGTAGACTTATGAGATCGGGCAAATGTGTGTCTGTCTGTCTGTCTGTCTGTCTGTCCGTCTGTCTGTCTGTCTGTCTGTCTGTCTGGCTGTGTGTGTGTCCCCCCCCTATAAACTCCTAAACGGCTGCAGCAATCGAAACAAAATTTGGTAGGAGTAAAGATCTATACCTGAATATCTCACGGCCATATTTGAAAATGATGTCAGTGCTACCAACTGCTAAAAAATCGCAATTGAAATTTGAGCTCCATGTTGGATATCTTGGAAAGTATGAATGGGAGCGATTTCAAAATTGGCACACGTACAGATCATAATATTTCAGTTTAATTTCCAGGAGGCTAAACATGGCAGTGTTGCCAAAATGATTATAAGCCTCCTGATAGGTCCAATTTTTAAATGCATATAACTTCTATACTATCAATTGGAATGCAACCAAATTTCGTATGTTGTATGTGTACATAACCAGATATGACTGAGCGTATTCTTAAGACCTACCAGGGCTGCCAACTGTTAATGAATGCTCCTAATTTTTTTAAATCCAAATACCAATATATCAGAAAGTATGCAAGCCGACAGCTTTAAACTATGCACACGTATAGTACCTGACATTCTATATTAATTTGGAGTAACTTATATACGTCAGTGCTACCAACATGATTCTAAGCCTGCTGACAGGTCCAACTTTAAATACATGTAACTTCCATACTATCATTTGGATTTCAACCAAATTTCGTATGTGCTATGTGTACCATAACAGATATGACTATGCGTATTCTAAGGAGCAACCAGTGCCGCCAACTGTTAATATGTGCTGACCCTATTTTTGTTACCCTAATATCAATATATCAGAAAGTGGGCAAGCCAATAGCTCTAAACTTTGCACACGTATAGTACCTGGCATTCTAGACGAATTTGGAGTAACTAATATACGTCAGTGCTGCCAACATGATTCTAAGCCTGCTGATAGGTCCAATTTTAAAATGCATGTAACTTCTATACTAACTAATGGATTTTATTCAAAATTGGCACAACAATAGATCATATTATTTCAGATTATTTCTGACCAATACATGCATGACATTGTTGCCAACATGATTTTACGCGCGCTGTTAGATCCAATGTTTAACTGCATGTAACGTCCATGCTATTCATTGGACTTCAACCAAATTTTGTATTTTGTACCTTAAGAGACGGAACAAAGAATATATTCGGTCATCAGGGCTGCCAACTGTAGTGCTCTATTAGGATACATTATGCCAGGTATACAGTATTTCGAACTAATTGGAAATTTCGATATTAGCAACTTAATTTCGTCATTATTCTAGATAGGTTCATATTCTGTAGAATAATCATTGGCATGAAAATTAGGCTGTATAGTTCTTCACGGAACGTCTTGTTCATTATGAAACAGTTTCTCTCACCAATCACAGCTCAAGAAACAGTTGTTTGACCAATTAGATAAGGTTAGCATCGCACCTGCGTGGAGTTCCAAGGCCTTCTAAACTGTGTTGCCTAGTGTCATAGTGGGGTAATCGAGAAGGCCATGGTCAAATACAAGGCATTCTCTGCGTCTCATGCGTCTGTTCAGTACATAAAACTCACGAAATCTCGACAGATATTTATAAATATTTATCTTCGAACATAAAATAGTTATAATAATTATAGTCGAACATAAACAGTCGTACGCAACTCGCCTATAATGGTAATTAAGACACTGGTATGGAAATTATAAAACCCGCGCACGCTCGTTTTATAAATATACTCGTGTCTTAATTATTGTCAATATAAGCTCGTTGCATTATGTACTATTATCAGTGTTTCACTCAGGAATGAGAACATCTGTGCTAGAATTCGGAGTGGTGTATTCGATGTATTCGACGTTTGGTCGACGATGTTCGTGTTTCCCTACATATCTCTTCCATATCAGTAGGGGACCATTCAATTATTCCAAATACATTTTATACAGTGAGTTTCTCTCATATGTTGGCCGTCCGGCGCGCCCGGTTTATCTGCCTCCCCGCACAGCATAGAATAGTTTCTGTGTCGAAACATACCCATGAAAATGGAACCAAGCTTCGTCCGAGAAAAATATTAAATGTGGATCAATTATTTCATCATGAAAAAATTACATTTTAATACAATAGTTAGACCAGTCATCTTGTACGGCATGGAAACTACAAATATAACCGGAATGGAGAATTTGCTCAAGAGAGAAAGAAGAATTTTAAGAAGGATTTATGGTCCTAGGAAAACACAGGAAGGTTATAGACTGTGATCCAATGCAGAAATGTATAGTAAAATCGGCAACCTTGAAGGGATGATCAGAAAACGGCGACTTCAGTTCTACGGACATATGGTCCGCATGGATTGCTTGAGGTTAAACAAACAAATTTTTGATAAAATCTGGAACTATAAAGGGCAAAGAGGCAATGTATAACAAATGAAAGAAGAACTTCAAAAATGCAACTTACTGAAGAAGATTGTCTAAATCGAATAGAGTACAGAAAAAAAATTGGCCTCAAAATTCTTGTCGGGGAAGAAGAATCTCAACAGAGGAGAATGGTCTGCTGAAAGAAGAGCTGCGCGGTCGACCAGGATGAAAGACTTTTGGAAGAGAAAGAAGGAAACTAGACCTATAAAGAAGTGATACATGCGTGGTCCTTGTTGGCCTGTCCGCGGTGTGTGTATATATATATATTTCATCATGAAAGTTTTGCAACATCCTATTTCAAAAACCTACCCGCCAATCATGATCACGTGGATGCTGTTCGTGTATTCTTGTGTGGCTTCAGTTTCAACATTTTTGCAGCTCACAATGCTGAGCTCTTCGAAACCCCGGCTTCTTGTCCAAATTGTCTTAGGGATTTTGTATGCGTATGTTCTGATTTCTCTGCAATTTCATTTACTTGTTCGTCGATAAGGACCCGTATTTTAACACTTCGCTTCTTAACGAGTAAAGAACCAGTCCCCCTCAATTTGTTCACGAGTTTCCGCACGGTCTCTCTATGTGGAGGGCGCACGCCTGGAAAATGTGTAATTAAACGTCTTACGACTTTCCTGAAAGACTCTTTTTTCACATAATTATCGTACATCAATACCCTTTCTTCTACCGTGTATACTTGTGAGGGTATTATGAGAATTATACCCCGAAGTAACACTTCACAACTTGACAACAATTGGAGCGACAGATCAACACTAATACACGTTCTAAGCACGGACGAGAACTGCGAGATGCGCGCTGTGTAACGGAAAGTGATAAGTCAACGGGAGGCAGATAAGGTAGGAGAGTCATGCAACAACTCTTGCCAAAGCTTACGACACACATCAACAAGTGCACAGGAAATGTTTACCGGAATGGTAATGTGCTAATCCAGCAGAGCACAGCATTTTGAAATACTTAAATAGCCTCCCAAAACAGGAGAGGGGGTCTGTTGCATCCCGTCTCCACGCCAGTGCCCACCGCGACGCCGACGTACCTCAGGAGAGTGTGTATCTCTCAGGGTCTCACAACACTAAACTCCTACCTATTACCACACCCATTGTACTTATAAATCATTACATTATTGTACTCTCCCGACATTCAGGGGATCCAGTACACTGTCAATAGACCTTAGTAAATAAGTACTTTCATCACCTTAGCTCGATTGTTGATTATTGTTTGTCATCACCTATCTTACTGCCCGCTGCCCTACGCACCCTGTCCAGTCATCACACTACCTCAGAATCGCTGCGCAAGCAATAGTAGCTTGTTCATTACCAGCGGCCTTGCTCTCTTAGCACGCCCGAGCACCTACCGTAGTAACGTGCCGTCAGCAACGCTTTAGATTGCTCATCGCAGCTCCCACTCCGCACGACTCTATCTTCATTCGTGAGGGTGCGTCCCTTAATTATAATCCCTCGTTCACAGAGCTTCACCTTTTAGCCTCAACACTTTCCAACTCCCCTTCGGCAGTTCTATGCATCCGCTAAACTCCCCCTAACTACATACCACCCTCCACACCTACTCGCCCCCTAGTTCTACCCTCACGAAAAGGGTAGAACAGTATCTATAAGTGTCCCACATTCAATAATGCTGTATGGATGTCTCTTAACTGATTTTCAACGGAGTCTCACTGCATGTTGGCAGATTACGTAATAAAACGACGAGAAAACAACCGGATAGCTCCTCGCTACATGTTCCTCAGCGCTACTGTCTAATGTGCCCCATTGCGTTGTGAAACCTCGCATTTGAGAGCGTAATAGGCTCATATGTGGTACAACAACACGACAGTTGCTGGCAACATATTGACAATGGTTGGTGTATTCAACAAGAACGAGTACACGAACAACATACTAATCTATGGAGAAGCAGGTTATAATGCCGTCAAAGCTCGAGGTTACATAACGCAATGGGGCGCATTAGATGAGAGGACTGAGCAACATGCAACGAGTGGCCTTCTGGTTGTTATCTCTTGGCATTTGACGTAAGGACACTGGGTTATGACAACGGCTTATTTTACACAATTAAATAAGCAAATTTTAAAAGCAAATTTCTGTTATTTCCGTTTGGTCAATGGTTATTCACTTTACACTAAACAATGATCTAACCTGTCTAACACACCTGCTAACAATAAATATCAAATATTACTGTCTGATTTTGTACAGGGTGTTCAAAAATAAGGTTACAGAAAACGATCCCGCAAGTCAAGATTTTAGAGATTCTGGTACACTTTCCTCAGGAACTACTTAAGTTACAGGCCTGATCTTTTGTAATGTGTTGGTAACCATGTAGTTACAGAGAATGAGTGGAAATATATTTAAAATAATCTTTATATTTCCAATTAATAAATTAAACAAGAACTAAAGAGCCTACTTTTCTTAAAATTTAAGATTCATGCCAATTATTAATCTATATGGATCTATCTAGAATAATGATGAAATTGAGTTGGTAATATCGAAATTTCTAATTAGTTCGGAATACTGTATACTTGGCATAATGCAGCCTAATAGAGCACTAAAATTGGCAGCCCTGGTGACTGAATATATTCTTAGTTCCATCTTTTAGGGTACAGAATACAACATTTGGTTGAAGTCCAACGGATAGCATGGACGTTACATGCAGTTAAACATTGGATCTAACAGCGCGTAAAATCATGTTGGCAACAATGTCATGCATGTATTGGTCAGAAATAATCTGAAATAATATGACCTATTGTTGCGCCAATTTTGAATGAAATCCATTAGTTAGTATAGAAGTAACATGCATCTTAAAATTGGACCTATCAGCAGGCTTAGAATCAATTTGGCAACTCTAACGTATATTAGTTACTCCAAATTAATCTAGAATGCTAGGTACTATACGTGTGCAAAGTTTAGAGCTATTGGCTTGCATACTTTCTGATATATTGATATTAGGGTATCAAAAATAGAGACAGCATTTATTAACAGTTGGCAGCCCTGGTTACTCTTAAGAATCGGCATAGTCATATCTATTATGGTACACATAGCACACACGAAATTTCGTTGTAATCCAAATGATAGTATAGAAGTTACATGTATTTAAATTTTGACCTCTCAGCAGGCTTAGAATCATGTTGGTAGCACTGACGTATATAAGTTACTCCAAATTAATGTAGAATGTCAGATACGGTACTATACGTGTGCATAGTTTAAAGCTGTAGGCTTGCATACTTTCATATATATGGGTATTTGGATTTTTTAAAATGAGAGCATTTATTAACAGTTTGCAGCCCTGGTGGCTTTTAAGAATACGATCAGTCATATCTGTGTATGTACACATAGCACATACGAAATTTGGTTGAAATCCAATTGATAGTGTAGAAGTTATATGCATTTAAAATTTGGACTTATCAGCAGGCTTTTAATCATTTTGGCAACACTGCCATGTATGGCCTCCTGGAAATTAAACCGCAATATTATTATCTATACGTGTGCCAATTTTGAAATAGCTCCCATTCATACCTTCCAAGATATACAACATGGAGCTCAAATTTCAATTGCGATTTTTCAGCAGTTGGTAGCACTGACATCATTTTCAAATATGGCCGTGAGATATTCAGGTATAGATCTTTACTTCTAGCAAATTTTGTTTCGATTGCTGCAGCCGTTTAGGAGTTGATAGGGGGGAGGGGCACACACACACAGCCAGACAGACAGACAGACAGAAGGACAGACGGACAGAAGGACAGACAGACAGACACATATTTGCCCGATCTCATAAGTCTACTTTTTCCTCATTTTTGAAATGTGAAAAGTAGGCTAAAAATCATACATTTTAAGGGGCAAAATAATTTTTGAGTTTGTTAATTTTTAAACGGCTCAAAATAATTATTATAGAAATACCGAACCATTTATTTTGTAGCGCCACGTGTTCTTTACCTTCCAGGAAAAAAAATTGTATCCTCGACTAGAAAGTTTCAAGAAAAGTGTAGTTAACTTGAAAATCTACAGACTAGAATTGTTTTCTGTAACCTTGTTTTTGAACACCCTGTACAAAATCAGACAATAATATTTGATATTTATTGTTAGCAGGTGGTTTAGAAAGGTTAGATCTTTGTTTAGTGTAAAACTAACAACCACTGACTAAACGGAAATTAAAAAATTGTTTTTAAGTATTTTCTCATTTAATTGTGTAAAATTAGCCATCGTCACAACCCAGTGCCCTTAAAGGATACCCCTTAGGAATTCAGTTTATAGATCTCCCGTTCATCATTAGTACATTTGGGACACCTAAAAGTAGATTGTACGGGGCAAATGAGTCACCTGGTATATTTTTTTGTACATTGTTATGCCCGTCAGAGGAGCACTATTGAACCTTTCGAACCGATTTTGCTTTCTTGTCCTCCCCAAATCACTTCATCTTCTTGTTATGGCCCTTTATGTGCTCCACCGTCCAGGTGTTGTTTAGATGCAATATTTGCGTGATCTGAAAATTGATGATTGCCAACTATGTCTCTGAATTTAGATCTGTCCAGTAATAAATCACTTAAAATATCTATTTCCAGAATACCTTTTTCACCTTCAAGCACCCCAACGAGTGTGTTAGTGTTAACACCGAAATTCGTCGATGATATAGATTACCTAAAGAAATTATCAGTCAATTAACTGACACGCCTGATACATGATCTATGCTCCTTGTAGTCCAGTCAAATTAGACCAAAAATGATGGTTTTGCTGCATTAAATCATGTAGTTCCAAATTATTTAGGAATTTGTAGAGGGAGGTTCCCCGAACAACGCCTAATAAAGTCCCGTCGATTTCAGGTGCTGCGGGGGGGGGGGGCAGAGGGGGGCTCGAAGGCCCCCCTTTTTCGTTTTTGGTGCAGAACATTCAAACGGTGCATCTTACAGAAATTTTTATAATTTCCTAACTGAAAGGTAATTAAATGCCCTACAAAATGGTATATTCATTTTTACACCTGTATGTTACCTTCTTCGAGATATGAGCTGGTGAACATGTAAAATTTGTAGAAAAATATGTAGCGCCTCACGTTTCTCGTCAAACGTGCCCATCCAATCCGTTTGCCTTCCATTTTACAGGAAAGTCGTGAGGAAGGACGTTGTAGAGCACGAAGCTGCCTTCAAGAATATATATACTTATGCTAATTTATCTTTATATCTTTAAACGTTATAGCGTTTTGACATACTGGGGTCGGTTTCGAGATTTCGCTAGTAAACTGCTCATTATTTTACTTATGTTTTCAACGGGATTAACTCTCTGTAACTCGTTAAATGGTATTTATTACCCATATAAATAATGATATATACCTAGAATGTATAAATATATATGAACGCAGTGGCGTATATATGATTGTTTTGGGGGAGCCCAATATTTCGGAATACAATTTCGTTAATGAAAACATGATCAAAATCTAATAGTTTGCAGTCCAGCCTATCGGAGTATACTGGTATATATATATGTTCTGAAGAGTTCGTTATTGTTGGACAAAGAGAAACTTGAATACCGATATGTCATTCAATTGTTTAAAATGTTCATAAATTACTGACCAAATTGGGGGGGGGGGGGGGGGGGCGGGTTGGTTATAAACTGTATATGTTTGAAATGCGTAAATTTTTCTGTGAGACTGTACCTAGCCCCTTTAGTACGTGATAGTGGGTGAAATGGTACACCTGTTATGTCCCCAATTACCGGTGTCTACTGTAAATGTATATCTGGAACCTATACACCAAGGTACAAGAAGGCCACAGTTTAAAAAAGTGACCACCTAGGAATGAGACATAGAGAGGATTAAGTAACAACCCAAACATAATTCTAATACAATCGTTTTTATTGACTATCAAACATGTCATACTCCTCACCGTCCAACTCTTCTGACTCTAATTGAATGGGAACACTGTTGGTACAAGCGCCGTGGCAATTGCCAAAGACAGGTGAGCAGTGGATGCCGGCTTTCTGATATGGTGATTGAAGTGACACTGATGTGTGACATGAAAAGTGAAGGGGGACTAACACGTGGGAGAGGCATGAGTGATTCTGTGCTGGCGAAATGGGTTGGAGGGGCACGCACAGGTACAGCCATATGTTCTTCACGAGCAGTTTGCCGGCATCCATTCTGTAAGTGGAGAACAGCATGTCGACTTTCGAGCATCACGTATAAGGAGAGATGACCAAGACAGAAGAAAGCTTGCACAGTGGTTGGCTGATCACCCGCCTTTTGCTGTACGTGATTCTTTAATGTCCCTTTCAACCAGTTTAATAGGAACCAGCAACATCAACTGTTACCAAGCATTGGAAACCGGGACTTTTGTTGGAATGAACTTGTCAGAAATTAGGCTGTGTAAGAAGAAAGCAGTAGTCCCTTTGGCTGCTATGAGCAACACTATCAAACTGGACAACGAAGTAGTGGTGGTCGAGCCTTTAATGATTTTCCTGAGAACCATTATAAACAAGAGAACTGAAGGGGATGTAGAGGAGCCGTTGAAGTGTGAGTTAGCCCCATATCGCATGACTCTTTCTGATGAAGGGATGATGAGGGAAACCAAAAAGTCCGCTCTCTACGATGCCTTTCCTTCATGCAGTCAATTTTTTTTTTTTTTTTAGCGTATGGCTTTTAGTGCCGGGAGTGTCCAAGGACATGTTCGGCTCGCCAGTTTTGTAGCTGCTTCGAGACGGACACCCAATGGGTGAGCTAGAAGTACCGTTGGGGAGGGAAGGAGGGAAGTTGGAATGTAAGGACGAGGAGTTGGGAGGTAGCGGCTGTGGCCTATAGGTAGGGACCAACCCCGGCATTTGCCGGGAAGGAAGATGGGAAACCACAGAAGACCATCTTCAAGGTTGCCGGCGGGGGGATTCGAACCTCCCCGCCTCCCGGATGTGAGCGACTGCCATCAGTCATGCCGTAACCACCACGGCTAACTCACCCGGTATGCAGTCAAATAATCAACCTGAAGAACTGTTTCACGGTATTCGATGGCGGCTTTCTTCTTCATAGAGTAAAGTGGAACAACAACACTAAGTTCGCCTCCATCTGCGATCAATATGTGTCCTACGTTATCAACCATTACGGCCACAGCTCTGCTGTTGTGTTTGATGGTTACAAAGACACGAGTTCCACGAAAAGAGGTGAACAACGTCGGAGAGCATCAAGTAAAACATAAGTGGATATAGACTTCGATGAGAACATGGTGGCTTCTGTTCAGCAGGAAAACTTCCTTTCCAACGAAAGAAACAAAAATTAAGCTGATTAGTATGTTAGCGCAGGGCTTGGGTGCAAAAGGTATACAGTTCACTATAGCCAAAGCAGACGCTGACTGCAGCATTGTCAGGTATGGATTACAAATGACCCCTCATTCGACTGTGGTGGTAATTGGCGAGGACGTAGACCTGCTCGTCTTACTCGTGGCACTCACACCACGAGACACGAATGTCCTTTTCATGAAGCCTGGACGAGGAAACACAGAAGACAGACTGTACTCCTCCCAACTTCAGACCTTGCAATTCTGCCAGTACATTCTATTTATCCATGGCTTCACTGGATGCGATACCACTTCTGCCATTTTTGGGAGAAGTAAGGCAGCCATAATCAAATGTTTCGAGCGGTATCCTAACGAAACCAAAAGCATCGCTGAAGTTTTTTATGACTCCACATCCTCGCCAGGAGATATCGCTGAAGCTGAGGAACAAATGTTCCTACTGATGTATCAGGCACCACTCCACGAGCATGACCTCAATCATCACAGGTACATTTCATTTTGTATTGCAAGTACTAACTTCGTTGCTGTTTGATAAATACATATTCTATTGTATTATGTTCTATTCACAGGTACATGTGCTTCGTTAAATCGTCAGCCAAGATGAAAGCAAACTTGTCTTCATTGCCACCTACAAAAGATGCTGCTCTATATCACTCGTGCAGAGTGTTTCTACAGGTTCAGCAGTGGTTTGGAAATGAAACACTCGAACCTGAACGTTGGGGCTGGACAAGGGGAGATGCGGGATATCTGACTCCTATTAAGACCAAGGCCGCTATTGCACCTGACAGCATGCTCAATTCTATATTTTGCCGTTGTGCCACAGGCTGCGGTATGAGTTGTGGATGCCGGAAAGTCGGCATCCACTGCTCACCTGTCTGTGGCAATTGCCACGGCGCTTGTACCAACAGTGCTCCCATTCAATTAGAGTCAGAAGAGTTGGACGGTGAGTAGTATGAAATGTTTGATAGTCAATAAAAACGATTGTATTAGAATTATGTTTGGGTTGTTACTTATTCCTCTCTATGTCTCATTCCTAGGTGGTCACTTTTTTAAACTGTGGCCTTCTTGTACCTTGGTGTATAGGTTCCAGATATACATTTACAGTAGACACCGGTAATTGGGGACATAACAGGTGTACCATTTCACGCACTATCACGTACTAAAGGGGCTAGGTACAGTCTCACAGAAAAAGTTACGCATTTCAAACATATACAGTTTATAACCAACCCGCCCCCCCCCAATTTGGTCAGTAATTTATGAACATTTTAAACAATTGAATGACATATCGGTATTCAAGTTTATCTTTGTCCAACAATAACGAACTCTTCAGAACATATATATATACCAGTATACTCCGATAGGCTGAACTGCAAACTATTAGATTTTGATCATGTTTTCATTAACGAAATTGTATTCCGAAATATTGGGCTCCCCCAAAACAATCATATATACGCCACTGCGTTCATATATATTTATACATTCTAGGTATATATCATTATTTATATGGGTAATAAATACCATTTAACGAGTTACAGAGAGTTAATCCCGTTGAAAACATAAGTAAAATAATGAGCAGTTTACTAGCGAAATCTCGAAACCGACCCCAGTATGTCAAAACGCTATAAAGTTTAAAGATATAAAGATAAATTAGCATAAGTATATATATTCTTGAAGGCAACTTCGTGCTCTACAACTTCCTTCCTCACGACTTTCCTGTAAAATGGAAGGCAAACGGATTGGATGGGCACGTTTGACGAGAAACGTGAGGCGCTACATATTTTTCTGCAAATTGTCCATGTTCACCAGCTCATATCTCGAAGAAGGTAACATACAGGTGTAAAAATGAATATACCATTTTGTAGGGCATTTAATTACCTTTCAGTTAGGAAATTATAAAAATTTCTGTAAGATGCACCATTTGAATGTTCTTCACCAAAAACGAAAAAGGGGGGCCTTCGATCCCCCCTCTGCCCCCCCCCCGCAGCACCTGAAATCGACGGGACTTTATTAGGCGTTGTTCGGGGAACCTCCCTCTACACATTCCAGAAAAATTTGGAACTACATGATTTAATGCAGCAAAAAATCCTAATTTGACTGGACTATTGAGGTCTAAGAAGATTGGGAATTTTCAAAGCATATGGTAAGTCTTTAATCAGCATATCAATGTATGTAAAATATTAATGCAAGGTAGGAACGCATACATTGAAGTGACTAGAGAACGCGGTACTAAAACAGACCACTGCCACTGCCTCCTTCATTTGTCACTCGCTGAGGAATTAACTTAATGGTCTCGGTAAGCATCTGCCAAAAACAACCACTTCGGAAAGATTTCTACAAACTACCATCTGAATATTTATTTGTCGTATCAGGAGCACTTATCTACCTTATACATATAAAATACAATATTTACAACTAAATTATACATATTGAGAAAAAGTGACAGTCAGTCTGAACGACTAGACTTTGTACCACTTTAAATGCTACAAATGCTGAAAAATGCTAGAAAGGCTGGAGGCTTCTCGCTTCACTCGACGCCAAAGACTCTTGACATGTTAGAAAATTATTTACATAATACTTATCTTGCTTATCTTGTTTCAAATTACTCGCTAACGGCAAGTACAAACCAAGGGCAAAGCAAGTTCAAGCGCGCGGGATTCCGTCACGCTCACCAGAGCGCGCGGGGACGTGCCCCTTCCGTCCAGTCTAATAACACTTATAGTGGGCGATGTATTGAAGATAGAGATATGCTCTCGCGGACTTTTTTGTAGAAATTTTCATGCTGACCAATTCTTACGCTCATAGTATATTGATATTTTTAACGGTTTGCCCAGCGTAAGCTTAAGAAGCGCACGGACGCCAAGTTTGTTTTCGACTTTTTCACTGAAATCATTACTGCATGGCTTCCTTTGATCATAAATTATTTTCTACAGAATCTTTCTTCGAGATATCCTTTACAGAATGTTGAAAACCGCATCAAAATCCATCCAGTGGTTTTCGAGATTACCCGTGACATCCAAGAATCGGGGATTTTTGTCTTATACTAACGAAGTTGAGATTGTCGGGGAACACATGCACCAAGCGGTACTATGACGTCACACACCTCAGTACATCTGGGTACATTTCGTCCCGTCACCGTAACGTAACGCCAGACCCCCACTCACTTATCAGTTGGCAGTCAAAGTGAAAGGTCGTGTTTTTTCCGAGCTCTCAGGTGTGCTGGAATGGGTTGTTCTCTGGAGTGTTATCGGGCGAGGATCGGGCTGTGGTATGCGAAGGGTAGTCGGGATTTCCGGTGTTTGTGTGTGTGTACGGGACCTAGTAACTTGTGGTTTATAGCCCTAGTGATAGCTGCGTTGTTAGTTATTGGTGGAGTGGAAGTGAATCCAGGGCCTGTTACTCCAAATGTGAATCAGGCAAATGATCCAGTGTCATCTTTAAAGTGTTCGACGTGCAGTAAAACATTGAAGAATGGTGTTGAGTGTGGACTATGTGAGAAATGGTTTCACTTCGGCTGTATTAACGTCAAGAAGGAGGATTGTGATGTCGGAAATTGGTTTTGTAAAGTATGTGATACGCCGGACAGTTTGAGGATGCAAATCAAAGCAAGGGATCAAATAATACAGGAACTTAGAGCAAAGCTTCGTGAATCAGAAGAAACGGTGAAGGATGTGACTGAACGGCTTTCTACTGGGATCAGTGTGGAAGAGGGCGTGCAGGAGCAAACTGAGGATGACGTTATCATAATGGGTGATTCTATGATACGATGGAGTGCGAATATCTCGAGGAAATCAGGAGCGAAAGTGCGGTGTTACCCGGGGATTAAGATTGGCCAGCTTGCCCAACAAGTGGAAGAAGCAAATGTAGAGGACTGTGACAAAGTTAAAGTGTTGTTGCTACATGTTGGGACGAACGATTTGAAGAAGAGGGCTACAGCTGATTACATCATGGGGGAGCTCTACGAACTAGGCAGAAAAGCTAAAAGCAAGTTTAGAAATGCAAAAATTATAATGAGTGGCATTGTTCGGCGGGGAGATGTTCCGTTGAGGCGAGTTAAGACTGTAAATGACCGCATGGACTGGGTATGTGCACAACTGGGATTAGTGTACGTAGAAGCTGACTGCTGGATTGGTGGCCGTGACTTCGCCCGAGACGGGCTGCATCTAAATCGACAGGGCGCTTTTAACCTAGGGAGCCTACATGACAGGGTCATCGGTTCGTGCCGGCTTTTGTGAGGAGGAGCAGGTCCAGAGGTTGCCAGCCGATGCGAACAGAAGGAGCTATTTCGAGATATTTGCTGCGGAGGTAAGACTCTAAGATTACTGCAGGTTAATTGTCAGAGTTTAGGAAATAAATTAATTGAATATTGGAATCTTGTAGAGACGTATTCTCCGGACATTGTCATTGCAACTGAATCTTGGTTATATGAGGACATAAATAGTAGCGAAATAATTCAAGGGACCTACGAAATGTACAGAAGGGATCGGGGGAAGCGAGGTGGTGGGCTATTTATTTGTGTGCGCAAAAATATAGCTAGTTTCTTAAAGTGGACTGATATGGATCATGAAATGTTATGTGTACAAATTTCGGATAAAGGAAATAAATTCCCTCTTCAGGTGATAGGGGCGTATAGAGCACCGAAAGATAACCTTTCTCTCCTCGAAACACTGTATGATAAAACTTGTACGGGTAATGCTATGAAAAAGAGCATACTAATTGCTGGAGATTTAAACCTCCCCAAAGTAGACTGGTCTGGTGAGTCAACTAGCTGTGGTCAGGCTCAGAGCGCTGCAAATAAATTCTTAAGGGAGGGGGGATTTTCCCAAGTAGTTGACTTCCCAACTAGAGACAATAATACCTTAGATGTTTATCTCGTAAAGCCTGTAGAGCTGTATATTAACTGTCTGAAAGTACCAGGAATTAGTGACCATTCTGGGGTTGAATTAAATATTAGATATGGTGACATTACAAAATTAGACTCTGATGTAGCAAAAAAGATCATATTCCAGTATCGCAGGGCGGATCAGGGCAAGTTTCAGGGGTATTTGAATGAGCTATTTGTAGGATGGGCATCGGAAGGAAATCACATTAATATCCTGTGGACTAACTTTTTGAAAATTTTAAATAGCGCTGTTGATAAATTTGTCCCATTTAAATTGCTGAAACAAAACCCAGATCCTGAGTATTACACACGAGAAATTAGGAGTCTAAAACGGAAAATTAGGAAATTATACAATAAAAGACATGATAGTGACAAGTATATGTTGAAATTTAAGTCCTTATCAAGAGAGCTCGTCATAAAAGAGAGGGCTGCTCATGACAGTTATATGCAAGGTTTACTTGGTTCGGGAGGTGATGGGTGGAAAAAATGTTACAGTTATGTTAGGAGAAGAAAGGGAAATTCAAATAATTTGTCGATGATAATGTCCGGTGACGGTAAATTAATTATTGAGAAACAGGCCATTGCTAATGAATTAAATGTCTTTTACGGTAGTGTGTTCAATAAATCCAATAGCTGTGTGTTGGACCTTAACGACGAATCAGGGGCTCCCCTGTTCCAAATAAACCAGTCAGCAATTGTAAAGCTAATACAGAAACTACGTTTCAATGTATCAAAGGGTCCTGATAATATTGTTAGTGAAGTACTTAAACTAGGAGGTAGGGCCGTGGCACGATACTTGGAGGTGATGTTTAATGTGTCCATAAACAATGCGCAAATTCCAGATGACTGGAAAAGAGCTACGGTAGTCCCAATATTTAAGGGAGGGAGCAGACTTGAATTGGGCAACTATAGGCCGGTTAGCCTTACGTCCGTCGTTTGTAAACAGATGGAGCATCTCATTTGCGACTACTTGAGGGAACAGTGGGAAACATTATCATGGTTTAATGATAGGCAACATGGATTTCGGAAAGGTTACTCATGCGAGAGTCAGATGCTATCACTTTTTCAAGACATTAGCGAATCGTTAGACCATGGAGTTTCAGTCGACGCCGTGGTTATAGATTTTTCGAAGGCATTTGATGTCGTTCCGCATGACATTCTACTCCATAAATTAGCTTCGACGAAGATTGATAGAAGAGTAATTTTATGGATCCAAGAATTTTTGACGGGTCGTTCCCAGAAAGTGAAAGTCGAAGGCATATTCTCGGATGAAATTACCGTAACGTCGGGTATCCCTCAGGGCAGCGTAATCGGAACTTTGTTATTTTCGGCGTTTATAAATGACTTACCAAATGGGATTCGCAGTGACTGTCGATTGTTTGCGGATGATTGTGTAATATATCGAAAGATACATGACTCACAAGACAATGCAGTGCTTCAAGAGGACCTGAACCTGGTCTATAAGTGGGCGATTGTAAATAAAATGAAAATAAACACAAGAAAATGTAGTCTCTTAAAAATAGGGAAAGTGCGAAGGCAGGATTTTCAATATAACATTGGCTCGGAAATACTTGTAGAAATATTTGCAAATATTTGGGCGTTCACGTAAGAAATTATATGAAATGGAGTAGTCATGTAGGATGAGTAGTTTCAAAAACTTACAAATCCCTGCACTTTGTAATGAGGGTATTAAAAGGAAGTAGTACCTCTGCTAAAGAATTAGGCTATTTGTCAATTGTAAGACCTATTCTGGAATATGCCTCGGCGGTTTGGGATCCATATCAAGTAGGGCTCATCAATGAGTTGGAAATGGTACAAAGAAAGGCCGCTAGATTTGTGCTCAGTGTCTTTAATCCCAGGAGCAGTGTGAGCCGTATGTTAAAGAAACTTGGGTGGGAATCACTGGAGGCTAGGAGGATGAAATCTAGACTCTGCGCTATGTACAACACGTATACAAATCAACCAGCATGGGGTGAGCTTAGCAAACGATTGGGAAAGCCCACGTACATAGGTAGGAGCGATCATCCTTTCAAAGTTAAGGGCCGACCACAGCGAACAAATTATGGTAAATATTCTTTTGTAAACCGTGCCATTGATAACTGGAACTCTCTACCTGCCGCAGTCTTAGAGCCTTTTCCCAAACATATAGGTGTGTTTAAGAAAATACTGACTATTTGTGTAAATACTCCAGTTTAATTGTTGTATAATTGTTATTGAATTGTTATGTATAATTATTTATTTGTTATGTATATACAATTTGCCACCGGGGGACACACCCCCCCCCCCCCCCATTGCAAATAAATGATTGAATATGAATATATGAGTATAACGACGAAGTCGACAAGATCATTTAAAATGATAAAAAATTATTGGTAAATAAAATTACAAAGAAAGCCCCAGGTAGTGAAAATGGTCTATGTCGGTGACTTCCTGTCAAGCACGGTCCTTGGAGAAGATGCTGCGTTGGTATGCGGCTCTTTAATGCGAAGTCTGCCTTCAGAGATGACGCATCATGATGGAAGGTGTCAAACACGAGCGACAACTATGGTAGAAGAATAAACTTATACGGTTGCTGACCAGTGGTTAGCCACTTTCAGAGACTCAGGTGTTGCTTGCATGAGGTTTTCCATAGTGCATGTTGTTGGGCACAGTCAGCATTGAAGAAGTTGAGGCGTTGTCTGTGGCAACCCACATTCACATAACGTCGAGTCTACGTGAAAACCCCACTTTAACATATTAGATTTGCATCTTGTGACACCTGAGCGCAGTCTGTTGAGTGATTTCCATGTCAGCCGTCCTTCTGTATGACCAGGAGGAAGTTCCTCAATTGGTGTCAACCATTCTTCAGAATGTATGAACCTTCCTCGCCATTTACAAATTCGGGCTTGGTGTGCTGTCCCTGTAAGAGCCTCCGTTGTTCTGAGGAAACTTTTCCTTGAAGACTGTCGTGAGCATGCTGGCTAGTATCCATGCAAAGGGTGAGTTTCAGATGTGTTAACATATTTCTTCTCGCTCTTTGCTGCTATCTCCTGAAGGATGTCAGGAGGTGCAATCCCAGCAAGGCAGTGCAATTTCTCCAAGAAGCGTTGTCTGTTGGCAGCCAGTGATGATGCGACAGGTCTCATTAAGTGCGACGTCCACTTGTTTTGTGTGGCTGGATCTATACCACACCGGACATGCATACTCAGCAGCAGAATAACACAGTGCGAGTGAGATGTCCTCAACGTACACGGCTGTGCTCCCCATGTTGTGCTTGTCAATTTCCGCAGCACATTGTTCCGAGCTGACACTTTCTGCTTGGTATTGGAACAGTGCGTCTTAAAGGTGAGAGCGCGATCTAAATTCACTCCCTAGTACTTCGGAAGGAAAGGGAGTTCTATTCATTTCCAATTGAGAAAAAATCCAGGATAATGATTCTGAGAGACATGTGATGTGGGCAATATATAAGGTGCGTTCAAAAAGTAACGAGTCGGAGGCATAATTACAGAAACAACTACCTGTATGTTAGAAGCATTGGCCCTGGCTGTTGAGGCACTTGTCCCACTGTGACACGAGGCGGTGAATGGCTGTCTCATAAAACTCCCTGGGCTGCGATGTGAACCAGTTCCGCACGTAGGTCTGGACTGTATGGAGGGTGGCCGAGAACCTCCCATTTGAATTTCTGCAGGAGTGCCGCGACTGTGTAGGCCGTATGAGATCGTGCATTGTCGTGGAGCGACCACGGTGGCTATGGCGTTCACTGTCACTCGGCGGTCCTTGGTAATGAGTGCATCAACCAGCTGGACGTTGTCATTGGTAATGCAGGGGGGTGCCCCAGACAGTGCATCATCGGCTAACGACACCCATCCTTCCCTGAAACGCTTGTGCCACGCCTTGACCCTTGCAAGGGACATGCAGTGTTCGCCGTACACTTGTGACATTCGGCGATGAATGTCCGTTCCCCCTACTCCTTCCACTGTCAGAAACCGAACAACACCTCTTTGCTCTTCGGTTGACGCCTCCATGTCACTGTTTGCAATGCGACTGGCAGCGTTGGACGATTGATGCATGCTGCTGACTTTGTATCGTCACGTGACGTGCACGCGTGCCCTCTAGCGACGGGCTGTGACCTTCCGCGCTCTGGTAGGAACCACACCTCGTTACACACGCCACGATTAGCCGATGTAGTCACCGGTTTGCGCATTCCAGCCTCCGGTTCGTTGCTTTTTGAACGCACCTTATACATAAGCTATTAAAATACACTGTCATCTCTCTTAGTCCCTTCCTAGAAGACACCTATATACATCCCGCTGCAGATGATGCGACGAGATTGAAACCTTACTCCATGTAATATGGTTCTAGCTTAATTATTAGTTAATCAGTTAATCGTAATGTCAGAATAAATTTCATCTCAATCACCAAGTTTTATGAAATTCCAATCAGCCGTTCAGTAGTTAATATGACACATACTTACCAATACACAGTGATTCCAAAATACTAATTTTTAATTGTTTTTGAGTTGGATTGAATGGCGTTCTCGAAGAGTCCTTGACAGTCAAAACCCAAGAATGCGGATTCAATTGGGCTCATTTTGATTTTACTCGTATTTAAGGGTGTTTACATGCGACGACTTTATGTTGGCAGATTGATCGAAACGTTAAAAATTCTAAAGCCACAGGAGTTAATAGGATGCTAAACCCGTATTGCAGTTTTTGTTGAAGAAAAGTACCGGTTGGCTAAAATAATGTTATTACTTCATATTGATAGAATCAGGTAATTTCATCTGTGTGTTTTGAAAGGACGAGATGTTTCAAATGAGTGGAGAGATCTTCTCATTACCCATAACTCTCTGCAAAACGACTTCAATATGCTTGGTGATGAGAATTTGGAGTGTGATTTGATATATAAATATCTAAGACGCTGTGTGAATGAGAAATGGGGATGTAGTCAGGAAATTAAGTGCGAATTGAACAAGCACGAGGCATATTCATATAAATTGAGAAAGCGTCTATGTAGTAAGCAGCCCGTCAGAATTTGTATTCAAAAGCAACGTCACTCCAGAAGCGATGTATTGAATGAAGGAGGAATGCAAAATAAAAGTTTGAAGTTCCTCCGCTGGTGTGGCAAACATCGATACACGGATGTTATCATTGTTTTTATGTTCGACGATGTCGAAATGTAAATATTATACGTCTGAAAACTGTATCATAATGAGTGTCATTATAATTATTACTATTCTTCATTATGAAACAGTTCTCCAGCCAATCAGAGCTCATTCATTGACCAATTAGGTAAGGATGGTTGGGTTGGTTTCTTAGTTTAGGGGCTGCGACAACGCGGTCATGTAGACCCGTGTACTTTGGGTGTGTGTAGAATCTGTCTGATAACCGTGTTAATTGTGATGATAGTATTAGTGTGTGTATCTGTTTTTTTAATTCAAGTATGGACTGCAACTTTGAATTTTTCATATAGTTCCTACATTTGCCGCCAAACGCCACGGTCAACGACTACTAGGCCTAGTTAAGAACTTAGCTACTAGACGCCACCGCAGTCGGCTCTTGGCAACGAACGCAGCAACCTAAGAGAGTTGTTTACATTCTTAACCTATACAATTTATTTTCACACATGTGTAATTAGTGGAAAGTTCTTTAACATGCCATAAATCTATGACATGGGACCGCCGGCTTTACTTCCCCTCCGAAGGAAGGCATACTGAGGGATTTTTAACGCTCTTAAAAATCCGACGGTTTCGGCCGGGTTTGAACCCGCTATCTTGGGCATAGAGGCTCAGCATGCTACCGACTACGCCACCGAAGCTGCATTAGGTAAGGATAGCTTCGCGCATGCTCTCAAAATCCAACATGTCGGACATGAATTACATGATTTGAAAGTTCAAATTGGATATCGGATCAACCATTGTAGTTACAATCCCAAACACAAAGACAAAGTCAGCACGAACCTTACGGTAACAAGAAAATACTATGACATATGCAAGAAATGTATGAATCTACCTCCAGAAGTTAGCAACACAGCATCCTTCTACTTGAATTACTGACATGGAAAGTGCACCGTCCCATATGTTCGCGTAAATAAACTGGCGAATATGAGACAAGAAATAGCACTGTACCTTAATATCCCCAACTCCAATTTCTACACAGCGCATTGCTTTCAAACGACTTCAGTGACAATATTATTGAATGCTAGTTCTGATCGGCACTAGACATCATGCAGGCTGTAAACAATAGCATTGTCAAGCAAAGTAAATGGTCTCTGCTTTCGAAATTCTTTGACCCACGCATGCGCTCTGTTCAGTCAGCAAACCACCCAGCGCGCTCTGTTCACTGACTGAAGTTACTGAATCCCGCAGATACTTAGAATATTTACGTTAAAACATATAATAAAGTTATAATTATCGTCGAACATGAACAGTCGTATGCAACTCGCCTATAATGGTAATTAAGACACTCCTATGGAAATCTTAATTATTGCCATAATAGGCTCGTTGCATTATGTACTATTATATTTATTTCAAGAAAAATACATATATTAATGCTACGCTCAAGAATAAGAATATAAAATGTGTTCATATTTGAAGTGGTGTATTGGAGGTTCGTATTTTCCTACATATGGCTGCGCCCCACCAATTCTTGTGTCCCCACCTGATGGCAGGCCTACAGTATATAAAGTATTGGTAGGAATCTTAAATTTTAAGAAAAGTATGGTCTTTAGTTCGTCATGGAACTACTTGTTTTTCACTAGATGAAAACAGGCTAATTAGAGGTCTACGTACTAGAGAAATTAGAGAATCAGACAAGAAAATGTAATGAACAATATCAATGCGGGAAAATGAGACGCCCAAGTCACCGATGGGGTCAGAAAAGAACAAGAGTAGACAGGTATTTGGAAGAATGAAAAGAGGAACCCGACACAAGTAAGTATAAGCAATGCCTGACCCAGCTGGGGTCCAGTGGTCGCCAACCAACGTCCCTCTAGTTGTGAGTTCTCGGGGGAGTAGGTCTACATCTCTTCTGCTGGAAGATCTGACGCAATATTCTTTCCACCAATCCTAGCAATAAATATCGGCGTGTTTGGCGCGAGGGAGACAAGAGAGTTTTATTACGAGACAGTCTCCTGATACGAATCTCGGCGTGTGTGGCCCGCTTAGCTGTGATTATTCGGGTCAAGGATTATGAGAGACAGAAAACTGAAGACTACCTTCCGCAGGGAGACTCGCCTGGTTGACTTAGACAGGGGTCTAATCGTGTTTGTTACGTAATGAATGGCAATGTAAAGTCTCCGCTAATGGAGCTTGAGTTAATATTACATGCCTTGTACATTATTGAGGAGGCACCACCAGGACACTTGCGTTAAAGTAGGCCCGCTGAGCAGTGACTTAAAGGGGCGACTGTGTATACAAGGCACGAGCACCCGTCGTTAACTGACTCATGTGAATCAAAACTTCACCTGCACTACCTTGCTCTCTATGATAGACTGACCCATGACGTAGCTGTGTGCACCCGTCGTTAACAGGCTCAAGTGAATCAAAGCTTCACCTGCATTACCTTGCTCTCTATGATAGGCTGACCCGTGACGTAGCTGTGTGCACCCGTCGTTAACAGGCTCAAGTGAATCAAAGCTTCACCTGCACTACATTGCTCTCTATGATAGGCTAACCCGTGACGTAGCTGTGTGCACCCGTCGTTAACAGCCTCATGTGAATCAAAGCTTCACCTGCACTACATTGCTCTCTATGATAGGCTGACCCGTGACGTAGCTGTGTGCACCCGTCGTTAACAGCCTCATGTGAATCAAAGCATCACCTGCATTACCTTGCTCTCTATGATAGGCTGACCCGTGACGTAGCTGTGTGCACCCGTCGTTAACAGGCTCAAGTGAATCAAAGCTTCACCTGCATTACCTTGCTCTCTATGATAGGCTGACCCGTGACGTAGCTGTGTGCACCCGTCGTTAACAGGCTCAAGTGAATCAAAGCTTCACCTGCACTACATTGCTCTCTATGATAGGCTGACCCGTGACGTAGCTGTGTGCACCCGTCGTTAACAGCCTCATGTGAATCAAAGCTTCACCTGCACTACATTGCTCTCTATGATAGGCTGACCCGTGACGTAGCTGTGTGCACCCGTCGTTAACAGCCTCATGTGAATCAAAGCATCACCTGCATTACCTTGCTCTCTATGATAGACTGACCCATGACGTAGCTGTGTGCACCCGTCGTTAACAGGCTCAAGTGAATCAAAGCTTCACCTGCATTACCTTGCTCTCTATGATAGACTGACCCGTGACGTAGCTGTGTGCACCCGTCGTTAACAGCCTCAAGTGAATCAAAGCTTCACCTGCATTACCTTGCTCTCTATGATAGGCTGACCCGTGACGTAGCTGTGTGCACCCGTCGTTAACAGGCTCAAGTGAATCAAAGCTTCACCTGCATTACATTGCTCTCTATGATAGACTGACCCGTGACGTAGCTGTGTGCACCCGTCGTTAACAGGCTCAAGTGAATCAAAGCTTCACCTGCATTACCTTGCTCTCTATGATAGGCTGACCCGTGACGTAGCTGTGTGCACCCGTCGTTAACAGCCTCATGTGAATCAAAGCATCACCTGCATTACCTTGCTCTCTATGATAGGCTGACCCGTGACGTAGCTGTGTGCACCCGTCGTTAACAGGCTCAAGTGAATCAAAGCTTCACCTGCACTACCTTGCTCTCTATGATAGACTTACCAGCGACGTAGCCGTGCTCGTAAAATCGTGCACCGTGGCTGCGAGGGCAGCTGTAGTAAGTCCGAAGATAGGAGGTTCGAATCCCGGTGCTGACAGTGGTTTTTCTATAGGTGAAATTCCAGGATTGTGCCTTATTTCAAACCCTAAGGAACCTACCTCAACCCTGTCCCTAATACAGTTGCACACACTACAATAGTCATCATATAAATACAAGTTAACAGCCAAGTTCCACACTCACCCAACTACTGTACACAAGGCTAATGACCAAAATGTCCCAAGCCCTTCAAATGAATTAACAACTTTAAATATGTCTTATATGAGACTTGAAAAAAGAAGTGGCTTCGGTGGCGTAGTCGGTAGCATACTGAGCTTCTAAGCCCAAGATCGCGGGTTCAAACGTGGCCGAAGTTGTCGGATTTTTAAGAGCGTTAAAAATCCTTCAGTATGCCTTCCTTCGGAGGGGAAGTAAAGCCGGCGGTCCCATGTCATAGATTTATGGCATGAAACAGAACCTTCCACTAACTACACTTGTGGAAGATAAAATTTGTAGGCTAGTTTTTAGATTAGTTCCAACGTTGGCCGCGAGGTGCTGACTGCGATGGCATTAAGTAGCTACGTCCGCAACTAGGTGTCGTGGACGGTAGCATTTGGTAGGAAAAGTAGGAACTACTTGAAAAATTAATCGTCTCCAGTCTTTGTACCTGAAACACAGATAACGCGCACTAATACAGCCATCAAAATTTACACCGGTTATTAGACAAATTCTGCACACACCCGAAGTACACGGGGCTACATGACCGCGTTGACGCAGCCCCTAAACTAAGGAACCAACCAGACTTGAAAATCCAGACCGTTGTTAGGATTCGAACCCATATGCCGTTCCGTAGTGCTATGTTTATCTAAGCCTTGATGTTGTTGTTTCATTTAGGGGTTTGGTCATCGTGGTCATCAGTCCATTTATTTGAAAGCCTGTAATTATTCCAGAAACCTGTGCTATTGTGGTGTCTGTAGTAGTGTGTGTATTTATAATTAAGGTTAGGATTAGGAAGGTAGTGGCCGTGATCTTAGCTTCCTAACCAAATCCTACCTGGATTAAAAGTACACACAATAGATCTCACATTATACAAGTAGTTCCGTGACGAACTAAAGAGCCTACTTTCCTTAGAATTTGTGAACTAATCTAAAATGTTATGATCTATTATTGTGCCAATTTTGGATAAAATCCATTTGTTAGTATAGAAGTTACATGCATTTAAAAATTGGACTTCTCAGAAGGATTAATTAATGTTGGCAGCACTGACGTACATTAGTTACCCCAAATTAATTTAAAATGTTAGGTACTATGCGTAGGCAAAGTTTCGAGCTCATGGTTTGCATACTTTCTGATATATTGGTATTAGGATAAAATAATAGAGAGAGCATTTATTAACAGTTGGCAGCCCTGGTTGCTATTAAGAATACACACAGTCATATTTGTTATTGTACACATAGTACTTACGAAATTTGGTTGAATTCCCATTGATACTGTAGAATTTAAATGCATTTAAAAATTAGACTTATCAGCTGGCTTAGAATCATGTTGGTAACACTGTCATGTATGGCTTCCTGGAAATTAAGCTAAACTATTATTATCTATATGTGTGCCAATTTTGGAATAGCTCTCATGCCTACCTTCCAGGATATCCAACATTGAGCTCAAATTTCAATTGCGATTTTTCAGCAGTTCGTAGCACTGACCTAATTTTTAAATATGGCCTTGAGATATTCCGGCATAGATCTGTACTCATACCAAATTTGGTTTCCATAGCTGCAGCCGTTTAGGAGTTGATAGGGGGAACACACATACAGACAGACAGACAGACAGACAGACAGACAGACAGAAGGACAGACAGACAGACGGACAGAGAGACAGACAGACAGACACACATTTTCCCGGATCGATCTCATAAGTCTACTTTTTCCTCATTTTTGCAAAATGAGAAAAGTAGGCTAAAAATCTGCCTTGTCAAGCATTTAGAAGTTTAATAATTAAATTAAAACGTACATGTTTCATTATAAATGATACCCTCGTCAGCATAGATTAAATAATACAAACAAGTAGTTCCGAGAAGAACTAAAGCTTATTTTCATATATCGTACTTATGTTAATTGCTACTATCAACATACAAAATTTCAGTTTGATTGTTGTGATAAATTCGTAGATATTGAGAACCGTCTAAATATTGCTGATGGTTGCCATGTTGGATTTTTATATATGTAGGTCCAAGAGTTATGCACTGTTACATAAATATTATTGTGTACGTGTAGTATTCAAACTTCAATCGCTTGATTAGGACACAAGAAGTAAAAATGAGATTTTAAAATTTCGCACAGCTGCCATCTTGTGGTTATGGAAACAATTGAAATGAATTAGATGCCAGTGGATTAACATGTGTATAAGGATTTACTGTACCAAGTTTCACTGCACTCTGATGGTTAAATTGCGAGAAATGTCCATGTGAATATTAATAATTCACCTCGCCGCCATGTTGGATTTGTGAGCACCAGGTTATTGAAAATCCTATAGGTGAACTTAAGTTCATAGCCCCTATGAACAAAAAAGAATTCAGTTCGATTGCTGTAATAGATTCTTTAATATTGAGAACCATTTAAATATTTCGGATGGTCGCCATGTTGGATTGTTATATGTATAGGCCATAGAGTCATATACCATTAAAGGAGAATTATTGCGTAGGTTCATTATTCAAACTTTTACTTCGATCGCATGATTACGACACATGAAATAAAAACTTAATTTTAAAATTCGCACAGCCACCATCTTGAGGTTATGTAAACAATGGAAGTAAATTAGATACCAGTGAATTACAATGGGCATAAACATTTGCTGTACCAAGCTTCATTGGGTTCGGATCGTTGTATCGCGAGAAAAGTCTATTTAAAACTTTCAACATCGCTTGGCCGCCATGTTCGTTTTGTAGTTAACCGGTTTTTGAAAGTCCCATAGAGGAACTTTCAGTAGTGCCCTTTATCTCCGTACAAAATTTCAGGCTGATACCGGTAATAGTTTCAGAGATATAGATGGCCGGTGAAATAATTTGCACAGCCGCCCTCTTGAGGTTATATAAACAATTGAACGAAGTTAGATTTCGGTGCATTACAATGTGTACCAAGTTTAATTGCGTTTGGTTGGTTAAATCGCGAGAAACGTCTATTTAAAAGTCGCAATTTCACTTGGCTGCCTTGTTGGTTTTGTAGTTACCAGGTTTTCAAAAGTCACAATGGTGTACTTCTAGTAGTTTCCTTTATCACCGTACAAAATTCCAGGGTGATGGAAAAAGTTTCGGAGATATTGAATGCTGGTGAAATATTGGATTGGTGAGACGTAACAAAAGTTGAAGGGCACGGTGGGGGTCGTCCGGAATGGTGCTATGAACTTACCGAGTTTCATTGAAATCGCTCCAGCCGTTTAGATTTTATTAGGGACACACACACAAATCACACACGCACACACAGACAAACACACGGACAAACGGTGATCTCATAAGCCTATTTTTTTCATAAATGAAAATAGGCTAATAATCTTACAAACTATGTTAATAAATACCAAAGAGAACAAAAACATTAGAATTTAAATAAATGAAAAATCACAAAAACAACAAAATTTGTTTTTTGTTTTTGTTCGTTTTATTTTTATTTTTGTGCCCTTTCATTTATTTAAATTCTAATGTTTTTGTAGGGATATCCATTTTCTCTTAGGTATTTGTTAACTTAGTTTTTAAGATCCTTTCTAACATTTAATCTACGCTGACGACGGTATCATTGTATACCGAAACATGTACGTTTTAATTTAATTATTAAACTTCTTAGTGTTGACAAGCGGCTTTTATAATTTGAGATTAATATCAGTCAACATGGATAATATTTAATATCATATTCATAATGGTTAATGTCTATGCAATACACACAATAGAACAGACATTGCTGTGACACAGGTTACCAGACAACCTCCACACTTGCCCAAGCACACGGGCTTACATGACCATGAAGTCGCAGCCCCTGAAAAATAAGAACAACAACAAATACTGGAAAAACTAAAATCAAGAAAGTACACCAAATCATGAGGAATGGCCATGATCAAAGGAAGTATGCCACAATTAGGCTGTGTTGGTGCTCTTCATTCCCCAATGTTACAGCCAGACGGGAGCACATTTGGCACCTAGCCGTGCCAACAGGTTAAAGTGGAGCTGCGCTTTGAAGTCTAGAACAGCAGAGTGTTAACATGCAAATGTATTCACAACACAGACATCGCCATAACCACAGCAAAGGAAACATTTAGAGCTTTTCCGGTGTCGATCATGTTTATTGCCACGCCAAGGTAAATAAAATCGAATCTCTTCCACCCTCCCAACCAAAACAAACTGCCCTTTGAGCCCACTGCAATCATCTGACCGCCATTTGGAATAATATTGTCATAGCTCCCTTCTGGGATATTTGCTTCCAGCCCTCACACCAACAGGTGTAAATACATGATAGGACAGAGAGGCGTAAGTAAGAAGGTAAGTAACAAAATAAGTAAGTACGTAAGATGGTAAGTAGGTAAGTAAGGAAGTAAGTAGGTAAGTGAGCAAGTAGGTAAGTACAGGGTGGCGCACGAAATGTCACACATTGAAAATGGTTTATAAAATGTGTAAATCTGGGCTAACAACCATGTCCTTTCGTGAACAGAAACCTTATTTCCTGCGTGATTCGACAGACAGCAGCACATGTCGCGCATGCGTACCGGCTTCCAGTTATACAGCATGGCGTACAAAAGGAGGCTGACGCGCGAACAGAAGGTCAAAAGTGTTATTTTATTCGGAAACAGAGAGTGTAACTCGGACTTAGGAAAGGTTTGGTGTTCATTTCCGTACCCGGTGGGCTCCCTGCCGGCAGTCGGTGTATAGACTGGCCAGCCAATTTGAAACAGAAAGCAATATAGTGAAGAGATAACGAACCCGTCTCAAGCCAGCCCACTCACCGAATAATATTGTTGTTGTGAGAGCGGCTGTGGCTCGGAGTCCCTCCAAATCCACCAGAACTACCTGTGTTCATCTGGACATCTCTCGTCGGTCAATTCAGAGAATACTGCAGTCTGAGATTAACCAAGTCTCATACAAAATGACAACAGGTCATAAACTAACGACGCTTGAAAAGCAACGGCGAGTACAGTTTGCTGCGTGGGCTATTGCAGAAGGTGATCCCGTATTTTTACTGCACAACACATGGTTCAGTGATGAGGCATACTTTTATCTCAACGGTGCTGTGAACAAACGGAATGTCCGGTTTTGGGCGAAAGAACGGCCTGCTATTGTGCACGAGGTTGAAAGCCATGGTGTGAAAGTGTGTGTGTGGGTTGCAATTTCCAGTCATGGAATTATTGGGCCAATCTTTATCAATGACACAGTCTACAGTGCGCGTTACATGACATGTTGCAAAGTAGTGTGTTTTGGATGGTTCTGTGACCACCGCCACCGCTCCACCGCTGGAATACTAAAACGGCAATATCTCGCGAACCAATTAGGCTAGAGACTTGTACGAGGTGTCATTGAACTCGGGCTGACACCACCTTTCCAATGGACAACGTATCTCTACCACAAAATATAACCTACCCCTAATAGGGGGTGAAATTGTATTTTTTTAGAGAATCTCTCTTTCCAATTGCAACATGTGAGAGTTTGAATGTCAATATGGAATGAAACGTTGTTCTACACAGAGACATGTGTACGGTGGATAGCCACTATGAATTAACATGCTTGTTTTATGTTTTTTACGCATGCCCACTCATAGCTTTTTTAAGAGGGTGGGGGGGGGGGGGAGCGGATCCCTGTGGATGGGTTATTGTTGACGGGTCATTGTTGGCAAGGGTCATTGTTGACGGGTCATTGTTGACGGGTCCCTGTGGACGGGTCCCTGTGGACGGGTCCCTGTGGACTGGTCCCTGTGGACGGGCCCTTGTTGACGGGTCCTTGTTGACGGGTCCCTGTTGACAGGTCATTTTTGACAGGTCATTGTTGACGGGTCCTTGTTGACGGGTCCTTGTTGATAGGTCCCTGTTGACAGGTCCTTTTGACTAATCCCTTTAGACCGGTCCCTTTGGACTGATCCCTAATGTTATGATGAAATTAAACGTTGTTCCACATGAAACGCAAGTGAAGAGCCGACCGCTACTATGAATTAACATGTTTTTTGTTTGTTTTTACGCATTTGCACTTTGGGTTTTTGTAAGAGGGCGGGCTTTTTGAATACAGATTCATAGATGAGTTATTTTTTTTTAATTAACCAAAAGATCCAAAACTAATAGGTCATTAGCTTTTAATATCTCATGAATCAATAAGGCTAGGGACTTGTATGAGAGGTCGTTGGACTTGGGGTGACATTCTGTTTCTTAATGTATTATTCATTTTTGTCAAAAGGGCCTAACTGCACTTTTGTTAATATCTCGCTAACTAATAATCAGAGAGGGTCAAGTGAGGTGTCATGGGACTCAAGATGGTAAACCCTTTTCCATGACCAACGAATTTACCCAAAAGACCTAAAACAGCAAGGTCATTGACCTATGATTTTATAAACTAATAATCGGAGAGGGTCAAGTGAGGTGTCATAGGACTTAGAATGGTTATCCCTTTCCCATGACCAATGAATTTACTCCAAAAATCCAAAACAGTAAGGCCATTAACCTGAGATTTTATAAACTAATATGGGATCGATAACCTAGATGTTAGACCCCTTAAAACATCAATTATCATTATTATTATTATTATTATTATTATTATTATTATTATTATAAACTAATAATCGGATATCAACATGTGAGGTTTCATAGGACTTAGAATGGTCAACCCTTTCCCATAGCCAATGAATTTACCCAAAATACTCAATATATCAAGGTCATCGACCCGAGATTTTATAAACTAACTAGCTGAAGTACCCGTGCTTCGCTACGCGTCATAAATAAATTAAAATGTGAAGGTGACAGTTAAAACAGGGGATAGGCGAGGTGCTGCGCAGAGGGAGATTAAGGATGGAACATTATTTTCCAACTACACCGCTCGGCGTTGACCGTGTTTTATAGCACAAATTTAGGTTTTACTCGCTAACAGTTGCAGATACCTTTCGGATAGAAAATGTAATTTTAAACCTCGCATATGCCATCAAAAGTTTGCTATTTCTTAGCGTTCTCATTTTATTTGAAATGGAAATATGAAAGTTTGAAACCAAAGGATGTAGTGACGTCACTAAAATGGTCGCCATTTTAAATAGTGCAAAGTATTGAAATCAAAGGTAACCTATATGTTAACCAGGTAAATCAGCTACTTCCATGTAAAATTCACGTAAATCGGACCAGTGGTACTTGCGAGATTGAGTAATACACAGACACACACCATCTCAATTTTAGCCTCGCTTCGCTCGCGTCATAGTCGTATCATATTGTTTTTCAATGAAATGCAGGTTTAACCCCGTTAACACCCCTTTAGAACCTGAATACCCAAAAATCCCTCCTTAGTAGACGTTTTCGACACACAACAAACAAACATATCCCCAAAATATCATTCTTCTAACTTTAATAGTTTTGGTTGGTCGATGAGAGCAAACATACAAAAATCCTTCCTTAGTGGACGTTTTTCTTCCAGAAGGTCACCCCTCCCCATATGCCCCTTAAATTGCATTTATGAAAACACGGTCGAACACCTATTTATTTTATTTATTTATTCATTTATTTATTTTTAAGCTGATAGATTTCCTCCGAGTTTCAGACTCCTCCCTATGTCGTTTAAGAGATACACGCTCAGTTAGGAATCTTTCAACTCACACTTTTCATCCCTTTCACCTCATAATATATACTACATCGAAAAACCATTAGACATGTGTCAGCTTATTTTTAATGATTAGTATATGTGCCAAGTATCACATCCCCAAATGAAACCACTCGTGAGATATTGTTATTCAATGGAAAGCACGTTTACCCCCTTAACACCTCTTTAGAACCTGAATATCCAAAATTCTTTCCTTAGTGGACGTTTTCGACATACAACGAACATATCCCCAAAATTTCATGTTTCTAACTTCAATAATTTTGGCTGGGCGATGATGAGTGAGTGAGTCAGTCAGGATATTTTCTTTCATTTATTTTTGATAATTTCACCCGTCCCCATGAACCCCTTAAATTGGATTTATGAAACAAACTGTCAAACACCTATTTACTTATTTAAAGCTGTTTTCCCCCTGAGTTTGATGAGTGAGTAAGTGAGTCAATCAGTTAGGACACTTTCTTTCCTGTTTTTTTCCCCCCATAAATTCACCCCTCTCCAAGGGCCCCTTAAATTGGATTTATGAAAAAAAAAACGTTCGAACACCTATTTACTTGTGTTTTAAGCTGTTTTTTCCCACCGAATTTCAAACTTCACGCCTATGTCCTTTCAGAGATACACGCTCCGTCAAGAATCCCTCAACCCCCAATTTTCACCCCTTTCACCTCATAATATACACCACATCGATAAACCCTTAGACATATGTCTGATTATTTTTAATGATTAGTTTATATACCGAATATCACATCCCCAAACAAACAACTCATGAGATATCGTTATTCAATGAAATGCACGTTTACCCCCTTGACACGTCTCTAAAACCCGAATAAACAAAAATCATTCCTTAGTTAACGTTTTCGACATACAGCGAACATATTCCCAAAATTTCATGTTTCCAACTTTAATAGTTTTCGCTGGGCGTGATGAGTGAGTGAGTCAGACAGGTCATTTTCTTTCATTTAGTTTACCATAATTTCACCCCTCCCCATGGGCCCCTTAAATTGGATTGATTAAAAAACGCTTGAACACCTATTAACTTATTTCTTAAGCTGTCTTTTTCCCCTGAGTCAGTCGGTTAGGACACTTTCTCTCATTTTTTTCCCCAGAATTTCACCCCACCCCATTGGCCCCTTAAATTAATTTATGAAAAAAAAACAGTCGAAAACCGATTTACTTACTTTTTAAGCTGATTTTTTTTTCGCTGAGTTTCAAATTTCTCGCCTATGTCGTTTAAGAGATAGGCCTACACGCTCCATTAGGAATCCTTCAACCCCCACTTTTCAGCCCTTTCACCTCATAATAATACACCACATCGAAAAACGCTTAGACACATGTCTGCGTATTTTTAGCCTACTTTCGATTTTTGCAAAAAATGAAAGTAGACTTATGAGATCAACACAGGGCGAAAAAAGTGTGTCTGTCTGTGTGTGTGTATGTGTGTGTGTGAGTCTGTGTGTGTGTGTATGTGTGTGTGTGAGTCTGTGTGTGTGTGTGTGTGTGTCTGTGCGTGTGTGAGTGTGTGTACTCTGAATGTCTGTCCCCCCCTATCAATTCGAACACGGTGAAACCGAATTGAACGAAATTTGGTACAGAGGTAGCACTAGTAAAGGACACCTCAGTGTCATACTTTATATCGCCGCCATCTTTACCAAAACAGAATGGCGGCCACTCAAATGTTCAAAACGTAAAATCAAATTACGGCTAAACTAATCATCCGATCTCTACCAAATTTGGTGACAACATACCTTTATATAGGACGCGTCTTTCACCCAAAATTCAAGGTCATCGGCCATGCCATTTCAGGATGGCGGCCGTGTGAATTATGCAACCATTTTAATAAATAGCTTAAGACCCACCAATTCCGATTATCGAGCCTAGGGGGGTTTAAGCTATCCTGAAGGTCGTAATCCGTTATTTATTATAATTTAATATTATAATATTATAGAGTATGAGTGGCTTAAAAGAGCTGAGCCGTTTGTGTCACACGACATGATGGCAGCTGTCCTCATGTGCCTGTCTTATATTTCAGTAGTTTTAGTATGTTGTATGTGATATACCGTACTGATACAATAATATAAACTTTGTATGAAATGATCTTTAATGAAGATGTACTGCAGTGAAGAAATCGTTTATTTAAAGTCATTATTTGCCAACAGTTTGTATCTAATATGTCAGTTAAGAACACCTGACGTCATGGATACGGTTAGCTCTGGGCTAGCATGTTAGTCTGACACGCAGTTGACTGGGGATCGAATACTGCTACAGTTGACTATTTTTTTCTTGAATTCTTTTACAAATGATGTGCACGAGATTTTCCCACAGATACTGAATAAAATGTCATTTAGCTCAAAGGAGAGGATAAAGTATACACTCGTATATTAATAAAATCACAGTCCCAGCATCGCACATAAACAGAAGACATTAGAAAAAGGAGAATAGAAGAACTAGATACACGTTGTCATTAACCACAGCCTTCTTAATGCCTCTGTACGGTGCTGTCCTCTTGTGGGTTATGTGGGTAATATTGTTCCAAACATAACGCTGTGTAAATGCCTGAGCTGGCCTCCTGAAGTATGGCAATTTTGTAATACTGGTAGTTCAACTATTAGCCACGATCGCGCTCCGAATACCTTTAAACACTGCCAGCTGGATCGCCTCCCTCTTGGCTACTTTAAACTGCCTACTCATTCAACACCCATAGAACACTGCCATCGTAGTACATTACGATGGCAGTGCATAGGCGTTCAAGATAAAGATTAATTCACTGATAGGTCGCAGCACCACCTACTGTGATTGGGGCGGAAGATGATTGGGGCGGAAGATTCTTAATTTTGCAGGCTGGCTTAATATAGAGATTAACGGACGTGAATGCATTACAATAAGTTAGTAGTTTTGTTATTCAATCATCATAAAGTATATAATATTGATCTTGACACTTACTGGCCTATTATCAATATAAAAGAAAACAAACAATACATTGTGGTTGGGGTGATTGTTTTAGGGATGAGGACAAAGAGTCATAAAGATACCCATACATTTAGGAGAAAGTAGACTATATGTTCTTTGCTGAACATCTTGTTAATGATTAGTTTATATGCCGAGTATCGCATCCACAAATGAAACCACTCGTGAGATATTGATATTCAATGAAATGCAGGTTTAACCCCCTTAAGACCCCTTTAGAACCCGAATATCCAAAAAACCTCCCTTAGTGTACGGTTTTGACATACAACGAACATATCCCCGAAATGTCATGTTTCCAACTTCAATATTTTTGGCTGGGCGATGATGAGTGAGTGAATGAGTCAGGACATTTCCTTTCATTTTTTTTCTTCAGAATTTCACCCCTCCCGATGAACCCCTTCAATTTGATTGAAAAACAAACTGTCGAAAAGCTATTTATACTTTAAAGCAGTTTTTCCCCCTGAGTTTGATGAGTGAGTCAGTCAGTCAATCAGTTAGGACACTTTCTTTCCTGTCCCCCCCCCCCCCGAATTTCACCCCTCCCCATGGGCCCCTTAAATTGGATTTATGGAAAAGCGGTCAAACACATATTTACTTATTTTTATGCTGATTTTTTTCCCGCTGAGTTTCAAACTCCTCGCCTATGTCGTTTAAGAGATACACGCTCCGTTAGGAATCTTTCAATCCCCACTTTTCACCCCTTTAACCTCATAAACACATCGAAAAACCCTCAGACACGTGTCTTGTTACTTTTTAATGATAAGTTTATATGCCGTGTATCACATCCCCAAATGAAACCAATCGGGAGATATTGTTATTCAATGAAATGCAGGTTTAATCCCCTTAAGACCCCTTTAGAACCTGAATATCCGAAAATCCTCCCTTAGTAGACGGTTTTGACATACAATGAACATATCCCCAAACTGCCATGTTTCTAACTTCAATAATTTTGGCTAGGCGATGATTAGTGAGTGAGTAAGTGAGTGAGTCTGGACATTTTCTTTCAATTTTCTTTTTTTCAGAATTTCACCCCTCCCCATGAACCCCTTAAATTTGATTTATGAAAAAAAACTGTCGAACAGCTATTTACTTACTTTAAAGCAGTCTTTCCCCCTGAGTTTGATGAGTGAGCCAGTCAGTCAATCAGTTAGGACACTTTCTTTCCTGTTCCCCCCCCCCCCCCCAGAATTTCATCTCTCCCCATGGGCCCCTTAAATTGGATTTATGAAAAAACTGTCAAACACATATTTACTTCTTTTTTATGTCGATTTTTTTTTCGCTGTGTTTCAAACTCCTCGCCTATGTCGTTTAAGAGAGACACGCTCCGTTAAGAATCTTTTAATCCCCACTTTTCACCCCTTTCACCTCATTATATACACCACATCGAAAAACCCTCACACATGTCTTCTTATTTTTAATGATGAGTTTATATGCCGAGTAACACATCCCCCCATGAAACCAATCGGGAGATATTGCTATTCAATTAAATGCAGGTCTACCCCCTTAACACCCCTTTAGAACCTGAATAGCCAAAATGTCTCTCTTAGTGGGCATTTGCGGCCCTTGAGGAAGCTGCATACCAGATTTCATTCCAATCCGTTCGGTGGTTTCTGAGATTTCGTGATGAATAAGTGAGTGAGTGAGTGAGTGAGTGAGTGAGTGGTATTTGAAAAATATATAGTAGAAAGAAGATAGTGTCAAGTCTTTGTTATGCTAAACTCGGTTGACAGTGCTGTGTGAGCAGTTGAGTAACTAACGGGATTTCAAGTAAAGATCCTCATTTTCTATACCGGTAGTGCTGAGCACAATTGGCATCAAGTCGGCCGTGTCTGGACTTGAGCTATGTTGCCATGGAAACTATCTGCCTTGCCATTCCTTCATGAGTATATTTTATGATTTGATTAGCCTGTTTTTGAGTGAAAAAGGGCCGAAATCAGAAGAATGAGAAAGACTATCGAAAATTCATGTAGCCAGCGGTTCCTTCTGGGTCCTAAACTATGTGTATGCAAAATATGGTTGAGATTGGTGGAACGGTGTAGATTTGTATACGGAACCAACATATATACATACATACATACAGACTTTCACTTTTATATATTAGATAATCGGATACGAACATGTGAGATGTTTACCATATGTGATGAAACATAGCTTGGTAGAGAAAGAATTAGTGTAGGCTTCATGTATGGTGACTGACAAGTCTTTTACCATTGGAACTTGTTTTCAGATCAAACTGTAGTACAGAGAGAGTATAGGTTGCAGGTATGGGTTAATAAATGACAAACGGTGTACACAAACTCTGATTTATCGATTCAAGAATTAAGAGTAGACAACCTTTAATTGATTGGTTAAAGAGGATAGCTAAAACACAAAATAGTGATTACATTGTACTAAACCGAACCAAACCTAACTGAAAACAAGCCAAGGGTTTAGGTGTAAAACTTGTGGGTAAATGTGGTCATTGGTAATGTCAAAAAGGAAAGGGATAACGCTCTACCTATAGAGGGCATGGTTTTTAAATGTTTTTTTTTGAAATTTTGACAAGGGGCCTAACTATACTTTTGTTGATATTTCCTGAACCCATGATGGGATTTTGACCTGTGAGGTGTCGTTGGACTTGGGCAGACACTCTCTTTTTGAATGTATTTTTGACATTTTAAAAAAGGGCCTAACTATACTTTTGTTAATATCTCGCGAACCAATGAGGCTAGGGACTTGTATGTGGGGTCCTAGCACTCGGGGTGACGCTCTGGTTTTGAATATATATTTAATGTTTGTCAAAAGGGCCTAACTGCACTGTTGTTAATATCTCGATAACTAATAATGGGAGAGAGTCAAGTTAGGTGTTATAATATTTAGGATGGCCAACCCTTTCCCATGACCAACGAATTTACCTCAAATATTCAAAACACCAGGGTCATTGACCTGAGATTATATAAACTAATCATCGGATATCGACATGTAAGGTGTCATTAGACTTATAATGGTCAACCCTTTCCCATTGCCAATGAATCTACCTAAAATATCCAAAACATTAAGGTCATTGACCTGAGATTTTATAAATTAATAATTGGATACGGACATGTGAGATGTTTACCGTGAGTGATGAAACATAGCTAGGTAGAGAAAGAATTAGTGTAGGCTACACGTATGGTGACTGACAAGCCTTTCACTATTGGAACTTGTTTTCAGATCAGACTGTAGTAAGAGAGAGTATAGGTTGCAGGCATGGGTTAATAAATGACAAACGGTGTACACAAAATCTGATTTATTGATTCAAGAATTAAGAGTAGACTATTTTTAATTGATTGGTTAAAGAGGATAGCTAAAGAAACAAAATGGTGACTACATTGAACTAAACTGAACCAAGCTGAATCAAACCCAACCAAACCGAACCAAACCTAATCGAAAACAAGCCAAGGGTTTAAGTGTAAAACTTTTGGGTGAATGTGGTCATTGGTAATGTCAAAAAGGAAAGGGATAACGCTCTACCTATAGAGGGTAAGGTAAAGCTAGAGCATGGTGCTAATCCACACACCCAAGTACATGAACCACACACAACTATCCTATGCAGTTTTTATGGGTTGACTGTTAAAACTTGCTCAGTGGTTACTGGGACAAGATGGTCGCTACACACAAAAAGCTTTAAATACCTGAGGCTAATAATCTATACACACACTCACACACACTTGTTCTAAACTAAACTGTCTTGCTGGCAGAGTTCACACAGTAGGCAAATGACAGAAATGCTTGGCTAACAGAAATACAATCATTTTCGGTTGTCTAATGTTACCAGCTAAACATTACGTGCTATAGTGGTGAGCCCAAGTGCCTCTTTCAATGGAGATCTTAACTCGATTTCTAGCTCTAAGGCCTAGAACGAATCAAACTAAGAAAAAGGGTATGGTGACGCAGTGGTTAAACTGTTAGCCTTTCACTAAGGTAGACTAGGGTTTGATTTTAGGTTAATATACATGTCATAAACAAATAAAAGCAGAGATAATGTTTAAAACTGATTACACTTGTCTCTTTTCAAATTATTACTTAGATTACAAATACAAACGTGGACTGGGTTTGACATACAGTTAATGCTTCCTATCACATACTAGACTGTACGAAAGCCAAACGAGCAAAAGGCGTAGGTAGAGCAGTGGTAAAATCGCTATGTGTAGAGAAATACCTAACGGTTTTATGAACTGGCAAAGGTATGTCGCATAAACAGTGCAGGATACAATCCAGCAACCATAATTTTTATCTTGTGGACAAGAGAAAACATATATATAGAGAAAGATATATAGAAAGCTTGTGTGTGTGTGTGTGTGGGTAGCATTGGTTGTTTGACCAGAGAAAATACGGTGAGGTAGGGTGGGGAGAGGGAGAATTAGCACTTATATATGAATGGAAAATAGATTTTTTTCAATCGTTTTGTTTTTCAAATGCAGTGGTAGATAGTCGTTATTTTGTAAAACATTCTTACTTGCAGTAGTAATAAGCCTCTATGATTCCGCAAACACATAGATAGACTGTATTATTGCCATGGTCAAGCACTCACATTAAGATCGTTTACAAAATCATAAAATGAAAAATAAAAAATCTTGTTTTGGAAATATCGTTTTTCAACATACACAAAATAAATATATAAAAAATGTGTAAGCAGCAAAAATGGAAAATCCATGTTTCCATTTAGACAAAATTTAAAAAACTTAAACGGACATGTAAGAAAATATATGCAAATGGGAAAATGACAAATGTGTAAATATGAAAATGGAAAAATCCATGTTTCCATATCATGAAATTGAAAAACATCAAACTGTCATTTAAAAAAAATGCAAATGGAAAATTGACAAATTGCAATGTGTGAAATGTGAAATTGAACAAATGGCTATCATTATTTTTAAAAAATAGAACATGGTGCTCTATGGTTGAGGTGTGAATCAAACCCTCTCTACTTATTTGGACCACCCGAGACTGAGTAGACTAGTTTTAGTTGTCATACCACTTTTAAAAGTTTGTGTTAAATCTAGGAATTGAACCCAAGAGCTTGTAGGGGAGATCCAAGGTTATAATATGTTAAACAGGTAGCCTTGAATGTAGGGTGTGATGTTATATAGAGATGAGACGTTTCGCTCGGGGCAGAGAGGCATGGAGATCTGCATCAAACCAGTCAAAAGACTGACGACTCAAACAACAACATGTAGAGCTCACTAAAATAATGTTGTGTAACGGTAAATGTTAGTCAACGAACAGTAATGCATTACTAAAACCCATGACACGATACCTAAGAGCTTTTCTAAAATTATTTTAAAATGCCTTTAACCCTATATTAAACACCCAGTTCACAAGAATCATAACTGCAATGTTATGGTCAAACAAAACAAAATCTATATTTCAAAACAAACAAGTGGTTTAGTCAATGTATACTGGAAAAAGTTTTATAAACACTCATGTCCACAAAAATAATTAAATTAGTAACTGTCAGGTTGATCGAGTGTTCATGGTGTTTGACTTAAGTTCAAATTTTCTGTACAAGAAAGCAAGGGTTCGAATCCCTTACCTGATATAACTATTGCCTCAACATGGCTTGACCACACTGTATTATTGTGTACTCGGTACACAAACCATAGATAGAGTGTATTGTTTAAGGTCACTCTCTTTGCGAACATAGTCAGAGACTGTTGAAGGTTAACAATTGTATTAATAGTGGGACATAGGGATAGCAATTAAGAAAAACAGACAATACCCATACACTATTTTTATTTATTTAATGTAAGTACTTGTACAATAGTTATATACAAACTACAACTCTCTTTTGTCCATTACTATCTAGTCCTTTTCGATCCACTTGCATATCAAGGCAGATGACTTTGTAGTTCAGCCCCTTAAAACAACAACAACACTACCTCTTGCATAGTCTGTGATGTTGATGACTCTTGAGGCGTGGAAGATGGTTACAACATAACTTTTACAACAGGGGTTAAACGTTGCTCAACAAACAATGCACTATTTTGAGTAGCAACATCTTTCTCTTGTACTAACTTTTTGGCATTCTGATGATTTTTTGCCAACACCATCAGTGTTTTGTCTGGAGCACTACATTGATGATCACTCACACTTAAAACCACACCATTTCTGCTTTTCATATTGCCTCGACATCTTGTTGACCTATGTTTTGAGCATCGCCAGAATATTATTCCTTTTACATTTTGTCTATAGTCTATAGTCATAAGAGTAGCCTTTATAGAGCACACGTTGTTTACCTCGGTTAGTTGAAGTAAGTTCCATAGTAGTAACAAACCTGTTAGTATGATTTTCACACGACAAAGGTTATCTCTGTTCTGGTAATAGAATTATTTGGCGTTGGCTTTTATATTTAATATGTACAGTTTAAAGTGATAGAAAAATGGTAGAAACGTGGTAGCAAAGTGGTAGACAAGTGGTAGACAATTGGTAACATAGTGGTAGCAAAGTGGTAGTAAAGTGGTAAAAAAGTGGTAGAAAAGTGGCAGAAAAGTAGTAGAAAAGTGGTAGCTAAGTGGTAGAAAAGTGGTAGCAAACTAGAAAAGTGGTAGAAAAGTGGCAGAAAAGTAGTAGCAAGGTGGTAGAAAAGTCGTAGCAAACTAGAAAAGTGGTTGCAAATTGGTAGCAAAGTGGTAGAAAATATTACATGTATTGTTAAGAAATAGTTTAAGCGGTTACATGGATTCATTACACTACAATTTTAGCATCACGAAGCTCATTTTCTATATCCAAAAGTTCTTCCTCGTATTTAGTATGACCAGCCTGTTTACAGGTATGCAAGTACTGAAGCCGTTGGATTAGCTTACTGGGATTGTTCCAGTAAACAAATTTAACAAATGATTTTTTTGGGTGTAAACCATTATCATCATCATCATCATCATAATCATCATCATCATCATGGTTATCATCATCAATATAATTATCCTCAATATAATCATCACTATTACTATCTAATCCTTTTTGTTCATCTTGCAATGCAACAACCTTTGGCATAGTTTGTGTTGTCTTTGATAGTGTTAGAGGTTTCTTAGACGTTAATGACTGTCCTAACATGTCTTTTTCAGGAGATAATAAATGCTCTTTAACAAACAAAGCACTATCTTGAGCCACACTATTTTTTTTCTTGGTCTTGCTTTTTTACCTTGGTTAGAGTATTTTGTCCATTTAAATGAGTATTATTTTGAGATTTACAATGATGATCGATTGAAATAAGTATGTTGGAGCCTTTTGTTTTAATCATTCCTCGACACTTTTTAGATCGTTGTTTCGAACAGCACTAAATAACAGTTCGATTTTTATTAGTACTTTTTACAATATATGCATACATATCCTTTATAGTAAGCACATGGCTTACCATAGCTAGTCGTTGATACTTCCATGTCAAATGTTAAGCATAAACTAATCTCTAGTAAAGTTAACTCGATAATAACAAGTAGTTCCGTGAAGAACTATACTGTGCCCGTTTAGACCGGAGTCCGCACGACCACATATGCATTTTACCAATAATCAGTCAGCACGAGAGTCAAAATATCCCGGAGCGCCAGATGGGTTAAAGCAAATCGCAAAAACGACATCAAATTAAAAAAATGCTTTACTGATTTTTGGCTCAATGCAACAATAAGGATAGAAGGAGATTTAATTGGGAGTAACACATCATGTAAAATTATCTCAGTTTATTTTGAAGTTAAAATCTAACTGCAAAGATGCTCAAAGCAGCATCATCCACGTGTGGCGATCCACACTCTTATTTACACACAATATACAGAAATTTTCCAAACACATTTGACAATCTTTTTGGAAACACAAGTCCAATTAATAGTCCTGTAGACTGTGTTCCAAAATTATTAATATTTAATTCCAGTTCAAAGTTAATTGTCTATACTGGAAATATCGTAGATCACTGTTTGAATATTTACATGATATTAACACTCGTAGAATAAATATTCATAGAATTTTTAACTTTCACTTATTTTTCCAGTTTCAAAAAATATATATATTGTCGAAAAATATTATCATCGAAGCAACACCAATTATTTACACATATTAATAACATCTGAAAAGTATTTGACCTTGAGCATAGCATCGAAGAACTGTGCGAAGCACAACAACAATTAATTGTTCTTCTGACATTAAACATTCGAGAAGTGACTCGATTATGAACTTCAAGTTCCAAACAAAATACATGATTTCTGAATCATCAACTTGATCAATAAATGGTTGAACCATTCAACTATTCAATTTTCCACTTGGAATCATTATTAAAAAAATATTTATATTCATGGCCATTTTTAGCAATTTTCACAACTTGCAATTCTTCAACAGAATGCGTAAATTAGAATTGTAGTTTCATAATGAATTCATTTAGTTCATGGCACTAGGATTTGAAAATATCCTTCAAATTATTCGTGGTTAAAGAATTATTTTTAATTGGCAGGGGCCCATTCTACTATTTGTGTAAGAACACAATATTACGACAACAACGGCAAAGGTCTTCCTCTGAAGAAGAATAAACTACTATCATGACAAATCCGGGTTCTAGCAAAATCAAAGTCCAAATGGAATTCGTACACAAGGTTGAAATAAGAACTGATGGTTTTCAAGAAATAACCTTCGGGTCATCCATCCAACGAAATGTGTAGTTCCAATACTCCTACTATAAACCTGAGCCATCGAACCTGCTATTTGATTGATGCTCGAAAAAACCTCTTCATTCCTGCGACTTAACATGCGCACCTGGGAATGGCATTTCAACTACTCCACACATAAATTTTCTTCCCAAAATTTATACAATAAATCAAGCCTCTGCTTGTTATCAACACTGGAAGTTTAATAAACTTACAAGTTTATTTTATTTTACCATTCAGTTCAACCCGTGAATTTACCATACTTATGAAAATCTTTATTTCACTTTCGAGTGTATTTACGTCATGATTTTATATAAATACAAAAATATCCTATTTGATACAAATATCAATTGCTTCCCGTTTCATGCCTCTCCGTGTTATCTGAAAAATATACTTTGCTCAATGCAAATATCAACTGTTCAACCAGAACTGAAATGTTGGTGGAATGCGGGCTTGCGTTAACCACTCTCCTTCAGAAAATCTCCTGTTCCAGACTAGAAATGATTAAACTACTTCAAAGGCTCTCTCTCAATATATATGATTATTAGAAAATATAATATCCAAGAATTATTTAGAAAAATTATAAAAATTATTATTATTATTATTAGTGGATTATTATTATTATTCTTTTAAATATATTTAATTATTATCTCATTATGTGAGAATCCACATGTTCGAACCTTCGAATATGGAAAAAATATCCATTCCTCAACAAAAATAAATTTAACTTTTACAGTTACATCGGCTGATTACCGTGATTTCCCAAAAATATGAAATATTCAAATAAATCTTCGAAATGCTCGGTCATCGATCCTAAACTGTTCTGAGTGCTGAAAATACTCAGAATAACTCTAACAAGTCTTGCGTAAATCATTGCAAGATTTAAATACGACGAAAAATAAAATGTGTTGGTCATCTGCAGAAAAAAAAAATTTGTTCCAATTAGCTAGGCATAATATAATTCAAATGTGGCTTACATTTCTTGATGGTCTTGAAGCGTAGTAAACCTGGTCTGTACCAGATTTATCCTTAGACATGCCCTATTGGACAAGCACGTACAATCCTTGTATCCGCCGCCATCATATACCCACAATTCGTCTAGTCAGACATAGTGGTAGTATCTTTCGACGTTTGAATTAACTGTTGTTCCATTTTAATATGGGCTTCTATCAAAGCCATAACAGTTTGTTTAAATAGGGTCAGATCTAAGTGATCTCTTCTTAAATATGTCAGTTGTAACATAACTCACTGTAATCTTATCAGTACAAGAAAAACACTGACAGTCTAAGCAATTAACGGCTGTTCTGAAGATCGTTCCCTGAGCATGGTTTGTTATATCACCATCTGCCATGCGCTAAGCAACTTGCAGTTTCCCTTGCGTAGACTAATGAACGCCACCGTTATAGACTAGTCTTCAGTGTACTGACAGATCGAAGTGGTTAACTAGTTACAAATATTGAAAACTGACTGAATGGATTTAAACATCCAAGTATTAAGTTATTACTGGACTGTGACAAAATATTATTTCTAGACAAAGTCTAGCATATGTCCTTGTAGAAATATAAATATTTCCACCAATGTCTGTAGAAATATCAATCACCTCAGTGATTCTCCTCACCAGAAACTTACTAAGTTCCAACTCGTAGCGCAGCACTTTTCGTGACTATCACGACTTGAAAAGAACTTCTGCGTAGATCCGGCAACCATGTGCCTTGGCTCAGCGTAGATGCAACTTGCTTGCCAAGTGCTTGTGTTAGAATGAGCTGTAGTTGCTTCGGCCAGCTGGCTTTTATTCAAAACTGTCAGGGTCACGCGTCATCACCTGATATCTAGAAATCCTCATATCTCTTGAATCCCTGGTCCGATTTACTTGATACTAATTGCATTCTCTTTCATTTGGCCGTGCCAGTAATCTGATCCCAGTCTCAAGTCTCTACTCCATAGTTAACTATTTAATCAATAAATAGCCTCCACCTCTGCAATTACTCGCTACGTCACTTGACATCCAACTATCGGTAAATTATTTCAAAATGCTTCGAGAAGCAATGTAGCGCGATATTCAAATATCTCAACTTTCAAAAGCGGCTGCAGCCTTTCCCTTGATATCTAGGTGTCTGAATCTTGGAATACCCATTCCTAGAGTTGGGCACATCCACCCCACACCTAGCAAAAAATAAAAATTGAAAAATTTTTATTTTTCCTATCTACACATTAAATCATCTGGTTCTTGAATAATATATCTTCAAATTCGATGCATTAAAAGTTCCCACGATGTTACCAGTTCGTGTATTAGCGATTTCATAGGTTCCATTATTGTTTACTTCCACAATGTTCAAAATCTTCAATTTCACCAGGCTTAATATCAAAAATATCGTGATACTCCTCCAAAATTTTCCCTAGCTCTGGGGACTCCTTTTCAGTGTAGACTTCTCTTCCTTCAGCTTCTTGAAAAATCAGAGACCATTGAGCATCTCCCTCGATGTCTTCCTCTTCTTTTCCCTCGAAGTTAATCTCTTCGGTATTCTTGAATTTGATCGTCTCTGTCTTCATATCTATCACTGCTTGATATTTCTGAATGAAATCTGCTCCCAATATCATGTCAAAAGCCATGTCCTTCATTACAACAAACACATGTCGGAAATCATGTCCTCCAATCGTAATACATAAGTATAATTGTGTTTTACACAGAGATATTTTATTGGGTATTATTCCTTGGATCTTAATTCCTGATACTGGAATTTCCTCTAAATTCTCTTTGAGCTTCCACAGAATATAAAGCTTCTCACTCACCAGACAAAGCATAGCCCCAGTATCGATCAAAGTATCGACAGGCATACCGAATACTTCGCATGATATGATTGGCATTCTAATTCTTGTACCCATTTCTTTTCGTTCGTCATTCTGTTGAATTAAGTCCTCATCCTCTGCTTGCCATTTAATAATTCTGGAAGTGAAAGTATTCAAAATTCTAGCTTCTACTGTGAATTCGAAGTTTTTTTTTCATTGCCATTCCCCCGGGATTGTTGTGTTCCCGATGGACCTGGATCATTGGGCCTCTGCTCCAAAAATTGCAAGTTATCTTGGTGTCTTGCTTCCAAATTTTTCCTCGTCTCCTTGTTAAACTCTTCATTGGACTGACGAGTATCTACATTCCCTCTGTTATTGTAGTTGTTTCTACCATAATATCTTCTTTCCTGGTACCTTCCTTGACTATCTCGTGGCCTTCTCCATCGAGTATTGTATCGATTACCACCATCCGGTCTCGCATATGGTTTGTAACTGTATCTGTTACTGTACTGGTTCCATCCTCTCTTATTGGAATCTTCCCTCGGCGTTTTCTCTTCTCGCTCCTCTCGAATCTCTCGAGGTGTCTGAGAATAACTATCAGCCATAACAGCATACACAGCGTTGTTATTCTTTACTCCCTTCTGATGGAAGAATTGAGCGTTTGTATGATCCAGCTTCTGTAATACTACGTCAAATTGCTCCATATTATAGATATCAGCAGCGATCAAAGTCCTCTGGACGTCTGCTGGAAATTGACGTATCAATGCAGTAATCAATTCGTTATCTGGCATCGGCGGATCTAAATGTTGAAGTTTAGAAAGCTGTCCAGAAAAGTACGTAGAGTATCGAGTAGGTTGTGACGTCGAGAATCTCTTCGAATATAACTCTGCTCTGACTTGCTGTTGGGTTTCCGGGGACCAAAACTTTTTCAATAGCCCACGAGAAAACTCCTCAAAAGTGGTTAGAGTGGATCTAAAAGCTCTAAACCAAAGAAGTGCAGGACCTTCCAAAAACTTCCCTATCACTCGGATCTGTCTTTCTTTAGGGATCTTAGAATCTTTCAGGTAATCACCTGCTTCTCTCAAAAATTCCACGGGTGTCACAGAATCTCGCCCTGAAAATTTAGAAGGCTTATCTTCTACATTCTTAAATACAGTTATGGGGTTGGATTGAAATACTGTCCTGACCTCATCCTGTCTTTCAGTCTCTCTAGCTGCTCCTAGATTTATCTGTATCTGTTCCTTTCCCCTTACATTTGGCATTTTCAACAGATGATCAAACTGTTTCTCATCCTTGATTTGAGTTTTCATAGCCTCAAGTTCCTTCTGGTTCTCTTCTGCCGTTTTCTTAATTGCTTCAGTTTCTTTACAATTGTCCTTAACATCAGTGGATATCTGGTTCATAACAGCCTCATGACTTTTCAATGACCCTGTCATATCTGATATGTCCTTCTGAGTTGCTTGGATATCTTTGGCAATTACTTCAATATGGGATGACAAAGATTCCCTAATCTCCTTGATTCCCTCTTGATTCTCCAGCTTGAGTGTGTCTTTAATTTCATTGACAACTGTGGTTTTAATTTCAGTTTGCAACTCATTAATCACACCTTCTCATATTTCTCCCATGACAAGTTCTTTGAATTGTTCCGTTAAACGTTGAACAACTAGAATTCCCATCTCGTTACTCTCCTTCTTCACTCTGACTTCCAGGTTGACCATGTCTTCACCAACTTTCCTAAGACCATGTTCTATCCTATCAGCTAAGCTTTGGGATCGAAGATCGGCATCGCGAAATTTTTCGTCCATTAAACTTGCGTTAGTAGCTAATGAAGTTTCGAGCTCATGTGTTTTGTCGCATAATTTATTCATTTTACTCTCAAGTGTCATTTTCAAAATTTCAGAATTCTCTTTAAATTTACTTTCCATTGAATTAAATTTACTATTTAAATTTTCTTTCAAGTTACCTTTTAACCTGCTTTCTAAAGAATCAGAATTTTCTTTAAGTTTATCATTCAAATTTTCTCTAAGTTTATTTTCTAAAGAATCAGAATTTTCTTTAAGTTTATTCTCTAAACTTTCCTTTAAGTTATCTTTTAAAGAATCAGAACTTTCTTTAAGTTTTTCATCTAAACTTTCTTTCAAATTATCAGAATTTTCTTTAAGTTTACTTTCTAAAGAATCAGAATCTTCTTTAAGTTTCTTTTCTAAAGCCTCTGTATTTTCTTTCATAATAGCGGCTACACGCCGTCCAGCCTCTTTTGAACTCTCCTCCAAACTCCTCATCATCCTCATCATTTCTTCCATAATTTCAATTATTATTCAAAACTTAGGGGTATACAACAGTGGCAAACACAAGCTTATAACTAGAACAAGAAATATGAATAGCTCATTGGAACACTATAATAAAATGAGATTTTGTCCTAATGTCGACGTGATGGAAAAACAAAATTCTCTACTTTTACGAATTACATTTACCACAATATCACAAGAAAAATATGCAAGTTCTCAAATATCCTCCACCTGGATTCTAATAATGTGTATATCCAGTCATCGAACGTTTACTACTGAATTTACTTGACGCCCTAATGGTTAAGCCATTATCAAAAATAATCAAACCCATTCTAATTATTAATCCAGTTAAATTTTTAATTTTCCCCACTAATTGGGTTTCCTACTAATTTATTCATCCAAACCAGACATCACTCGACTCCCAAAATATTTCTATAAAAATTATCATAATTTAAATCGGCATGCGATTGACCATGTCTAAATCGAGACCCACGTTCGAAGCCAGTTCTCTCTCTATCTTATTTTATGTGCCCGTTTAGACCGGAGTCCGCACGACCACATATGCATTTTATCAATAATCAGTCAGCACGAGAGTCAAAATATCCCGGAGCGCCAGATGGGTTAAAGCAAATCGCAAAAACGACATCAAATTAAAAAAATGCTTTACTGATTTTTGGCTCAATGCAACAATAAGGATAGAAGGAGATTTAATTGGGAGTAACACATCCTGTAAAATTATCTCAGTTTATTTTGAAGTTAAAATCTGACTGCAAAGATGCTCAAAGCAGCATCATCCACGTGTGGCGATCCACACTCTTATTTACACACAATATACAGAAATTTTCCAAACACATTTGACAATCTTTTTGGAAACACAAGTCCAATTAATAGTCCTGTAGACTGTGTTCCAAAATTATTAATATTTAATTCCAGTTCAAAGTTAATTGTCTATACTGGAAATATCGTAGATCACTGTTTGACTATTTACATGATATTAACACTCGTAGAATAAATGTTCATAGAATTTTTAACTTTCACTTATTTTTCCAGTTTCAAAAAATATATATATTGTCGAAAAATATTATTATCATCGAAGCAACACCAATTATTTACACATATTAATAACATCTGAAAAGTATTTGACCTTGAGCATAGCATCGAAGAACTGTGCGAAGCACAACAACAATTAATTGTTCTTCTGACATTAAACAATCGAGAAGTGACTCGATTATGAACTTCAAGTTCCAAACAAAATACATGATTTCTGAATCATCAACTTGATCAATAAATGGTTGAACCATTCAACTATTCAATTTTCCACTTGGAATCATTATTAAAAAAATATTTATATTCATGGCCATTTTTAGCAATTTTCACAACTTGCAATTCTTCGACAGAATGCGGAAATTAGAATTGTAGTTTCATAATGAATTCATTTAGTTCATGGCACTAGGATTTGAAAATATCCTTCAAATTATTCGTGGTTAAAGAATTATTTTTAATTGGCAGTGGCCCATTCTACTATTTGTGTAAGAACACAATATTACGACAACAACGGCAAAGGTCTTCCTCTGAAGAAGAATAAACTACTATCATGACAAATCCGGGTTCTAGCAAAATCAAAGTCCAAATGGAATTCGTACACAAGGTTGAAATAAGAACTGATGGTTTTCAAGAAATAACCTTCGGGTCATCCATCCAACGAAATGTGTAGTTCCAATACTCCTACTATAAACCTGAGCCATCGAACCTGCTATTTGATTGATGCTCGAAAAAACCTCTTCATTCCTGCGACTTAACATGCGCACCTGGGAATGGCATTTTAACTAATCCACACATAAATTTTCTTCCCAAAATTTATACAATAAATCAAGCCTCTGCTTGTTATCAACACTGGAAGATTAATAAACTTACAAGTTTATTTTATTTTACCATTCAGTTCAACCCGTGAATTTACCATACTTATGAAAATCTTTATTTCACTTTCGAGTGTATTTACGTCATGATTTTATATAAATACAAAAATATCCTATTTGATACAAATATCAATTGCTTCCCGTTTCATGCCTCTCCGTGTTATCTGAAAAATATACTTTGCTCAATGCAAATATCAACTGTTCAACCAGAACTGAAATGTTGGTTGAATGCGGGCTTGCGTTAACCACTCTCCTTCGGAAAATCTCCTGTTCCAGACTAGAAATGATTAAACTACTTCAAAGGCTCTCTCTCAATATATATGATTATTAGAAAATATAATATCCAAGAATTATTTAGAAAAATTATAAAAATTATTATTATTATTATTAGTGGATTATTATTATTATTCTTTTAAATATATTTAATTATTATCTCATTATGTGAGAATCCACATGTTCGAACCTTCGAATATGGAAAAAATATCCATTCCTCAACAAAAATAAATTTAACTTTTACAGTTACATCGGCTGATTACCGTGATTTCCCAAAAATATGAAATATTCAAATAAATCTTCAAAATGCTCGGTCATCGATCCTAAACTGTTCTGAGTGCTGAAAATACTCAGAATAACTCTAACAAGTCTTGCGTAAATCATTGCAAGATTTAAATACGACGAAAAATAAAATGTGTTGGTCATCTGCAGAAAAAAAAAATTGTTCCAATTAGCTAGGCATAATATAATTCAAATGTGGCTTACATTTCTTGATGGTCTTGAAGCGTAGTAAACCTGGTCTGTACCAGATTTATCCATAGACATGCCCTATTGGACAAGCACGTACAATCCTTGTATCCGCCGCCATCATATACCCACAATTCGTCTAGTCAGACATAGTGGTAGTATCTTTCGACGTTTGAATTAACTGTTGTTCCATTTTAATATGGGCTTCTATCAAAGCCATAACAGTTTGTTTAAATAGGGTCAGATCTAAGTGATCTCTTCTTAAATATGTCAGTTGTAACATAACTCACTGTAATCTTATCAGTACAAGAAAAACACTGACAGTCTAAGCAATTAACGGCTGTTCTGAAGATCGTTCCCTGGGCATGGTTTGTTATATCACCATCTGCCATACGCTAAGCAACTTGCAGTTTCCCTTGCGTAGACTAATGAACGCCACCGTTATAGACTAGTCTTCAGTGTACTGACAGATCGAAGTGGTTAACTAGTTACAAATATTGAAAACTGACTGAATGGATTTAAACATTCAAGTATTAAGTTATTACTGGACTGTGAAAAAATATTATTTCTAGACAAAGTCTAGCATATGTCCTTGTAGAAATATAAATATTTCCACCAATGTCTGTAGAAATATCAATCACCTCAGTGATTCTCCTCACCAGAAACTTACTAAGTTCCAACTCGTAGCGCAGCACTTTTCGTGACTATCACGACTTGAAAAGAACTTCTGCGTAGATCCGGCAACCATGTGCCTTGGCTCAGCGTAGATGCAACTTGCTTGCCAAGTGCTTGTTTTAGAATGAGCTGTAGTTGCTTCGGCCAGCTGGCTTTTATTCAAAACTGTCAGGGTCACGCGTCATCACCTGATATCTAGAAATCCTCATATCTCTTGAATCCCTGGTCCGATTTACTTGATACTAATTGCATTCTCTTTCATTTGGCCGTGCCAGTAATCTGATCCCAGTCTCAAGTCTCTACTCCATAGTTAACTATTTAATCAATAAATAGCCTCCACCTCTGCTATTACTCGCTACGTCACTTGACATCCAACTATCGGTAAATTATTTCCAAATGCTTCGAGAAGCAATGTAGCGCGATATTCAAATATCTCAACTTTCAAAAGCGGCTACAGCCTTTCCCTTGATATCTAGGTGTCTGAATCTTGGAATACCCATTCCTAGAGTTGGGCACAATACAGCCTATTTTCATATATCCTACTCATGTTAATTGCCTCTATCAACATACAAAATTTCAGTTTAATTGCTGTAACAGATCCGTAGATATTGAGAACCGTCTGAATATTTCAGATTGTCGCCAGGTTGGATTTTTATTTTTGTACTATTACATTTATATTATTGTGTACGTGTGGTATTCAAACTTCAATCGCATGTTTAGAACACAAGAAGTAAAAACGAGATTTTAAAATTTTGCATAGCAGCCATCTTGTGATTATGCAAGCAATTGAAATAAATTAGATGCCAGTGGATCAACATTTGTATACGCATTTAACGTGCAACGTTTCACGACACTCGGATAGTTATTTCGCGAGAAACGTCCATTTAAATATTTATACTTCGCGTCGCCGCCATGTTGGATTTGTGCTCACCAGGTTACTGAAGTCCGATAGGTGAACATATAATCATAGTCTCTGTGAACATTAAAAAAATTCAGTTTGGTTGCTGTAAATGTTTCATAGATATTGAGAACCGTCTAAATATTTCGGAAACTCGCCATTTAGGATTGTTATATGTATATGCCATAGAGTTATGTACCATTTAAGGACAATTTTTGCCTAGGTTCATTATTCAAACTTTCACTTCGATCGCATGATTACGACACAAGAAATAAAAACTTTATTTTAAAATTTCGCACAGCCGCCATCTTGAGGTTATGTAAACAATTGAATTAAATTAGATGGCAGTGCGTTACAATCTGCAAAATCATTAACTGTACCACATTTCACTGCGCTCAAAGAGTTAAATTACGAGAAAAGTCTATTAAAATATTTCAAATTCGCTAGGTCGCCATGTTCGTTTTGTACTTTACAGGTTTATGAAATATGCATAGGTAAACTTGTATCAGTGCCGTTTATCTCCGTACGAAATTGCATGGTGATATCTGTAATAGTTTCGGAGATATGGAATGTCAGTGAAATATTTCGCACAGCCGCCATTTTGAGGTTATGTAAACAATTGAACTAAATTAGACTTCAGTGCATTACAATGTGTATAAACATTTGCTGTACCAAGTTTCATTACGTTTGGATAGTTAAATCGCGAGAAATGTCTATTTAAAAGTCTCAATTTCGCTTGACCGCCATGTTGATTTTGTAGTCACCAGGTTTATGAAAGTCTCATAGGTGAACTTCTAGTAGTGCTCTTTATCACCGTACACAATTTCAGGGCCATATCGGTAATAGTTTCGGAGATATTGAATGCAAGTGAAATAATTCGCACAGCCACCATGTTGGATTGGTGAGACGTAACAAAATTTGAAGGGCACGGTCGAGGTCGCCGGGAATAGTGCTATGAACTTACCGAGTTTCATTGAAATCGCTCCAGCCGTTTAGATTTTATTAGGGACACACACACACACACACCTCTCTCTCTCACACACACACACACACACACACACACACACACACACACACACGGACAAAAGGTGATCTCATAAGCCTATTTTTTCAAAATTTAAAATAGGCTAAAAATGATAGTTTGTAGTAAGTGCAGTTTAAAGTAAGAGCAAAAAGTGAGAGTCAAATGGTAGAAAAGTGTTAGCAAAGTGGTGGAAGAGTGGTAGCAGTTTATAGTAGTGTTATTGATAAATTGGTTTAATGTTAGGGGCAGTGCACACTTTCCATGTCGATAATTTATATAGGCTTGAAGGATGGTGTTGCAAACTTCTGATGTGTATTTCCAAATTTCTTGCAAAGTCTATTTCATAGAATTTTCCTGTAACTTAAAAGTTCATGCTGATTTTGTATTTGTGTTTGACATTGTAACTACAACGGTTGATTGGATATTCTTTGTCAACTTTCAAATCATGTAATTCATGTCAGATATGTTGGAATTTTTGTTCATGTGTGAAGCTATCAAGTACCGATACCTAATTGGTTACACAAATGTTTCATAATGAAAATCTTGATCTCTGATTCATTGGAGAACTGTTTACGCTTGCCTGAACCAAGACTAACTGACTACTCACTGCTAAGGTTTAGAAATTACATTTACTCAAATCACATTCTGGTAAAAAAGATCATGACTACTATAAACTGCTACCACTCTTCCACCACTTTGCTAACACTTTTCTACCATTTGACTCTCATTTTTAGCCTACTTTCGATTTTTGCAAAAAATGAAAGTAGACTTATGAGATCAACACAGGGCGAAAAAAGTGTGTCTATCTGTGTGTGTGTATGTGTGTGTGTGAGTCTGTGTGTGTGTGTGTGTATGTGTGTGTGTGAGTCTGTGTGTGTGTGTGTGTGTCTGTGTGTGTGTGAGTGTGTGTACTCCGAATGTCTGTCCCCCCCTATCAATTCGAACACGGTGAATGCGAATTGAACGAAATTTGGTACAAAGGTAGCACTAGCAAAGGACACCTCAGTGTCATGTTTTATATCGCCGCCATCTTGACGGAAACGTAATGGCGGCCACACAAATGTTCAAAGCTTAAATCAAATTACGATTAACCTAATCGTCCGATCTCTACCAAATTTTGCAACAACATACCTTTATAGAGGAAGCATCCTTTGACTAAACGAATAGGTCATTATCCTAATAGTTTGCGGATGGCGGCCATCTTTGTGTGAAACTAAATTCCCCCTATTAATTCAAACACGGTGAAACCGAATGGAACGAAATTTGGTACAGAGGTAGCACCAGCAAAGGGCATCTCAGTGTCATGTTTTATATCGCCGCCATATTGACAGAAACGTAATGGCGGCCACACAAATGTTCAAAGCTTATGTTAAATTACGACTAACATAACCATCCGATCTCTACCAAACTTTGCAACAACATACCTTTATGAAGGGAGCATCCTTTGACCATTCTAATAGGTTATTAGCCTAATAGTTTGCGGATGGCGGCCATCTTTATGTCAAAATTTATTCCCCCTATTAATTCGAACACGGTGAAACCGAATGGAACGAAATTTGGTACAGAGGTAGCACTAGCAAAGGGCACCTCATTGTCATGTCTTATATCGCCGCCATCTTGACTGAAACGTGATGGCGGCCACACGAATGTACAAAGCTTAAATCAAATTACGATTAACCTAAACATCCGATCTCTACCAAATTTTGCAACTACATACCTTTATGGAGGGAGCATCTTTTGACCAATCTAATAGGTCATTCGCCTAATAGTTTGCGGATGGCGGCCATCTTTGTGTCAGAATCGATTCCCCCTATTAATTCAAACACGGTGAAACCTAATGGAACGAAATTTGGTACAGAGATAGCACTAGCAAAGGGCATCTCAGTGTCATGATTAATATCGCCGCCATATTGACAGAAACGTAATGGCGGCCACACAAATGTTTAAAGCTTAAATCAAATTACGACTAACATAACCATCCGATCTCTACCAAACTTTGCAACAACATACCTTCATGGAGGGAGCATCCTTTGACCAATCTAATAGGTCATTAGCCTAATAGTTTGCGGATGGCGGCCATCTTTATGTCAAAATTGATTCCCCCTATTAATTCGAACACGGTGGAACCGAATGAACGAAATTTGGTACAGAGGTAGCACTAGCAAAGGGCACCTCAGTGTCATGTTTTATATCGCCACCATCTTGACGGAAACGTAATGGCGGCCACACAAATGTTTAAAGCTTAAATCAAATTACGACTAACATAACCATCCGATCTCTACCAAACTTTGCAACAACATACCTTCATGGAGGGAGCATCCTTTGACCAAACTAATACGTCATTAGCCTAATATTTTGCGGTTGGCGGCCATCTTTGTGTGAAATTCGATTCCCCTTATCAATTCGAACACGGTGAAACCGAATGGAACGAAATTTGGTACAGAGGTAGCACTAGCAAATGGCACCTCAGTGTCATGTTTCATATCACCGCTATCTTGACGGAAACGTAATCGCGGTCACCCAAATTTTAAAAGCTAAAATGTAATTACGACCAACCTAATAATCTAGTCTCTACCAAATTTTGCAACTCCATATCTTTATGTGGGAAACATATTCTGACCAAACTGCTAGAACATCAGCCCAATAGTTTGCAGATCGTGGCCAAGTATGTGTGCAAATCGATTCCCCCTATCAATTCAAACACGGTGAAAGCGAATTGAACGAAATTTGGTACAGAGGTAGCACTAGCAAAGGGCACCTCTTATTCATGTTTAATATTCCTATAGCACGTTGTATTTCAACAAGTTACTACAACCAACATTCAATCATACTCCTTGAAAAGGACAAAGAGTCATAACAATACGCATGCATTTAGGAGAAAGTAGGCTATATGTTCTCTACTGAACATCTTGTTTGCTCTTTCTTTAAACTGCACATCCTACAAACTATCATTTTATTATCGAGTTAACTTTACTAGAGATTAGTTTATGCTTAACAGTTGACATGGAAGTATCAACGACTAGCTATGGTAAGCCATGTGCTTACTATAAAGGATAAGTATGCATATATTGTAAAAAGAACTAATACAAATGGAACTGTTATTTGGTGCTGTTCGAAACAACGATCTAAAAAGTGTCGAGGAATGATTAAAACAAAAGGCTCCAACATACTTATTTCAATCGATCATCATTGTAAATCTCAAAATAATACTAATTTAAATGGACAAAATACTCTAACCAAGGTAAAAAAGCAGGACCAAGAAAAAAAATAGTGTGGCTCAAGATAGTGCTTTGTTTGTTAAAGTGCATTTATTATCTCCTGAAAAAGACATGTTAGGACAGTCGTTAACGTCTAAGAAACCTCTAACACTATCAAAGACAACACAAACTATGCCAAAGGTTGTTGCATTGCAAGATGAAAAAAAGGATTAGATATTAATAGTGATGATTATATTGAGGATAATTATATTGATGATGATAACCATGATGATGATGATGATGATAATGGTTTACACCCAAAAAAATCATTTGTTAAATTTGTTTACTGGAACAATCCCAGTAAGCTAATCCAGCGGCTTCAGTACTTGCATACCTGTAAACAGGCTGGACATACTAAATATGAGGAAGAACTTTTGGATATAGAAAATGAGCTTCGTGATGCTAAAATTATAGTGTAATGAATCCATGTAACCGCTTAAACTATTTCTTAACAATACATGTAATATTTTCTACCACTTTGCTACCACTTTGCAACCACTTTTCTAGTTTGCTACCACTTTTCTACCACCTTGCTACTACTTTTCTGCCACTTTTCTACCACTTTTCTAGTTTGATACCACTTTTCTACCACTTAGCTACCACTTTTCTACTACTTTTCTGCCACTTTTCTACCACTTTTCAACCACTTTACTACCACTTTGCTACCACTTTTCTACCACTATGTTACCAATTGTCTACCACTTGTCTACCACTTTGCTACCACGTTTCTACCATTTTTCTATCACTTTAAACTGTACATATTAAATATAAAAGCCAACGCTAAATAATTCTATTACCAGAACAGAGATAACCTTTGTAGTGTGCAAATCATACTAACCGGTTAGTTACTACTATGGAACTTACTACAACTAACCGAGGTAAACAACGTGTACTCTATAAAGGCTATTCTTATAACTATAGACGACAAAATGTAAAAGGAATAATATTCTGGCGATGCTCAAAACAGAGGTCAACAAAATGTCGAGGCAATATGAAAAGCAGAAATGGTGTGGTTTTAAGTGTGAGTGATCATCAATGTAGTGCTCCAGACAAAACACTGATGGTGTTGGCAAAAAATCATCAGAATGCTAAAAAGTTAGTACAAGAGAAAGATGTTGCTACTCAAAATAATGCATGGTTTGTTGAGCAACGTTTAACCCCTGTTGTAAAAGTTATGTTGTATCCATCTTCCACGCCTCAAGAGTCATCAACATCACAGACTATGCAAGAGGTAGTGTTGTTGTTGTTTTAAGGGGCTGAACTACAAAGTCATCTGCCTTTGTCGAATACATAGAATACGATGTGGTGGACTGTATAAAGAAATATATTTTACACTGTATGTACATGATTAAACACTGAACAAGTACAGTAGATATTACATGCGTGCTATGACACCATGTCCGGTAGCCACTGCTACCTACTTGCAAGTGAGTCCTGCTTGACGCAGGTAAGAAAAACGACCCTTCCTCTTAATGGGTCAACAACCCTCCAGCAGGGGGACCAACTGTCATTAGAGTATGTACAGTGCCAGAGTTGCCAACATACTCCCCCCCTTGAAATAGCAAATATTTCAAACAACAATTAAATACCGTCACTTTGTTCTATTAACTGGAATGAGAGTTGAAATAAACACTATGTACACAAACATTTAAACAATTCACTTCTCTTCACTCAACAATGGGCAAAGTCTTGACACTGCTCTTTTCAAAAGAGCTCCGCTGGGTGTTTTGATGGTAACAACCCTCGTAACTCCGTCGGTTCCTGGATGCACTGCTGCGACACGGCCCAGTTTCCAATGAAGTGGAGGCACGCCCTCTTCCTTCAGAACAACCAGAGTGTCGATTTGTGGGGATTGTCCGGGCGACCGCCATTTAGAACGCTGTTGGAGTTGTCCGAGATATTCCTTGGACCATCGACGCCAAAATTGCTGGAACATAGCCTGAAGCAGTTGCCAGCGCTTCAGTCTATTCAAGGGAGTCTGAGACACATCTTCTTCCACAGGAAGATGAAATGAGCCACCGATCAGGAAGTGGGATGGGGTTAATACTTCCGGATCATTGGGATCAGAGGATAGTGGGCAGAGGGGGCGCGAATTCAAAACTGCCTCTATCTGTACAAGCACTGTAGTCATTTCTTCAAACGACAATGCAGCATTTCCTACTATTCTCTTAAGGTGATACTTAGCTGATTTAACTGCAGCCTCCCACAACCCTCCGAATTGAGGTGAACCAGGAGGACTAAAATGCCACTGAATCCCCTTCTCAGTAGCAAAGCTTATGAGTGACTGCTTGGTATTCATATCATTAAAGAATTTCTTTAGCTCACGTGATGCACCTACGAAATTAGTTGCGTTGTCAGTGAATATGTGGGTGCAAGTTCCTCGTCTAGCCATGAATCTTTTCAGTGATGCTAAAAAAGCAGCTGTAGACAGATCGCTTACAAGTTCAATATGTACAGCCTTTGTGGCAAAACAAACAAACATAGCTATATATGCCTTAATCCGAGCGCCCTTCCTGGAGGAAGGCCGTAAATATACTGGGCCACAGAAATCTATTCCTGAAGATGCAAATGGTCGACTGGGAACTACTCTCCTTTCAGGTAGCGATCCCATTATCGGTTGATACGGCCGAGACGAGAATTGAAAACACGTCTTACATCGATACACTGCCTTTCGAGCACCGTTCCTCCCACATAGAGGCCAGTATTGCTGTCGCATCATTGTCAATAAAGTCTGAGCTCCAGCATGAAGAAAAACAAAATGAAAATGATCAAATAACATTATTGTAATGCGATGATTGCCAGGTAATAAAATAGGATGTCTTCTGTTGACCGATAGTTTAGTATTTTGCAGACGGCCTCCTACCCGTAACAGACCCTGCTCATCCAAATACGGTGCTAATCCATGTAATTTGCTTCCCTTGGGTAGTGGCAAATTTTGTTTGAGAGCCTTTATGTCTTGTGAAAATTCAGAACCTTGCGCAATTTTACACCATAAATACTTAGCCTGCTCTAGTTCTACCGGATTAAGAGCACCTGTTTGTCTGTCTGTTTTAGTTTTAAGATTTTTGATAAATCTGAGCACGAGAGCTGTTATTCTAATCAGCTTGCTCCAGGAAGAGTATCTGTTAATCAGATTCGATCCAAGGGATTCTGTAGATGACACTAGAACGATTTTAGTTTTCCTAACTTCAGGTAATTCTTGAGAGCTATGCCTCTGCTGTGAAGGCCATTCGTCTTTATTATCTGAAAGCCAAGATGGTCCCGATAACCAAAATGATGAATTTAACAGCTTCTCCGCGGTAACTCCTCTCGAGATCATATCTGCTGGGTTATGATGAGTAGAGACGTGCTGCCAACAATCAATATTTGTCAACTGTTGAATCTGCGACACTCGATTAGCGACGTATGTTTTCCACTGGTGTGGATGGCCCGAAATCCATGCTAATGCTATTGTGGAGTCAGTCCAACAAAAACACTTGTCTTTAGTTACGTTTATGGATCTCATGACTCTTTCGACCAACTGAGCAAGTAATACAGCACTGCATAGTTCTAATCTTGGTAAAGTTACTGAGCCTAATGACGCAACGCGAGACTTGGAACACAATAAGTGAACTGTTATTTTACCATCTCCTGTCTGAGATCTTACATAAACACAAGCGCCGTAAGCAATCTGAGACGCGTCACAAAATCCATGAATTTCATACTCCACAAATTCTACTGCCCTAACATGACGAGGCACTTTGAACTCCTTCAATTTAGCAATATCCTGCATATAACGAATCCATTTAATTTGAAGTTCTACTGTGAGAACGTCGTCCCAATTTTAAGTTCATTTGCCACAGTTGCTGGACGAAAATCTTACCCTTAATCAATACTGGGGCCAAAAGCCCTAAGGGGTCAAATATTTTAGCCAGGTCTGAAAGAATTATTCTTTTGTTTATCTGTGTCGAACTGAAATCACTTCTCAACTCAAACTGAAAAGTGTCTGTGATGGGTTTCCAAGATAGCCCCAACAACTTCAAGTCTTCAGCTTCATCTACCTTAATAATGTACTTGGGATCTGTTTCGTGGTTAGAAATGCTCGATAGTACATTGGGCTCATTCGAACACCATTTTCTTAAGGTAAAACCCGCACTGGATAAAATATCTGAAACACACTTGTGAGTGGTTCTTAAGCCGTCAGTTGATTCACAACCTGTCATTAAATCGTCAACATAAAAATCCCGCCGTATTACATTCGAAGCTTCAGGAAATTCCTCCTTAGTGTCATTCGCCAATTGAGAGAGGCATCTTGTGGCCAGGAAGGGTGCACATGACGTGCCATATGTGACTGTTTTGAGACGATAATGTTTAAGCTCGTCCTTAGGGGACTCCCTCCACACGATACGCTGAAAGTCAGTATGTGCAGGTTCTATGAGGACCTGTCGATACATTTTTTCTATGTCAGCGGTCAATACATAGCGATGCATGCGAAATCTAGCCAATATTGAAAATAAATCATCTTGAACGATCGGTCCTACTAATAACAAATCATTGAGGGATAATACAGAATCGCCCTTCGAGCTGCCATCAAATACCACGCGAGTGCGCGTTGTCAATGAATTACCCTTAAATACACAATGATGCGGAAGGTAGTACTGTAATGGTTTGTTTATCTCATTACTGGGACTTTCCTCCATATGATCCAGGTCAGTGTACTCTCTCATAAACTGTACGTACTCCGACTTGACTTGGGGCTGCCTTTCAAAACGCTTCTCTAGGCTGTGAAACCGTCTAATTGCCTCATTAACATTGCTACCTAGCTGACTCGGGTCCTCTTTAAGGAGTAGTGGGACTATGAACCTACCCTGTGGATTCCTTCTGTGACCGTCAGTAAATAGCCTCTCACTAATCTCTTGCTCAGAATGTCCTTGGCCAAGCAGTGCTTTCCCCGGCTCATTGAATATCTTACCTGACACAAAGAGGCAGGAAGAACTGTTATCTGCGTGCCTTTCAGACAAACCAACACTACCTGCTGCTACCCAGCCAAGAGCCGTGTTGCGAAACAACGGTAGTTTGTTTGAGAAACTGTCGAGCTGAAATTGTTCTGCGCCGATAAGATCGTAAAAGAATTCTGCTCCAATGAGAATGTCTATGGATGATGACACATTAAATTGAGGATCCGCAAGGTTTTCTAATATAAACTCTGGAATACTCCAATCTGTGATGTTGATATTTTTAGTGGGTAAGCACTGACCAGTAATTGAAGGTATTACGTGAAATGTCATGATTCGTTCAAAGGAACCGAACCGCGAAGAAATCTTTGTTCTTACCACCGACCCCACCTTGATGGTAGTGTTATGCAACCCATGTATCGGAATATTAGTCATTGTCTTTAACAATCGTAATTGATGAGCTAATTCCCTGGTTATGAAGTTGAGTTGCGAGCCGCTGTCTAACACAACCCGAGCATGACGGGTTTTTCCCTCTGAATTGTTGACATTCACTACTGCTGTCGACAACAATACATGAGAGGAAACATCATTGTTGTGATTGTGCAATGAAACAGCATTACTACTATGTTGCTCATTAAGGGGAGACAATGAAGTATTATTGGACACAATACTCTTGTTTGAAGTTTGACTATTATTGTGGTTCGGTGACCCTTGGTCCCTATGAAGCAAGGTGTTGTGTTTATCCTTGCACAGCTTACAACATGAACGAGTGCACTCGTTAGCGAAGTGATTTCCAGACAGGCAATTAACACAGAGCTTATGCTTCTTGATCTCCCGCCATCTGTCATAAACACACATAGAAGTGAATGTTTTGCATCTAAATATGGGATGTTCTTCCGTGCAAAATGGGCATTTCTGATTTTTCTGTGAAAGGAAACAATTTTTCCCTGGGTTCGTGAATGGCCTCGGTTTGAAACCAGATGCATTCGGTTTAGATGAAACGCCTACCTGCTTCAGCTGTTTTGTGCGATCACAATTCTTAGTTTCTATCGATTCCAATGCATTACATGTTTCGAGTAGAAATTTGTCCAGTGTCTGATACGATGGAAGATCAAAGGTTGGTAACGAGGTCTCCCATTTTTTTAATGTTTCAGCGTCAAATCTGTTTGTTATTAAATGTATCAAAATGGCATCTAATTGTTCTTCACAAGACAGACCAAGCGCTGATAGCGACTGTATGTGCCTTCTGAAGCCGTCATACAAGTCTCTTAATGCCTTGGAAGATTCTACTTCTATTTTGTTAATCTGAAGGACCGAATTAATGTGGGAGGAAACAATTGCTCGCCGGTTATTGAACCTTTCATTTAACAGGTTCCACGCTATGTCGTAATTCGCTGCAGATATTTCTAGAGACTGTAACACGTCTGCCGCCCTGCCTGATACCACTGATTTTAGGTAATGAAATTTCTGTATTTTTGACAAATTTGCATCTTCATGAATGAGATTCTTAAAAGTATCGGCAAAATTGGGCCATTCTAAATAATCACCTGCGAATGTAGGTAAACTTATTTGAGGCAGTTTAACTGAACGTGTTTGCGAACTGGTAGTTGATTCACCAATAGAATCACTTAGCGAAGTTGCTGACTTGGAAATTGCACTGTTTATGGATCTTATAAGACCAGATGTTTTGAAGTATTGCTCCTCAAAGTCGGAGCGATAAGATTCTTGTTCTGCTTGAAATGATTCATCCTCTTTCAAATCCTCTATTTGTGATTGAACTGTTTCATATTCTTCCCAGATTTTTGATAAGTGAGCCCGTCGATCTTCCAACTGATCTACGTCCTTAGATTGAGAATCTAATTTCTCTACGAAGCCTTGTATGCGAGATAAGCTAGCCTTTAACCTACCCCTTTTGCTACACAGTGATTTTATCTTTTGTTCCATTTTTCACTAGCAATTCCCAATAAACTGCTGAATGATATAAAATCACAATAGACCAAATGCCTATACGTAAAAGAATGACAAAACGAAAAGACAAATACCTAACATATTTACATAATACAAAGATGAACTCCTGGTTTTGTTTCAAAGAGTTGCGGGAAAACTGCGTACAAATAACATACAGTTTTACGGGCGAAATCATGTGTGATCACTAGCAATACCAATACATTGCAAGTACAAACGAACAGTTTTGAATGAAGAAAGAAAGGAATGCATATTAGTCACAAGGAATAATTAAGGATGATCGGTGACTTACCAGGATGATGAATTCTGTTGTCCAGTAGTCGCCATGCTGGTAACCACCCACGCCATTTGTGAGAAACCATGCTGTCTTTGGATCACACGAGTTCAATTTTCACTGTTTTTCTTGCCATATAATCCGGCCCGGAGGACCAAAACTTATGTCGAATACATAGAATACGATGTGGTGGACTGTATAAAGAAATATATTTTACACTGTATGTACATGATTAAACACTGAACAAGTACAGTAGATATTACATGCGTGCTATGACACCATGTCCGGTAGCCACTGCTACCTACTTGCAAGTGAGTCCTGCTTGACGCAGGTAAGAAAAACGACCCTTCCTCTTAATGGGTCAACAACCCTCCAGCAGGGGGACCAACTGTCATTAGAGTATGTACAGTGCCAGAGTTGCCAACAGCCTTGATATGCAAGTGGATCGAAAAGGACTAGATAGTAATAGACAAAAGAGAGTTGTAGTTTGTATATAACTATTGTACAAGTACTTACATTAAATAAATCAAAATAGTGTATGGGTATTGTCTGTTTTTCTTAATTGCTATCCCTATGTCCCACTATTAATACAATTGTTAACCTTCAACAGTCTCTGACTATGTTCGCAAAGAGAGTGACCTTAAACAATACACTCTATCTATGGTTTGTGTACCGAGTACACAATAATACAGTGTGGTCAAGCCATGTTGAGGCAATAGTTATATCAGGTAAGGGATTCGAACCCTTGCTTTCTTGTACAGAAAATTTGAACTTAAGTCAAACACCATAAACACTCGATCAACCTGACAGTTACTAATTTAATTATTTTTGTGGACTTGAGTGTTTATAAAACATTTTCCAGTATACATTGACTAAACCACTTGTTTGTTTTGAAATATAGATTTTGTTTTGTTTGACCATAACATTGCAGTTATGAGTCTTGTGAACTGGGTGTTTAATATAGGGTTAAAGGCATTTTAAAATAATTTTAGAAAAGCTCTTAGGTATCGTGTCATGGGTTTTAGTAATGCATTACTGTTCGTTGACTAACATTTACCGTTACACAACATTATTTTAGTGAGCTCTACATGTTGTTGTTTGAGTCGTCAGTCTTTTGACTGGTTTGATGCAGATCTCCATGCCTCTCTGCCCTGAGCGAAACGTCTCATTTCTATATAGCTACCACACCCTACATTCAAGGCTACCTGTTTAACATATTATAACCTTGGATCTCCCCTACAAGCTCTTGGGTTCAATTCCTAGATTTAACACAAACTTTTAAAAGTGGTATGACAACTAAAACTAGTCTACTCAGTCTCGGGGTGGTCCAAATAAGTAGAGAGGGTTTGATTCACACCTCAACCATAGAGCACCATGTTCTATTTTTTAAAAATAATGATAGCCATTTGTTCAATTTCACATTTCACACATTGCAATTTGTCAATTTTCCATTTGCATTTTTTTTTTAAATGACAGTTTGATGTTTTTCAATTTCATGATATGGAAACATGGATTTTTCCATTTTCATATTTACTCATTTTTCAATTTCCCATTTGCATATATTTTCTTAAATGTCCGTTTAAGGTTTTTAAATTTTGTCTATATGGAAACATGGATTTTCCATTTTTGCTGTTTACACATTTTTTATATATTCATTTTGTGTATGTTGAAAAACGATATTTCCAAAACAAGATTTTTTATTTTTCATTTTATGATTTTGTAAATGATCTTAATGTGAGTGCTTGACCATGGCAATAATACAGTCTATCTATGTGTTAGTGGAACCATAGAGGCTTATTACTACTGCAAGTAAGAATGTTTTACAAAATAACGACTATCTACCACTGCATTTGAAAAACAAAACGATTGAAAAAAATCTATTTTCCATTCATATATAAGTGCTAATTCTCCCTCTCCCCACCCTACCTCACCGTATTTTCTCTGGTCAAACAACCAATGCTACCCACACATACACAAGCTTTGTATATATCTTTCTCTATATATAAGTTTTCTCTTGTACACAAGATAAAAATTATGGTTGCTGGATTGTATCCTGCACTGTTTATGCGACATACCTTTGCCAGTTCATAAAACCGTTAGGTATTTCTCTACACATAGCGATTTTACCACTGCTCTACCTACGCCTTTTGCTTGTTTGGCTTTCTTACAGTCTAGTATGTGATAGGAAGCATTAACTGTATGTCAAACCCAGTCCACGTTTGTATTTGTAATCTAAGTAATAATTTGAAATGAGACAAGCGTAATCAGTTTTAAACATTATCTCTGCTTTTATTTGTTTATGACATGTATATTAACCTAAAATCACACCCTAGTCTACCTTAGTGAAAGGCTAACAGTTTAACCACTGCGTCACCATACCCTTTTTTCTTAGTTTGATTCGTTCTAGGCCTTAGAGCTAGAAATCGAGTTAAGATCTCCATTGAAAGAGGCACATGTGCTCACCACTATAGCACGTAATGTTTAGCTGGTAACATTAGACAACCGAAAATGATTGTATTTCTGTTAGCCAAGCATTTCTGCCATTTGCCTACTGTGTGAACTCTGCCAGCAAGACAGTTTAGTTTAGAACAAGTGTGTGTGAGTGTGTGTATAGATTATTAGCCTCAGGTATTTAAAGCTTGTTGTGTGTAGCGACCATCTTGTCCCAGTAACCACTGAGCAAGTTTTAACAGTCAACCCATAAAAACTGCATAGGATAGTTGTGTGGTTCATGTACTTGGGTGTGTGGATTAGCACCATGCTCTAGCTTTACCTTACCCTCTATAGGTAGAGCGTTATCCCTTTCCTTTTTGACATTACCAATGACCACATTCACCCACAAGTTTTACACTTAAACCCTTGGCTTGTTTTCGATTAGGTTTGGTTCGGTTTGGTTGGGTTTGATTCAGCTTGGTTCAGTTTAGTTCAATGTAGTCACCATTTTGTTTCTTTAGCTATCCTCTTTAACCAATCAATTAAAGATAGTCTACTCTTAATTCTTGAATCAATAAATCAGATTTTGTGTACACCGTTTGTCATTTATTAACCCATGCCTGCAACCTATACTCTCTCTTACTACAGTCTGATCTGAAAACAAGTTCCAATAGTGAAAGACTTGTCAGTCACCATACATGTAGCCTACTTTATTTCTTTCTCTACCTAGCTATGTTTCAACACTCACGGTAAACATCTCACATGTCCGTATCCAATTATTAATTTATAAAATCTCAGGTCAATGACCTTAATGTTTTGGTTATTTTAGGTAGATTCATTGGCCATGGGAAAGGGTTGACCATTATAAGTCTAATGACACCTTACATGTCGATATCCAATGATTAGTTTATATAATCTCAGGTCAATGACACTGTTGTTTTGAATATTTGAGGTAAATTCGTTGGTCATGGGAAATGGTTGGCCATTCTAAGTATTATAACACCTAACTTGACTCTCTCCCATTATTAGGTATCGAGATATTAACAACAGTGCAGTTAGGCCCTTTTGACAAACATTAAATATATATTCAAAACCAGAGCGACACCCCAAGTGCTAGGACCCCACATACAAGTCCCTAACCTTATTGGTTCGCGAGATATTAACAAAAGTATAGTTAGGCCCTTTGTTAAAATGTCAAAAATACATTCAAAAAGAGTGTGTCTGCCCAAGTCCAACGACACCTCACAGGTCAAAATCCCATCATGGGTTCAGGAAATATCAACAAAAGCATAGTTAAGCCCCTTGTCAAAATTTCAAAAAAAAAAAAAAAGAACATTTAAAAACCTTACCCTCTATAGGTAGAGCGTTATCCCTTTCCTTTTTGACTTTACCAATGACCACATTTACCCACAAGTTTTACACTTAAACCCTTGGCTTGTTTTCAGTTAGGTTTGGTCCGGTTTAGTACAATGTAATCACTATTTTGTGTTTTAGCTATCCTCTTTAACCAATCAATTAAAGGTAGTCTAAACGTAATTCTTGAATCGATAAATCAGAGTTTGTGTACACCGTTTGTCATTTATTATCCCATACCTGCAACCTATACTCTCTCTGTACTACAGTTTGATCTGAAAACAAGTTCCAATGGTAAAAGACTTGTCATTCACCATACATGTAGCCTACACTAATTCTCTATCTACCAAGCTATGTTTCATCACATATGGTAAACATCTCACATGTTCGTATCCGATTATTAGTTTATAAAATCTCGGGTCGATGACCTTGATATATTGAGTATTTTGGGTAAATTCATTGGCTATGGGAAAGGGTTGACCATTCTAAGTCCTATGAAACCTCACATGTTGATATCCGATTATTAGTTTATAATAATAATAATAATACTAATAATAATAATAATGATAATTGATGTTTTAAGGGGTCTAACATCTAGGTTATCGATCCCATATTAGTTTATAAAATCTCAGGTTAATGGCCTTACTGTTTTGGATTTTTGGAGTAAATTCATTGGTCATGGGAAAGGGATAACCATTCTAAGTCCTATGACACCTCACTTGACCCTCTCCGATTATTAGTTTATAAAATCATAGGTCAATGTCCTTGCTGTTTTAGGTCTTTTGGGTAAATTCGTTGGTCATGGAAAAGGGTTGACCATCTTGAGTCCCGTGACACCTCACTTGACCCTCTCTAATTATTAGTTAGCGAGATATTAACAAAAGTGCAGTTAGGCCCTTTTGACAAAAATGAATAATACATTAAGAAACAGAATGTCACCCCAAGTCCAACGACCTCTCATACAAGTCCCTAGCCTTATTGATTCATGAGATATTAAAAGCTAATGACCTATTAGTTTTGGATCTTTTGGTTAATTTAAAAAAAATAACTCATCTATGAATCTGTATTCAAAAAGCCCGCCCTCTTACAAAACCCAAAGTGCAAATGCGTAAAAACAAAAACAAAAAAACATGTTAATTCATAGTAGCGATCGGCTCTTCACTTGCGTTTCATGTGGAACAACGTTTAATTTCATCATAGCATTAGGGATCAGTCCAAAGGGACCGGTCTAAAGGGATTAGTCAAAAGGACCTGTCAACAGGGACCTATCAACAGGGACCTATCAACAAGGACCCGTCAACAATGACCTGTCAAAAATGACCTGTCAACAGGGACCCGTCAACAAGGACCCGTCCACAGGGACCAGTCCACAGGGACCCGTCCACAGGGACTCGTCAACAATGACCCGTCAACAATGACCCCGCCAACAATGACCCGTCAACAATAACCCATCCACAGGGATCCGCTCCCCCCCCCCACCCTCTTACAAAAGCTATGAGTGGGCATGCGTAAAAAACAAAAAACAAGCATGTTAATTCATAGTGGCTATCCACCGTACACATGTCTCTGTGTAAAACAACGTTTCATTCCATATTGACATTCAAACTCTCACATGTTGCAATTGGAAAGAGAGATTCTCTAAAAAAAAATACAATTTCACCCCCTAGTAGGGGTAGGTTTTATTTTGGGGTAGAGATATGTTGTCCATTGGAAAGGTCTTGTCAGCCCGAGTTCAATGACACCTCGTGTTAGTCTCTAGCCTAATTGGTTCGCGAGATATTGCCATTTTAGTATTCCAGCGGTGGAGCGGTGGCGGTGGTCACAGAACCATCCAAAACGCACTACTTTGCAAACCAGTTTCCTTCCACAACTCTTTGTATCACGACTACCAAGAGACACAATGGTTCATGCAAGATGGAGCTCGTCTGCACACAGCAAATGTTGTTCTGTACTTCCTGCATGAACATTTAGGGCCCCGTGTGATGTCCCATCGATATCCCGAACGTTTTCAGAGCGGCTCAATATGGCCACCACATAGCCCCGATATTAATCCCTGCAACTTCTTCCTGTGGGGATATTTTAAGGAGACAATCTACCGCCAGAAACCGGAAAATGTACTGCAATTGCAAGCGGCCATTGTGACTTTCTTTCGAGGGTTGAGTGAGGACATGTGTCGTAGAGTGGTCACAAACATGCAGGTTCGTCTTGAAGCTGTTGTATGCCGAGAAGGTGGGCATACTGAACATATCCTGCATACTGACTAATCATGCACATTTCAGTGAATGTTGCAATGCCATTCTTTATTGAATATGTTGCATATTAAATATTCTATAAACAATGTCCAGTGTATGACATTTCGTGCGCCACCCTGTATATAGGTGAGTACATAAGTAGATAAGCAGGTAAGCAAGTAAGTAAGTACGTAAGTAGATTAATAGGTCAGTAGGTAAGTAAGTAAGTAGGTAATTAAGTAATTAAGTAGGAAGGTAAGTAAGTAAGAAAGTAGGTAAGTAAGTATGTAAGCAACTTGTCCCGACATCCTCTCGATCACGCCAGACACCTGAAGGTATCTTTCCCCCCCCCCTCCCCCACCTTAAGTTGTTAATAAATGCTCTCAATTTTTTTAAATCCAAATTCCCATATATCAGAAAGTATGCAAGCCGACAGCTTTAAACTATGCACACGTATAGTACCTGACATTATATATCAATTTGAAGTAAATTATATACGTCAGTGTTACAAACATGATTCTAAACCTGCCGAGAGGTCCAACTTTAAATACATGTAACTTCTATACTAACATTTGGATTTCAACCAAATTTCGTATGTGCTATATGTACCATAACAGATATGACTATGCCGATTCTTAAGAGCCACCAGGGCTGCCAACTGTTAATAAATACTGTCTCTATTTTTGTTACCCTAATATATCAGAAAGTATGCAAGCCAATAGCTCTAAACTTTGCACACGTTTAGTACCTGGCATTCTAGATTAATTTGGAGTAACTAATACAGGCCTACGCCAGTGCTGCCAACATTATTCTATTCCTGATGATAGGTCCAATTTAAAAATGCATGTAACTTCTATACTAACTAATGGATTTCATTCAAAATTCACACAACAATAGATCATATTATTTCAGATTATTTCTGACCAAGACATGTATGTCATTGTTGCCAACATGATTTTACGCGCGCTGTTAGATCCAATGTTTAACTGCGTGTAACGTCCATGCTATCCAATGGACTTCAATCAAATTTTGTATTCTGTACCTTAAGAGATGGAACTAAGAATATATTCAGTCACCAGGGCTGCCAACTGTAGTTCTCTATTTGTATACATCATGCCAGGTATACAGTATTTCGAACTAATTAGAAATTTCGATATTACCAACTTAATTTCGTCATTATTCTAGATAGATCCATATAGATTAATCATTGGCATGAATCTTAAATTTTAAGAAAAGTAGGCTCCTTAGTTCGTCACGAAACTTCTTGTTATTATACTTGTGGTCACACTGTCCTTATGCAAGGTTTTGCCACTGATGTGTAACTATTTAATGGTCTGTTACTTCTTCACGCAAAATTTTATCTCCCGCAGAGATTTTGGTTGGATCCTCAGTTTAGGGGCTGCGATAACGCGGTCATGTAACCCCGTGTACTTTGGGTGAGTGTAGAATCTGTCTGATAAACGGTGTGAATTGTGATGGCTGTATTAGTCTGTAATTCCTGTAAGGACTGCAGACGGTCAATTTCAAGCAGTAGTTCCTAATGTTGCAACCAGATGCTACCGTCAATGACACCTAGCTGTTTCCTTGGCTACTAGATGCCTCCGCAACCAGCAACTCGCAACGAACGTTGGAACTTCCCGTCCAAAGGGAATCATACTGAGGGATTTTTAACGCTCTTAGAAAATCTGACAACTTCGGCCGGCTTTGAACCCGCGACCTAGGGTATAGAAGTTCAGCATGCTACCAGTTACGTCACCGAAGCCGCTTCACACTTAGTCAGATGGAAATCTGAATCTGATCTCGTGCAAGTGCGTTGTCATGGCAGCGTCTGATGGCTCTTCCCTAATCAATTTAGTAGTGTTGCCATGGCAACGTCTGATAGCTCTTGGTATTTTCTTATAATTCCGAAATAATTTTTCTCATCTCTTGGCGTAATGGTGGGTCATATCAAAAATTCTTTCAGACAAAAGTTTTAGGTAATTATTAGGGGAATATTGTCCATTTTGTACGGTTTTGATATTGTGCCTATTAAGAGAGATATGATTAATGTTTCCCACCCCTTTGGTCAATGGTTGGTGCTATAAAAAACTCTTCAAACATAAATTTTTGGGCATTACCCGACACATAGTATGAACTTCGAACGGATTCGATGTTTCACATATTAAGAGAGTTATAGCAATATTTCACTTTTCCGAAAAAAGCCCATTTTCACCCCCCTTCGACCGATTTAGCCCAGTAACGAACTCGACCGAGATTTTATAGGTATACATAATCGGTAAAAAAAATTCAAAGTGTTTGGTGCAAAATTTCGGCAGTTATCGTGTCCACAAGAAACTGACATACATATATATACATAAATTATATATAAACTTTTGAACTGACGGTGGTTTTGGGGTCTGGGGGATGTGAAACGCGAAGATATGTCGAAATTTTCCGGAAGTCTGCACCCGAATTCTCCAATCAGAACCTATATCCGCTGCACTGTAAAGGATTGCATACATGTAGCTACCCAACTCACAAACTTACCATTGTCTGTTAAGTAAAAATTGGGAATTCTAGGATCATACAGGGTATATTTATTTAAAAAAGTACTACCAGCCTAGGTAAAAATTTCTACTAGCATTTACATTTAAGCAATTCGAGAAACTCCGATCTCGAGGGGTCTGTCTATAGTGAGCGCCTGTATCCTACCTAGCAGTACTATTTTCGGCGTTGACAAAATGAAAACGATGTCAGCTAAGATAAAATTTGCTAATTCGCTAAAAAGCGCCAGCCGTTTACTGTGCTATGGAAATACACACTTGTCCCTGATGTATATCGATAATTAGTGTCTACCTGACACTACAAGGAAAAAGAAAATTTAAGATAAACTAAAAACGTGGCATTTATACATAATGTCCTGAAAATAAAGGTTGGAGAATTCGGTACTCCACTGATTCCTTCTTCTCTCATCGAAGAATATAGCATTCCTTTGCTATTACAAAAATTAAACCCAAAATTTTTACAAACGATAAACTCGAGTGGAGTTCCCCAGAACCTCCACTGAAATATGAAAAATTATGAAACGGCGTGATTTCAAACATTACCCTATTTTATACATTGCGTTTCATATTTGAACCGTCTAAATATGCAAGATCAAAATTTACTCAGTATTAAATATATATGCATATGTACAATGATTTGTGATTCGCACAAATATTAACTTAACTGCGTTGAAATGATTTACTTTCCTTTAATATACATGAGTCTTTACTACTCAAACTTCCTGAACAAACACCGTAACTTTATCGGTTGAAAGTATAAAAACTTGTCTAAATCAAGAGAACATAGGTGACAAACGTTTAAATTCAGCACTGCTCTAACTTTGTTTTCTCCCATTTGATTATTAAATTTCGAAAAATTCCTGAAATTCTTTGCTCGACTTACATTTTCTTTGATAAACGTGAATATTCGAAGTGCATGGCATTTTACCTTCATTCCACACATCCGTTCCAAAATTATACAACAATCACATTATTTCTTAAACACCCTGTACAGAACTTGCCTCTGCCGCTATGATCAAAACTAGGAAACATGACTCCTCAGTCTCCTTTTGTGAAAATACGTAACTCATTTACGTCTACAATTCCTTTCTTGCACGGTATTCCAAATCTGAAGCCCTTTCAGTGCATTTTCTCAATCAATACAAAGAAAATCAGTAACTCTATTAAATATCCACTACCATTGTGAATATCGTTCAAGAAACAAACTTTAACAAACTCCTCTATTCTTATACAAAATTTCCTCGTGCCTATAAATTCAAATCTTTAATTACTTTCTGTACAGTTACTGTTATATCACCCTGTGATTTAACTTTCTTAACTCCTTTTCACGTATTTAAATTCAGTTATTACATTATTGTAACTTTCAAAGAATTGTCAGCAAGAATTCATATTTAAAAATGATATACGTGTGTCCTCTCTTCCTGTGAATACAAATTTCTGAATTTAATCAGTTAAGTCCAGCTGATTTGGAACATCTTTGTTACTAGGAAATATGGTTTATTACGTTTACAGCATAGTTCTACATAACTATCTGTTTCATTACAATGAATTTGGTATTTATTGATTTAATTGTCTATATCAATTATTTAGACTATCTTTTAGCAGATTTTGTGTCGCGTAACAATCCATTATTGCACACGGTTGGTTTATAATAAATTTCTGACACTCGAATCAACATCTTGAGTTGTCGAAATTTATTTGACATTTCGTGACATAGCTTTTAAATATACGGTACTTAAGATGTTCAATATACGTTCCAACGCTGCGCATAAAACAGATTTATTTAATTTAACGCAAGTATCAATAATTATAAACGACTTTATAATGAACTGATTTAACATTGACAACAGCAATTCGCTAATAAAATTTCGTTCAAATGACTGAAATTTTCAGTCAAAATGACTCCTAAGAAAATACTGATATACTGGATTAAAATCTACACAATTTTAAACAAAATGACAGAATTATACGGTTGGTCAATTTGGATAAACACAGAACATGACTACAATTCTACTAAATATATTTCAATCTCTTCACTACCTTGAGCTGGCAACGATCTCTGCTGTAATATGCCTTGTCTGGCAAGACAAATGTGTTTGAGCAAACCGCCCACAGCTGCGAGAACCGGTTGTGGCGAGGCCTGCTGGATAACCTCACAGTGGGACAAGGTCGATGACATAACTGGGTTAGCGACCTCTCCGTGTACAGCAAGTCCCTCCCCCACTCCTTCACTCGACTCCCGCATGTCGTTCGGATCTTCTGACGTTACCACTTCACTACGCCGGCATCGCTTCTTAAGGTTGAAATTCGATTGTTCTATAAGTGTCTTTGAGAGTATACTGGATGTATATGAACTCGTGTTATGAAGTATAGATTTGTTCTGCATTTCTGCGCATCGCGTAGATGTTCGACTGCGCCATCCATGTTGTGGAATTCTGGATTCAACTTTACATTTCTGTAGTCTCTACTTCCCTATAATGTGCATCTTAGCACGAAGTCATAATCAGATTAATGATTAAACATACATAACTTCCCCGTCGCCAATTTATAAACTGCATTGTATATAGCGTCCAAGGATGAACCGAATTGTATGAGTAATATAGCTCTTTTCCTGAAGTGAAATGTTTGCATTTATCTGCGTGAGATGTGTAGTAGCTTCGTATCGAAATACTGGAGTAACAAGCTGTGTTTCAAATACTCCACAGACTTGCTGTATGAAGCTTCTCTAAATGTGAGTGCAAATGAACTCAGTCTCGTTCCGATAAGTGTGTTACAAAATCACCAGCCTACATGCTGTGCTGGTCTCAGACAGAATGTCGCTTGCTTCACAAGTCACAGCCTTCTGACTCCGCGCTCCTTTTCTCCACTTTCTTTATGCGTGGCACTGTCCAAGAAACAACTCGTTTCTACACTGGCGGTCTTGTTCAGACCCGATCTGAATTTGGAATGACTGCTCCTTCTTGCTCTCCGTGTACAGCATGTTTATCGCGTTTCCTCCCCTCTCGTGGTGTGACGTAGCTCCACAGACTACCCCTCACTCGCTGTGTCATCAACCTTGGTCACTTCTCCTCATTCATGACGTTACACTCACTTCTCGTGGTGTGACGCATTCTTACAATGTAGGCCTCCCTACATTCAGATAATAAATACACAACCATATTTAAATCATTCCTTCTTTCCTTCAGGCCTTCCGTAATTGTTTATATTAATAATGATGCATGGTATTACACTCTATTTCAGCTTAGGTTTTCCATATCTCACAAATTTTTAAGGAATAAGAGATTTTAATTCGTTCTATTATTTTTCCTGCGTCCCAGTTCGTATCCCGTCTGGATCTTAGTATTGGCCTTAAATAAATTCGGGCGCAGTACCCATTGCAATAGTTAGATTTCTAATGAAATCTACCTAAGACACATCACTAGACAAAAAAAATCCTCTCGGCACGCCGGAAGGCGGAGGTAGATTTCACCGGGCAAACTAGGGTATAGGCTATAATAGGCAAAATATGCGGTTTTCGTTATTGCGATAAAGTATTTTACAATGTAATTGGAGCTCAATTAACTTTTCTTTTGTCTTACTATGCATATTTTTAACATTTTATTGTGTTAGGGGGACGGTAACCTTCTTGTCATTTGGGTTCCATTTTTATACTTGTGGTCACACCGTCCTTATGCAATGTTTGGAACTGATGTGTAACTATCTAACAGTCTGTTACTTCTTCACGTCAAATTTTATCTCCCGCAGAGATGTTGGTTGATTTTCAGTTTAGGGCTGCGACAACGCAGTCATGTAACCCCGTGTACTTTGGGTGTGTGTTGAATCTGTCTGATAAACGGTGTTAATTGTGATGGCTGTATTAGTCTGTAATTCAGATAAGGACTGCAGACGGTCAATTTCAAGTAGTAGTTCCTAATGTTGGTACCAAATATACCGTCAACGACACCTAGCTGTGAACTTGGCTACAAGATGCCACCGCAACCAGTAACTTGCAACGAACGTTGGACTTCCCCTCTGAAGGAAAGCATACTGAGGGATTTTCAGCGCTCTTTGAAAATCCGACGACTTCGGCCGGCTTCGAACCCGCGACCTTGGACATAGAAGTTCAGCATGCTACCAGCTAGGCTACGTCACCGAAGCCGCTTCCCACATAGTCAGATGGAAAACTGAATGTGATCTCGTTGTCATGGCAACCTCTGATAGCTCATCCCTCATCAATTGAGAAGCGTTGTCATGGTAACATCTGATGGCTCTTGGCATTATCTTCTAATTCCGAAATCATTTTTCTCATCCCGTGGCGTAATGGTGGGTTGTATCAAAAATTATTTCAGCCAAAAGTTTTAGGTAATTATTAGGTTAATATCGTCCATTTTGTACGGTTTTGATATTGTGCCTATTAAGAGAGATATGATCAATGTTTCCCGAAAAACCCACTTTTTTCCACCCCATTGGCCAATGGTTGGTGCTATCAAAAAAATTTTCAAACATAAATTTTTGGCACTTATCCGACACATAATATGAACTTTGAAGAGATTCGATATTTCATATATTAAGAGAGTTATAGTGATATTTCACTTTTACAAAAAAAAAGCCCCCCATTTTTACCCCCTTCGACCGATTTTGCCCATTAACGAATTCGGCCGAGATTTTATAGGGATACATATTATGTAAAAAATTCAAAGTGATTGGTGTAAAATTACGGCAGTTATCGTGTCCAACAAGAAACTGATATATATATATATATATATACAGGGTCTTTCATATAAAGTAAGAACGGCGAGCGGCGGTTTTGTCATTCGCTGCTGAAGCCGGCTTGACCGAGCTTATGACGCGCCACGGCCCCCTGCTCTAGTATTGAAAGCGCGCGCATAGTACGAACTTGACCTTGCAATAAGCGTGCAGGTGTTATCAGTCGCCAGTCTGAACATGTTGAGACAGTTATCATTGTAACATCGTATTTTTGTATGTAAAATTTATTTTAATTACGATTCGGCTCGGCGGGTACGTGATGCAGTTGTTCAGCAATTTCTTGATTAAGTGCCACCTTCACTAGCACAGATTCACGTAATTGTAAATAACTTTGACACTACTGGTTCAGTGCTCAATAAAAAACACAAAATAAAATATCAGAAAAAATACTGTGGCATGACTCACTCCGACACTTCCAGCAACTTTTATAAGGTAATATTTCATAGAGGATTGTACACACGCTTAGAGCAGGGGGCCATGGCTCACCACAAGCTCGGTCAAGGCCACCACACTAGCGGATAACAAACCCGCCGCTTGGCGTTCTTACTTTATTTGAAAGACCCTGTATATATATACAGGGTGTATACTGACAAAAAAAATCATGGACGCTCTGCGTGTTATGTTAAAGACGATGCCGCAATCGGATTGGCGGAGAAAATTTTCCCACCGAGAAAATGAGGTTACTTTGTTACTTCCGGGCGCGCGATTCAAATCTATGAACTCGCCGTATTTGCTGAGCTAGAGAGCAAGCCGCTGGCCACCGCTGTGCTACAAGCAAGGGAAGGGAGTGTGATAGAAGGTGACAGAGATATGCTGGCGGGCGTGCGCAAATTTCCTCGATCGCCTCGGCTTGCCGCATGCCCGCCAGCATATCTCTGTCTCCTTCTATCACACTCCCTTCCCTTGCCTGAAGCACAGCAGTGGCCAGCGGCTTGCTGCCTGGCTCAGCAAATACGGCGAGTTCGTAGATTTGAATCGCGCGCCCGGAAGTAACAAAGTAACCTCATTTTCTCGGAGGGAAAATTCTTCTCCACCAATCCGATTGCGGCACCGTCTTTTACATAACACGCAGAGCGTCCCTGATTTTTTTTGTCGGTATAATTAAGATACACCCTGTATATATATAGATACATATATACATAAATTATATATAAACTTTTGAACTGACGGTGGTTTTGGGGTCTGGGGGATGTGAAACGCGAAGATATGTCGAAATTTTCCGGAAGTCGAAACATGGTACCCATTGCAATAGTTAGCTTTCTAATGAAATCTACCTAAAACATGAAATTCCCCTTTCGTGATTACGTTATCGACAATACAAAGAAAACCCAATACAGTAGAACCTCGGTAATTCGAGGAAATTGGGACCAAGAGGAGCTCGAATTTGGGAAATCTCGGATTACACAAAGTTAAGGAATTTAAAGACTTTAAATTTGAAATAGTTGCACAAGAACCCTGTGTTTAAATATTATTATAGTAAACGGCATTATTCCATCAGTTATCGTATAATGTGTTGCATTTAGGCTTTGTTTCAGAAATAAAAACAAAATTTACAAAATAAATGCAAGTACGTACATATTCCTCCCTAAATTATTCTGCTAAGCTCCCATTCCAGTTTTGTACCGGAAATAAGGTCCTATTAACTCCAACCTACACATATGGGGTACCTACAGTTTCCGCATAACCCAATGTGTGCGCGAAACACACTCACTTCCTCTTTAAATGCCTCACAATTAAATAAATTCCTTAAAAATTGTACATTTACAATGAAAGCACGGTAACCAGCCATCTAGCGGGAGCACGGCGTACTGCTAGCTGAGGAGTCTCTCAACAAATGGCTCAACCTACATTCAAGTTGCGAAAGCTCGCATAGGCCCACTAGTTTACTTAAAGTACAGAACAATATTTATTAGTTGGCGGGAGGGCGATAGCGGGCAGAATTGTAAACAACGCATGCGCGCATCTCCGCCAAAGGCCTTGGGTAAGCTATGCGTCTCACTGTCATCCACCTCGGATTAAACGGAGGCTCGGACTACCGGGGCTCGGATTACCGAGGTTCTACTGTAGAAGAATCACTGCCGATACGTAAACGGCAATCATAATAAATTCAAAAGACAAAGGCCTACAGGTAACGTACATAATTTAAGGAACAGTTTTCACATGAGAACGATTGAATTACAAACAAACGAAATAAAATGTAAAATACTTAAACAGAAACTGATGAAACGCTGGAGCTCCACCGACTTAGGTAAACAAGGCACAAGCATAGCACCAAATATCAAACATCTGACGTCACGTGCATCAGTGCTTTCCGAACTCTGTCGGCGCATGCGCAGGGTGTGCTTAAAACACGAGATGTGCGATGGAAGATTCGTGATATTTTACTTCTTTTTTCGAAAAATAATAAGGCACGCACGCTATTGTTTCCCAGCAGGACTAATGGTTTTGTGTGTTGTATATCAGAGTATCTTACATTACTTCGGTTTTAAACCGGGACTCATGAATAATAGTTTAAAAATGCACTTTTTGGATCGTCGTGGTAAGAGGCCAAAGCTAACAGCTCCCAGGCTCTCGGCTCTGTTGGCACCTCGGCGGGAAACGGGGAGAAAACAGACTGTTCTTTTTTTTTTTTTTTTGTAGAATAAATAAATTACGGCTAAGCACTGCAAGATGTTTTTACGATTTTTCTTTTAACGCTGTATTAAATCATTTAGAGAATAGTTTCGGGTTATTTGGAATTTTTACATTAACTTAAGACATATTTAAGTACCCGTGTACAAAAAATTGGAAATAAGTAAGGTTAACTTATGATTATCCACGTTTTGTTTCCATTCATATGATACGAATTTCAAAGGACTGACACAAATTTTTAAATAATCGACGAATTAAAATATGGAAATAAGCATTATCCAAATCCCACTGTATTCTTCTTCTTCTTCCTCTTCGTTTCTGCCAGCTATAGACCACGTTACTTCAACTGTTTCCGTCTTTGAGCTTTAATCTTTTCCCATTAGTCCTTCATCCGTTTCCTGTGCGCATCCTTATTTTCAGCCGTCCACTTCTTGCCTGTTCTCTGTTTTGGCTTTTCTTGGAATCGCGGGTGTGCTCTAAGTTTATTCTGGAGAGGAAGACGTTCTTGAATGTCCTCAAGCGAAATCCCTACTTCTATAAGATCATTTTCGATCTCGGAGAACCATGGTCCCTTGGTTTTCTTGTCTACAAAGTAGAAAATTATGCGGTTGGTCAGCCTCTGCGAGTTCATGCGAGTTATGTGGCCATAGAAACTAATCCTCCTTTTTCGCATCAAGTCCGTTATCCTTTCCACACGTATGTAGAGTTTGTTGTTTTGTCGCCTCCAGTACTCTCCATTTTCTCTGACTGGTCCTAGGATCTTTCTCAGGATTTTTCGTTCTCTGGCCTCTAACATTTCAACTAAACCTTTCTTATTCATTGCAAGGTATTCTGCTGCGTATTATTATTATTATTATTATTATTATTATTGTTTTATACAGTAGGCTAAATATAACAAATTGCTGGTATATTACAACATAACTAATGTATGCGGGCTTCAGGGAACCAAGGTATAGTTACTGAATCGGCCACTTCTAAGCTGGAAAGCCGCTACCCATGAACCTCCGGACGATTCGGGTTGTTGAGAGAACTACTGCCTTCTGCATTAGTTTGTACAGTTGAGTATCCAGATCCAGTTCTTTAAGGCCTTGGAGCAAGGTACTTGGGATCACGCCCGTACTTGAAACAATGATAGGTATGGCCTTTACCCGTCCTACTTGCCATTGTCTTTTGATAGGGTCGACCAACTCGCTATATTTGCTTATCTTTTCCATGTGTTTTGACTGTAGAGTCTTGTTGTTAGGAATCGCAACATCAATCAAGGTAGATTGATTCATTTTCTTGCTGACAACCACTAGATCCGGCCTGTTGTGTGATACCGATTGATCAGCCAGTATAGTTCGGTCCCAATACAACTTGTATTCCTTGTTTTCAAGAACACACTCTGGCTGTTATTGGTGGTACGGAACTTTCTTTCCATTTAGAAGCTGAAACTTATAGGCCAACTCCTGATGCAAGATTTTAACAACTGCATGATGCCATTGTTTGTGCTCCGTCGCCAGGAAATATCTACATGTAGATGTAATATGCTGTATTGTTTCTGACTGTTGACAGCCGTAGCGCCACTTATCATCTGGTACAGCGGGATCTTTTACAATGAACTTGAGGTGGTTCCTTGTAGGGATGACTTGGTCTTGAATTGCAAGCATAAATCCATCAGTGTCTGAAATGATATGTCCTGAAGTGAGCCAGTAGTTTGACGCTGTTATATCAACATTTGCTTGACTCACCTCATTTGGATTTCTTCCGTGCAAAGTTTTTGCTTTCCATGTTTCCAACATCTGAAGGTCAGTATTGCACCCGCTAAGCACTGGTTCATCTGATATTTTTCATTGCAATGCATTTTGATGCATCACCTTAGAACGTACCCACTGACCAGCCATGCTGTTACTACATGCTAACATTCTTTGGAGTTATAAATGGTTGATCTTTTGACTACGCAGAAAACCATTTTAATATAATCTGAGGCTTAATTATGACACTTCTATTTTCTACGAAGCTCAGATACTCTCATGTTGTAATTCTGTATCATTGAAACATTCTTTAGAATATTATTTCTACTTTTGGTAAGGTATTAACATCGCAGATACGCGAACCGGAACCAACCAGTCGCTGCACGACTAGTGTATTCACAAGTTCTCACAGCGCAGGACAGAGCTCCTAGCACATGTGTTTGGTTTTCCATCCAGATTGGATGTGTTTGTGAAGTCCGTCTTAAAGACGAGGAAATAGTCCGCCTGGAAGGCGAGGAAAGTAATCGTTGTGCATCGCACATTATTCTGCAACAAACTGTATATCATCCGAGTGAATATTACAGCCAGAGAAGGCTTGGGCCACGTTATTTGTGAATTTTTGGAAAAGTGATTATAAAATCGTGCAACGTGGAACACCATATTTTCAGCCACGTGTTGTGGAAAATTTCAACATCGTCAAGTGACGAGAAAATATGTAAATTACTGTGAATTTATAATTAATCGAGTGAATTATTCTAACACTCACTACTACGAATATTGCTATCATCGCAAGAGCGATTGTTTCTGTAACATACAACTTCGATGCCACGTGATTTGTGGGCTATTAAAACCTGTAATAGTGAAGCAGATAACAGTGCATGGCCAATTTACAAAATCATATGCGCCGTGTAAAAGCAGTGAAGTTGTTACCATATTAAAGCTAGCTTCAGTGCAACTGTGCAAGGCCCATTTCCGTATTTTCAAGTGGTTACTTCATATTTAAACATGTCACTTCCTGATAACCACGTGTACGACGATCTATATTACGCATCACCTGTGGAGATGAACTGCTAAACATCATGATGTGAAGGAGAGGACCGGAGAACTACAGCCGATGACAGGAGAACCATGACTTTAGCATCCGCTAAGCCAAGGAACATGACGACTTTGGAGAGGAGTCTGGTCATATCATTACGACAACGACGAGGACGAATGAAGGCCATGGAAATGGATAGAGCCCATGTGGAGGCCAGATTGGACAAACATTGTCCGGGGACCAAAACCTTATTGTATCCCTCAGGTCGTTGGAACGACTGAGATGTAGACATCCTTTCTTGTGAGTCTGAATAATCTATTCCTTGTGAGGTTCTTTTGTGGTGTAGCTTAGTGTAGTTTATTGTAGTTTATTGTAGAACCAGCCGAACTCCTTGACAAGCCATAGGTAGGTTTTGTATTGTTAGAATTAATCCTTGTAGTTCACTTTCAGTGATTTGTTAGTCTCCCGTTGTGATTGAATCTCTTTCGATCACGGTGCATTCCGATGCACGCCACTAATATGTTATTTCTACCCCTGCTAAGCGTGACTGTAGTCTTTGTCACTACGTTTTGACCAACCCTAGGTGGGTGATTTTGTGTATAGTTATTTGGGATGACGATCAGACGTCATGACCAGTGTTATTTTTATAACACCTCCTTTCTTTTAAATGTTGTCACGCCACTGATTTAGTTAGAACAGTTCGTATCAGTAGGTAGTCGACTGAAACTGCCAGTTTTGTAATTCAATGTCATTTTCATTTTGTTGTGCTATGAAGCCATCCAGTTCAAGTTGTGAACACATTCAGGGTGTTATATTTTGTATGCAATCTAGCATCGAACCCTGTAATGAATGCCGTATCATAGGCAAACTTAGCAATTGTAAGATTTTCGCCTTTATGATGCTTATTTTGTGTCGGGTGTTTCGACACAGTTATAATTTTGGTTATAGTTAGACAAAGCAGTTATGGAGTGACATATCTGCAGATTTCAAAGAAGTTCAGAACAAGTGGTATATCTGTATTTTTCTTTTATTCGACTTTTATGAACATGCCACGTCTTTGTGTATAGTTTTGAGGCGTGATTTTTAGCTTGATGCTTATGCTACTTTATATTATATTTGGGACCAGATAACAAGGCCAGATTTCTGATAGACTTTCTGCGAGAAAACTGCCTGCCTTCAGTGTTGTTTCATTTTAAACTGTCCGTGTAGATGACTGTGAGTAGCGAGCCTAGCTCCAGTCATGGACAGGTGGTAACAGTTCCCAGCATGCAATGTACTAGAGCACCACTCATTCAGTGAGACATACATTTTCAGACTTTTGACAATGCTTATAGCATTACTAACCATTTGTTGTTGTGTCTCATATGTAGGTCAATGTCCAGGCCACCATTTTGTAATAATCAGATATTTTGCTACTTTGATCTGACTGGCAAGAGCCATGTGTTTACATCGCTATTGGAGCGACTACTTTTCTTCTCCATTTGAGAATGATTACACGTTATGTTAAGGTTTATTTGTTGAGATCGAGAGGCTAAATGAGGCACCTGTGTAGAGGCTATATTTATGTGTGTCCAGACTTCGATTCTGTTGACTGTGTTATTGTAGGGAGGTAACTGATGTTCATTCCAGACCGACCCAGAGGTAAATTAAGTGAGACGAGAGCCACTAATAACCTGTGTTATTGTTATGTCCGAGCGGGAGAGCCAGTTGATGGTATTTTATAGCAGAGATTGATCTCGCACGAGACTGCTACTGCTGACCCCAAGGTATTCAGGATTGTCAGCCTATTCGCCATAAACCAACGATAATCTAAACCGACATTCTAATAATCAAACACGTCATTATTATAAACTGACGATAACTAATTGTTTATAGCATTTAACCTTAATTTTCTTGCATTTTGGACCTGCTGGCTGACACTTACTTTGTGCACACTTCTTTTGTGGAAGTAATCTAGGACAGATGACACTAATTTTTATCGACGGAGTGCTTGCTCAACCTTTAGTCAGTAGCTGGTGGAGCTTGGGCCTCATGCAATATTAGACGTAGTTTTTACTACGCATTTGCCACCGTAAATGACATGCACGTAGATGACACTGGTTTACAAAGAGTAACCCAGGGCGAAGGCAGGAATAATATTGATTGTGGTCTTGTTGTTATTTATTTAAGTGAATGATAACCCCATGTTTACCTTTCTTAGTTTGTAAGAGGGCATTTAATGTTTTTTTTTTTTTTTTTTTGACGGCTTGTCATGTAGATTTGTATTAATTGTTTTGCTTTACGGACGTCATCGCCGTAAATTTTGTATTAATTGTTAGGAATTAGCTAGATTATTTAACACTAAATGTAAATGAGGAAATGGTACCATCCTAACTTAGATTTGCTATTGCTACCCTGTTAAATGTAAATTTCGTTATTAGCTCATTTTGTAACTTGACTTAGAGATTATCGCCGTACCATTTTCCTAGCGTTGCTGTTGTTGTTTTACTTTGTCAAATAGATCTTTCGTGAGGGTTTATAGTAGTTTACAGGTAGGGTCCTGATCTTTTATTTTTGTTTATTTATTAGTTTGCGGATTAGCCGATAGAAACCCTCCGAACTAGGCTAGGTGTCTGAATATTTTGTATAAATATTTCTACAAGTTTTACTTAAGCCTGGAAGTTTATTTCTCAGTCTAGCTTCAGGAGGTGTATTTTCTTAGGCTGTCTATGCAACCATGTTACCACGGATCCCCTGGATCATGGAATCTCGTGCCGCTATGGCCTATAAGAAATTCAACTGGTCCTCATGGCACATGGGTCCGGCAGGTGAGGTGTTAGAGATGTCATTTCGGTTGTTGTCAACCCTGATAGCTCCTCTGACGGGCACATATACTCTACTCTCTTTCTTTGTCGCCCAACCGGTTGCGCCGATGTAGACATAGCGACCTTCTGCTCCATGCTCTTTTTATAAAGATCCTATTGTGATTAAAGGTAAATTGACTGGACTGGGACGAACTTAAGAAGCCGTACTGAAGATCAATTAACCGCATGGCATTCGTGCGTGATTTAAGTCCATGGGGTGAGGCTTTGTAATATAGATAATTGAAGGATAGTTTTTTCTTTGTTGATGCCTCATCCTAAGTAAATGTATTACTTTGATTTGCTTGTTGTTGTTAATGAAAATGTAGAAGCACTTAGTTCACATACTCCAGCAATACTTGTGATATTTATTCAAGAGAAAGCAGGCTGTTCTACACCGCAAAAGTAAGTAGTCATAGCTGTACTTTTTCTGGAATGCTCCTTCTGTTCTCTCATATATTCTTGTATCATGGATGAGGAGACGAATCGTCGTGTGATGGGGAAGATGTTGTCTATTGTGAACACCAACCTCCAACAGATTAGAACTGATTTAGGTGAAGTAAGTGGAAATGTTGAACAAGTCCGGGTTGACTTGGGTGTGAACACTCAGACTGTTAATAATGTTAGGGCTGTTCTTGAAACGAATACTCAAACTATTAATGATGTTAGGACTGATATCACAGATGTTATGACTGATATAAATAATGTTAGGGCTGATCTTGAAACGAATACCAAAACTGTCAATAATGTTAGGGCTGATCTAACTCAGGTCAGGGCTGACATATATGCTCATAGGGAAGAGGCTAGGAATAACCTTACAGCAGGTTTAGCCGCAGTTAGAGTTGATGACTTGCGACACCAGCAGAATGCAAACAATCGAATAGATCATTTAACCGATCAAATGAACCGAGCGTGGGAAGATGTTCAGGCCAGGTTAGGCGAGCACACCACTCAGATTAAGGCGACTATATAGAGTTCAGATCGATATGAGTGCTGATTTGCATCACACTAGAGAAGAGTTTGGTAATCGACTCACAAACGTAGAGGGATTTATCGACAATGTCAAGAGGGATATCGCTGCAGTCAATGTAGGATTAACCTTGATGAGAGGAGCAGCATACGCCGGAAAAACTAATGTGAAAGCTACCGCTGACGACATAGTTGAATTCAGGGAAACACTAGCGACGAATACGAAGAACGTTACCCAGTTAACGGACACCGAGGGAGAATTACGCGTAATCATGCACACTCATAGGGAGGAAACGAGAGTTGACACCTCATTGTTAAGAGGAGATTTTAATGAACACACACATGTTATAGAAGCTCAAGTAGCTCGTGTTCGAGACGAAATAAGGAAAATTCGCGGGGATGTCACAGAGGTTAAGGAGGACGTTTACCAGGTCAAAGATGACGTGCCCAAATTCAAAATGTAAGTAGAATCTATGAAGAAAAGGTTAGAAGAAGTTGCATTGACAGAGCGTCTTCAACATAGCTACAACCTTAGGACAGCGATTCGAGAGATCGACACAAACCTCAAAGGGAAAATCGACAGGGTCGAGTTGCAATTAAATGATCTTGGAAATAAAATTGAGGCAAAGACTATTCCAGGCCACGAAATTATTGAAAGACGTTTAGATAAGTTGGAAGCTCAACCGAGAGTGACTCGAACTTCCACACTGTCAACTGAAACGCAGAATACACCAGGACCATAATTCATACAATCGACATCGTCCTGTATTCAACCGAGCGCACCACATGAAATACAACCATTCAGATTCGCAGATACCATGCATAATGAAACATCACCATTCACGAAGTCATACTTCGATGATAACGCCAACATGACTGCTCAATCAACGTTGAATTACGCAAGAGTTAAGTGCTTTTCAGTCGGTCAACACGAATGTACCCAAAAGAGATGGGTTATGCCCTAATCCTGAAATAAATTACATGAGATTAATAAAACACTAGGATGACCAGTTTCGATCGTCAAGCGATCATCATCAGATCCAATACACTTAGGCTATAAAATCTATGTTTGAAATACAGGTGAAAATATTTACAATATGTACAATTATTTAGTTGCAGTATTGGTACTGCAACTGTCAGTGTATGCTAAATGCAGTATATATGTTAGGTGAAATGCTAAATGGTGATGGCTATCCGGAGATTGTACTTTAGAGAGATTATATGGTTGTAAACTATGGTTAAACTATAAAATTTTAGGCTAACTAATTATCTGATTGTCTTCCGTACTACAGCTATTCGCAGTTTCCGTGCTCACTTGAACTCGCTGTGCGGTCGACTGCGGTGGTTATCTTAACGACTGGTTTTTCCCTGCCTTTCCCCCCTGTCCCTACGTGCTGTGGGGAGTGATCGCGATGTGTTTATGTGAGGTGTTGCCAACCTAGATAAGATGTATGTTATTGAATGAGGTGGATCTACAACTATTAAAGACCGTGGATTAGTCCTCGCCACGCGTGGAGCATAACCCATTCGAACTAAGCGTTGATGGTCTTATGAGGACGTCCCGGCACCTTTAATACTGCCTCTAATATGGGCCTTGGTTTATTGCAGAAGAAAAGTACATCGTACACCTGATCCAGATAACATTTACCTATTAAAACCCCCCTAATTTCCCCCCTTTTTTTATCTAGCTTGGCTGTGTCGCTAAATTGTGTTTTGTTTCCGACAGGGTGTGTTTTTTAGTAGCGTGAAGAGGGGTGAGCTCTCCATGAACGTGTGTTCATTTAGATTGTTGGGATTGTTTCGTTTGGCTAGGTGTATTTCGATTGCTTCCTTTATGTCAAGAGCTCTGCCTTTCGATTCGTGATGGATTATTTTAAGGTCCGACTCTATGTTGGTAAAGCTATGCCCTGCGTCACACATATGTTCGCACACGGCTGAATGTGTTCCGTATCTTATCGCATTTCTATGTTCATTATAACGTGTGTCTACTCGCCTTCCACTCTGCCCGATGTAATTAGCTTGACAATCGGTGTCTTGGCACGTTATAGAATATACCCCTGACCTTGAATACGGGTCACGTTTATTTAGATTACTATTTAGGAGGTGCCTAGCGGTTGTGTTTTTCGTCGTGAAAGCTATCTTTATGCCTTGCTTTTTGAATAGGTTAGTGATTTTATATGTATTCGCATTCACATAGTTGAAACGCGCAAATTTTTTCTCATTACTGTCCGGTTTGGGAATCGTTTTATCTTTATTTTTATGTTTGGCTATAATTTGATTTATTTTGCTTGGTGAGAAGTTGTTTTCCTTTGCTATTTGCATAATAGTTCTTATTTCCTTATTATAGTTGTCTTTTGACATGGGTGTGTTTAAAGCCCTGTGCACCATTGAATTGAAACCCGCTAGTTTGTGCGTACTGGGGTGATTAGACTGATTGTCGATTGCATGCGAGGTTTGTGTTGCTTTCCAGAATATGGAATATGAAAGGTCGTTGTCTTTACGTTCAATAGTTATATCGAGATAATTTATTTTCCGGTCTATTTCGGATTCCTTAGTGAATTTGATAGAATGGTGAAGGCTATTAATGGATTGGAGAATTGTTTCTTCGCTTGTTAGTTCAGTATCGTAGATGCAAATTACATCATCTACGTATCTTTTCCATATTACTATTCCCTTTCTTGAAGTCTTTTCTAAGAACGCATTTTCTAGTGCATTGATGAAGATGTCAGCGATTAACCCACTTAGTGGCGATCCCATTGCTAGGCCTTCTCTCTGTGTGTATATTTTATTGTCGAATTGAAACACGTTTTGGGTGAGAACGACCCTCAGTAATCTCACAATCTCTTCAATTTCTTTTACCGAATTGTTGGATTTTAAGTTGTTTTCGATAGTGTTGATTGCTTCAATAATCGGAATATTGGTGTACATGTTAGTTACGTCGAAGGATACTAGCCTGAAGCTAGGTTTCATTTGTAGGGTGTTCAATGCTGTTACTAGTTCTGTTGTGTTCTTTACAGAGTTGTTTTTGTCGTTGGAAAGACGGCATTTTAAGATTTTTAGTAACTCTTTGCTGATTTTGTAATTAGGGGCATTCCTACAATTGACTATTGGTCTCATTGGGCATTCCTTTTTGTGTATTTTTGGTTGTCCCCTCAATGACGGTGTTTTCGGGTTCATGTTTATTAGTTTTGATTTTTCAGCTTTGGTCAGTATGTATTCTGTTTCTTTTAGCGCACTTTTTATTTGTTTTTGGAATTTGTTGGTGGGGTCTTTTGTTAATTCCTTGATTTCGTTGTTGTTTAGGAATTCGACTGTTTTTTCAATGTATTCTGTTTTGTTCAAAATTACTGTAGTGTTTCCCTTATCTGCTTTTGTGATGATTAAGTCATGTTCTTTTATTTTTTGTTTCAACGACTTTATTTCTTTGATTTGTTTGTTGTTTTGAATGTTATTGCTATCGCCCTCTCGTTTGAGGATTTTTTTGGCTTCGTTGGTGACGAGATTTTTGGTTAATTCCCTGTCTTCTGCTGGGAGCTTGTGACTGGCTATCTCAATATCTGTGATTAACTGTTTTATATTGTGGTTCGTGTGTGCGTCTGTGCAGTTGTATTTCAAACCTTTGTCTAACATATTCATTTCACCTTGAGAAAAGGTTACGTTCGTTCTGTTGTTTACTCTGCTGTGGAAATTGAATTCATTGTTATTCGTGTGTTGTTCGTTAGATTGATGGTTCTGTGTTTCTCCTAGTTTTCTTAATTTATTTTCTAGCGTTTCATGCTTCCTCGTTGCTCTGATTTTGATGGTGTCATGTAGGTGTTCGGTGAAGCTGTACCATTTGGCTGCGTGCCAGAAATTACTTAGTTGCAATTGAATGTCGTATAATTGTTGGTTAATTTTTTGCTTTCTTATGTATGCAAATCTTAATTCGTTTTTTATCCAAAGCGCTTTGGCTTGTTTAGTTGAAATGATCGAGGCTGGTGTGTTCGGTACGGTTTTAATTGGTACGTATTTAGGGGTGAGGTTTAGTTCCATACATTTTTTGTTGAACCAAATTAACTTGTCTAAATTCATGAGTTTAAGGCTGAGTGATTTGAATTTCTTGGCTTCACGATTTGCCTGACTAGCCGTGAACATTGTGGTGTTTGAAGCCATATTTTCAGTGTTGCCTTAGTAAACAAGAGTTTAGTGCTTTTCAGAGCAACGAGGAAGCATGAAACGCTAGAAAATAAATTAAGAAAACTAGGAGAAACACAGAACCATCAATCTAACGAACAACACACGAATAACAATGAATTCAATTTCCACAGCAGAGTAAACAACAGAACGAACGTATCCTTTTCTCAAGGTGAAATGAATATGTTAGACAAAGGTTTGAAATACAACTGCACAGACGCACACACGAACCACAATATAAAACAGTTAATCACAGATATTGAGATAGCCAGTCACAAGCTCCCAGCAGAAGACAGGGAATTAACCAAAAATCTCGCCACCAACGAAGCCAAAAAAATCCTCAAACGAGAGGGCGATAGCAATAACATTCAAAACAACAAACAAATCAAAGAAATAAAGTCGTTGAAACAAAAAATAAAAGAACATGACTTAATCATCACAAAAGCAGATAAGGGAAACACTACAGTAATTTTGAACGAAACAGAATACATTGAAAAAACAGTCGAATTCCTAAACAACAACGAAATCAAGGAATTAACAAAAGACCCCACCAACAAATTCCAAAAACAAATAAAAAGTGCGCTAAAAGAAACAGAATACATACTGACCAAGGCTGAAAAATCAAAACTAATAAACATGAACCCGAAAACACCGTCATTGAGGGGACAACCAAAAATACACAAAAAGGAATGCCCAATGAGACCAATAGTCAATTGTAGGAATGCCCCTAATTACAAAATCAGCAAAGAGTTACTAAAAATCTTAAAATGCCGTCTTTCCAACGACAAAAACAACTCTGTAAAGAACACAACAGAACTAGTAACAGCATTGAACACCCTACAAATGAAACCTAGCTTCAGGCTAGTATCCTTCGACGTAACTAACATGTACACCAATATTCCGATTATTGAAGCAATCAACACTATCGAAAACAACTTAAAATCCAACAATTCGGTAAAAGAAATTGAAGAGATTGTGAGATTACTGAGGGTCGTTCTCACCCAAAACGTGTTTCAATTCGACAATAAAATATACACACAGAGAGAAGGCCTAGCAATGGGATCGCCACTAAGTGGGTTAATCGCTGACATCTTCATCAATGCACTAGAAAATGCGTTCTTAGAAAAGACTTCAAGAAAGGGAATAGTAATATGGAAAAGATACGTAGATGATGTAATTTGCATCTACGATACTGAACTAACAAGCGAAGAAACAATTCTCCAATCCATTAATAGCCTTCACCATTCTATCAAATTCACTAAGGAATCCGAAATAGACCGGAAAATAAATTATCTCGATATAACTATTGAACGTAAAGACAACGACCTTTCATATTCCATATTCCGGAAAGCAACACAAACCTCGCATGCAATCGACAATCAGTCTAATCACCCCAGTACGCACAAACTAGCGGGTTTCAATTCAATGGTGCACAGGGCTTTAAACATACCCATGTCAAAAGACAACTATAATAAGGAAATAAGAACTATTATGCAAATAGCAAAGGAAAACAACTTCTCACCAAGCAAAATAAATCAAATTATAGCCAAACATAAAAATAAAGATAAAACGATTCCCAAACCGGACAGTAATGAGAAAAAATTTGCGCGTTTCAACTATGTGAATGCGAATACATATACAATCACTAACCTATTCAAAAAGCAAGGCATAAAGATAGCTTTCACGACGAAAAACACAACCGCTAGGCACCTCCTAAATAGTAATCTAAATAAACGTGACCCGTATTCAAGGTCAGGGGTATATTCTATAACGTGCCAAGACACCGATTGTCAAGCTAATTACATCGGGCAGAGTGGAAGGCGAGTAGACACACGTTATAATGAACATAGAAATGCGATAAGATACGGAACACATTCAGCCGTGTGCGAACATATGTGTGACGCAGGGCATAGCTTTACCAACATAGAGTCGGACCTTAAAATAATCCATCACGAATCGAAAGGCAGAGCTCTTGACATAAAGGAAGCAATCGAAATACACCTAGCCAAACGAAACAATCCCAACAATCTAAATGAACACACGTTCATGGAGAGCTCACCCCTCTTCACGCTACTAAAAAACACACCCTTTCGGAAACAAAACACAATTTAGCGACACAGCCAAGCTAGATAAAAAAAGGGGGGGGGGAAATTAGGGGGTTTTAATAGGTAAATGTTATCTGGATCAGGTGTACGATGTACTTTTCTTCTGCAATAAACCAAGGCCCATATTAGAGGCAGTATTAAAGGTGCCGGGACGTCCTCATAAGACCGTCAACGCTTAGTTCGAATGGGTTATGCTCCACGCGTGGCGAGGACTAATCCACGGTCTTTAATAGTTGTAGATCCACCTCATTCAATAACATACATCTTATCTAGGTTGGCAACACCTCACATAAACACATCGCGATCACTCCCCACAGCACGTAGGGACAGGGGGGGGAAGGCAGGGAAAAACCAGTCGTTAAGATAACCACCGCAGTCGACCGCACAGCGAGTTCAAGTGAGCACGGAAACTGCGAATAGCTGTAGTACGGAAGACAATCAGATAGGTAGTTAGCCTAAAATTTTATAGTTTAACCATAGTTTACAACCATATAATCTCTCTAAAGTACAATCTCCGGATAGCCATCACCATTTAGCATTTCACCTAACATATATACTGCATTTAGCATACACTGACAGTTGCAGTACCAATACTGCAACTAAATAATTGTACATATTGTAAATATTTTCACCTGTATTTCAAACATAGATTTTATAGCCTAAGTGTATTGGAACTGATGATGATCGCTTGACGATCGAAACTGGTCATCCTAGTGTTTTATTAATCTCATGTAATTTATTTCAGGATTAGGGCATAACCCAACTCTTTTGGGTACATTCGTGTTGACCGACTGAAAAGCACTAAACTCTTGTTTACTAAGGCAACACTGAAAATATGGCTTCAAACACCACAATGTTGAATTACGCTGCAAATCCGTTTAGACCTACAAACGTACAGCAAAATCAAGCAACTGATATGCCGACAAATGCTTATGCTAATCCATTCAGACCAGCACAAACTCAGCATAATCAGGGTAATGTAATGAGAAGAGCAACCAGCTCGATTCTCAGGTACTGGTAGCGGCATCACACCAGTCAAATTTTTGGCGAATGTAGAGAGTTATCTACGTGACACTTTGGTGACACCGGAAAGAGAGCTCAGGGTCATAGAGCGTTTTCTTGAAGGTCAAACTAGTACTTGGTTCAGGGCCTTCAAATACTCTTTTACAGGATACAAGGATTTTAGGGAAGCCTTGTTGCGTACTTATTGGTCGAGCGACATACAGCAGAGTATCAGAGCTGAGATGTACACTCGCCGATACAGCTCAAATACGCCTACACGCTAGGCAAATTACTTTGCAACCCAGCTGGCGAAACTTAGATATATTCAACCCCCACTATCAGAGCAGGATTTAGTGAATACTATCGTTTGGCAATATCCAGCCGATGTCCAACGAGTATTGATTGCTGCTGGAGCAACAACCTTCCAGCAATGTGACCAAATTCTAAGGCGATTGGACGCAAATACTGAACAATTTGCAAATCACCGTCCAACCAAAAGAGAGACACGCCATGTGAACTTGACGACTGTGGATAAAGTTAGTCAGACGCCACAGAAAACTCAGACTCAGAATGAGAATAGAGGAAATTACAATCCCAATCAACGCAACTGGAATAATACTCCATACGCGAGAGAGAGACGACAATGTGACAATAGAGGATATTGGAACCGACGTTTCAACCAAGGGACGAGCGACAACCGTCGTCACGACAATGACCGTCGTGGAACTGGTGAAAATCAGCGAGGAAGAGGAAGTATTCGTCGAGACTATCGTTATAGCGGAGGCTATCGACGCGATCGAGACCCTAGGCGGAGGGCCGATCGAGACTGGCGAGGACGTGCACAGGAGAGTCGAGAATACATCCGACAACTCCACAATCAACAAGAAGAGGTGGACCAGAACCGTACACCGAGGGATGCACGTGAAATTCCAGAGGACGATATTGAGCATGACCAGCCTAGTACTTCCCAAGGGGAAAAACGCCGAAATTGAAGTAGATTCTGACCTGATTGTCCACAGAATAACAGCCACTATCTTACTCTGGGAACCAATCCAGAAAGACCTTTTCGACGAAAGACGATCGACGAATCACGACTACGAATTAACACGTCTACCCAAGATAACGGCTACTTTGAACGAATGGTCTAGTGACCATTCTAATTGATACAGGGGCTGTGATAAGTGTCATTTCTGCTGATTGGAATGCCCGGCTGAAAGCAAATTCTGAGGTGACAGAGCTGCCAGTTTCTGCAGTAAGAGTCAGAGGAGTTATACCTGACCGTGTTGTAACTTGCAAAATCCATATTTTGTGCGCTTTAAAGATTTCGTGCCACGTGTACTTGCACCAATTTTTAGTCATGAAGGGACTGCATCATGACGCCATTTTAGGCGCAGACTTCATACGCAAATACGATGGAATCATAGATATGGGACGTAATACTGTGGAATTTAAGCTGAACGAGCCCATTCAGATGAATTTAGTGGAGGATGATCCGGAAATTGAGTCCGAAGTCAACATAGTTGAAGAGTTGAAAGGCAAGCGAAATGGTAAGACACAAGCCGCCAAAGAAGAGGCATAGCAATTATCAGCACCCGTACAAGAGAAATTAGGGGCACTTCTGACTGAATTTAAGGTTATATTTGATACCACACCTGGTGAGATACTTGATTACGAGTACGACCTGATTGTACTAGACGATTCTCCATTCCAGAAGAAGGTTTACCCTATCGCGGAGGAACACCGAGAGGAAGCTGCTAGGAATATCCATGAGATGGAAGCAGCCGGTGTTATCAAGAAAGCACCAACTTCATATGTGAATCCTATAACGCCTGTGGTTAAGGTGGATGGAAGTCTAAGGCTTTGTTTAGATGCCAGAGCTTTGAATGGACGCTTAGCTCCAGAGCACGACAGACCACCGAAGATCAGAGATCTCCTACGAAAATTTGAGGGAAAACGAGTATTTTCATCGTTAGACTTGGTACAATCCTACTATCTTATTAGATTGTCCGAGCATACTCAGAGGTATACAGGGTTTCTGTTTGATCAGACCACGTATGTTTTCCGAAAACTACCATTTGGATTGAAAAATGCAGGAGCTGCATTAATTAGAGCACTTGATGCGAAGTTAACTCGTGAAGTGAAGAGGAAAGTCATATGCTACGTGGATGACATCATAATAACTTCAAAGACGGAAGAGGAACATTTAGCCTCCTTACGCCTTGTATTTGATAATCTTCGACAGGCTAATTTCAAGGTGAAATTCGACAAGTGTCGATTGTTCCAGAAAGAAGTTAAATTTGTGGGACATATAATTAACGGAGATGGATATAGGCCGAATCCGGCGAAGATCAGAACCATCGCAGCATTTCCGACACCGACCAATGTCAAATATGTGAGGCAGTTTTTGGGTATTCTCCAATATTTTGCTGCTCATTGTGAGAAGTATTCCGAAACTGTTGCACCACTGCAAGGTCTACTTAAGAAGAATTGTCGATGGGCATGGGACGAGAAGTGTGAGATAGCTTTTCAGAAGGCTAAACAGATGCATGTAAACTCAATCCAGTTGGAATATCTAGACTACTCCCGGAATTTCATCTTGGAGACTGCCGCATCTCCCATTGGAATCGGAGCAATCTTATTGCAGGAAGACGATGCGAAGAAACGTCACTACATCGCTTTCTTAAGCAGACGTTTGAGAGCCCATGAAACTCACTATTTTTCCACGGAGATCGAAGCACTTGCAATTGTCTATGCATTGGAGTCCTGGCAGAAACTTCTGTTAGGCCAGAAAATTATAGTGGGGACCGACCATCATGCGCTAACCTTCATATTACGAACAAGACCGGCAAGCGACAGGATTACACGCTGGACACTGTTTCTTCAACAGTTTGATCTAGAGATGGTTTATCGTCCTGGCAGAGAGAATGTGTTGGCCGATATTCTCAGCCGGAATCCTGAAGACACCGTGAATGCCATTGACGTCGAGGAAGAATGCGATGAACACCTTCGCCGACTTCATTTACCTGAAGGACAACGACGTGAGGAGCAACTGAGGAATATCATTGGTTTTTTGGAAAACCGAATGGACGCCCAGGATGTCAATTATGCTCAGGTAGTTACTATCGCCGATGATTATTTGATCTACCATCGTGTTCAAGAACCACTGAACAATGGAAGCTATGTGATAGAAGATCTTCAAACTGGAGAGCGCATTGGAATTTTCAACGCAGCTAATCTGAAAAAATACACCAAGCTTGATCTTGGATTGGAGACAAATTAAAATGTATTCCTTCATTTTTATTTAAAACGACAGAGAGTCAGATGAACCCGCTAAGCACTGGTTCATGTGATATTTTTCATTGCAATGCATTTTGATGCATCACCTTAGAACGTACCCACTGACCAGCCATGCTGTTACTACATGCTAACATTCTTTGGAGTTATAAATGGTTGATCTTTTGACTATGCAGAAAACCATTTTAATATAATCTGAGGCTTAATTATGACATTTCTATTTTCTACGAAGCTCAGATACTCTCATGTTGTAATTCTGTATCATTGAAACATTCTTCAGAATGTTATTTCTACTTTTGGTAAGGTATTAACATCGCAGATACGCGAACCGGAACCAACCAGTCGCTGCACGACTAGTGTATTCACAAGTTCTCACAGCGCAGGACAGAGCTCCTAGCACATGTGTTTGGTTTTCCATCCAGATTGGATGTGTTTGTGAAGTCCGTCTTAAAGACGAGGAAATAGTCCGCCTGGAAGGCGAGGAAAGTAATCGTTGTGCATCGCACATTATTCTGCAACAAACTGCATATCATCCGAGTGAATATTACAGCCAGAGAAGGCTTGAGCCACGTTATTTGTGAATTTTTGGAAAAGTGATTATAAAATCGCGGAACTTGGAACACCATATTTTCAGCCACGTGTGCTGGAAAATTTCAACATCGTCAAGTGACGAGAAAATATGTCAATTACTGTGATTTTATAATTAATCGAGTGAATTATTCTAACACTCACTACTACGAATATTGCTATCATCGCAAGAGCGATTAATTTCTGTAACATACAACTTCGATGCCACGTGATTTGTGGGCTATTAAAATCTGTAGTAGTGAAGCAGATAACAGTGCATGGCCAATTTATAAATCATATGCGCCGTGTAAAAGCAGTGAAGTTGTTACAATATTAAAGCTAGCTTCAGTGCAACTGTGCTACGCCCATTTGACGTATTTTCAAGTGGTTACTTCATATTTAAACATGTCACTTCCTGATAACCACGTGTACGACGATCTATATTACGCATCACCTGTGGAGATGAACTGCTAAACATCATGATGTGAAGGAGAGGACCGGAGAACTACAGCCGATGACAGGAGAACCATGACTTTAGCATCCGCTAAGCCAAGGAACATGACGACTTTGGAGAGGAGTCTGGTCATATCATCACGACAACGACGAGGACGAATGAAGGCCATGGAAATGGATAGAGCCCATGTGGAGGCCAGATTGGACAAACCTTGTCCGGGGACCAAAACCTTATTGTATCCCTCAGGTCGTTGGAACGACTGAGATGTAGACATCCTTTCCTGTAAGTCTGAATAATCAATTCCTTGTGAGGTTCTTTTGTGGTGTAGCTTAGTGTAGCTTATTGTAGAACCAGCCGAACACCATAGGTAGGTTTTGTACTGTTAGAATTAATCCTTATAGTTCACTTTCAGTGATTTGTTAGTCTCCCGTTGTGATTGAATCTTTTTCGATCACGGTGCATTCTGATGGACGTCGCTAATATGTTAGTTCTACCCCTGCTAAGCGTGACTGTAGTCTTTGTCACTACGTTTTGACCAACCCTAGGTGGGTGATTTTGCGTATAGTTATTTGGGATGACGATCAGACGTCATGACCAGTGTTATTTTTATAACACCCCCTTTCTTGTAAATGTTGTCACGCCACTGATTTAGTTAGAACAGTTCGTATAAGTAGGTAGTCGACTGAAACTACCAGTTTTGTAATTCAATGTCATTTTCATTTTGATGTGCTATGAAGCCATCCAGTTCAAGTTGTGAACACATTCAGGGTGTTACATTTTGTATGCAATCTAGCATCGAACTCTGTAATGAATGCCGTATCATTGGCAAACTTAGCAATTGTAAGATTTGCGCCTTTATGATGTTTATTTTGTGTCAGGTGTTTCGACACAGTTATTATTTTGGTTATAGTTAGACAAAATAATTATGGAGTGACATATCTGCAGATTTCAAAGAAGTATATCTGTACTTTTCTTTTATTTGACTTTTATGAACATGCCACGTCTTTGTGTATAGTTTTGAGGCGTGATTTTTAGCTTGATGCATATGCTACTTTATATTACATTTGGAACCAGATAACAAGGCCTGTTTACTGATAGACTTTCTGCCAGAAAACTGCCTGCCTTCAGTGCTGTTTCATTTTAAACTGTCCGTGTAGATGACTGTGAGTAGCGAGCCTAGCTCCAGTCATGGACAGGTGGTAACAGTTCCCAGCATGCAATGTACTAGAGCACCACTCATTCAGTGAGACATACATTTTCAGACTTTTGACAATGCTTATAGCATTACTAACCATTTGTTGTTGTGTCTCATGTGTAGGTCAATGTCCAGGCCACCATTTTGTAATAATCAGATGTTTTGCTACTTTGATCTGACTGGCAAGAGCCATGTGTTTACATCGCTATTGGAGCGACTACTTTTCTTCTCCATTTGAGAATGATTACACGTTATGTTAAGGTTTATTTGTTGAGATCGAGAGGCTAGATGAGGCACCTGTGAAGAGGCTATATTTATGTGTTGTCAGACTTCGATTCTGTTCACTGTGTTATTGTAGGGAGGTAACTGATGTTCATTCCAGACCGACCCAGAGGTAAATTAAGTGAGCCGAGAGCCACTAATAATCTGTGTTATTGTTATGTCCGAGCGGGACAGCCCGTTGATGGTATTTTATAGCGGAGATTGATCTCGCACGAGACTGCTACTGCTGATTCAAAGGTATTCAGGATTGTCAGCCTATTCGCCATAAACCAACGATAATCTAAACCGACATTCTAATAATCAAACACGTCATTATTATAAACTGATGATAACTAATTGTTTATAGCATTTAACCTTAATTTTCTTGCATTTTGGACCTGCTGGCTGTCACTTGCTTTGGGCACACTTCTTTTGTGGAAGTAATCTAGGACAGATGACACTAATTTTTATCGACGGAGTGCTTGCTCAATCTTTAGTCCGTAGCTGGTGGAGCGCGAGCCTCATGCAATGTTAGACGTAATTTTTACTACGCATTTGCCACCGTAAATGAAATGCACGTAGATGACACTGGTTTACAAAGAGTAACCCAGGGCGAAGGCAGGAATAATATTGATTGTGGTCTAGTTGTTATTTATTTAAGTGTATGATATGCCCATGTTTACTTTTCTTAGCTTGTAAGAGGGCATTTAATGTTTTTTTGACGGCTTGTCATGTAGATTTGTATTAATTGTTTTGCTTTACGGACGTCATCGCCGTAAATTTGGTATTAATCGTTAGGAATTAGCTGGATTATTTAACACTAAATGTAAATGAGGAAATGGTACCATCCTAACTTAGATTTGCTATTGCTACCCTGTTAAATGTAAATTCCGTTTTTAGATTATTTTGTAACTTGGCTTAGAGATTATCGCCGTTCCATTTTCCTAGCGTTGCTGTTGTTGTTTTACATTGTCAAATAGATCTTTCGCGAGGGTTTATAGTAGTTTACAGGTAGGGTCCCGATCTTTTATTTTTGTTTATTTATTAGCTTGCGGATTAGCCGATAGAAACCCTCCGAACTAGGCTAGGTGTCTGAATATTTTGTATAAATATTTCTACAAGTTTTACTTAAGCCTGGAAGTTTATTTCTCAGTCTAGCTTTAGGAGGTGTATTTTCTTAGGCTGTCTATGCAACCATGTTACCACGGATCCCCTGAATCATGGAATCTCGTGCCGCTATGGTCTATAAGAAATTCACCTGATCCTCATGGCACATGGGTCCAGCAGGTGAGGTGTTAGGGATGTCATTTCGGTTTTTGGCAACCCCGATAGCTCATCTGACGGGCACAGTATGTTGGTGGTGTTGAATCTCTTGTTGACACATGACCAGTGGCTTTGATCTGTCTTCCTCACTGATGGCTCTGTGAAGTACTGATGACCTCGCTTCTCCGTAGAAGTACTCCTTAAGGCTGTCTATCTGTCGATCATCTGATTATCAATGTCAACGAACTAACGTCCATCTAGGCTTCTGTGTAGAGTCATTCACTCTATTGTAGATCGTGAGTGGAGTTTCCTTCCTTTTGTGATCATCGTTCTCATTAATCGCTCAAGACCTTCGATGTTATTATTATTATCGTCACGCACAGTGTCAACAGCGTGTACGTTATGACAATCTACTCAGGAACGGTAGTCTTGTCTGAAATAGGAATACACCTTGAAAAAGGCTGATCACGAACTGTTTGCTTACGTAATTGACTTGTTAGGGAAGAAGCATCTCCCGGAGATGGAATTCATCATACGTACATTCACAAGCTCCTATATGTATATATGTAAATAGTATATCGTTTTTTGTACAATGCCATAAACATAAATAAATAAACAAGCTCATGTTACCATCAACGTCAAAGAAATTCAATATTTCGTTCAAGATATAAGAAGAGAGGATGGACTGTGACGTTCTCATTAAAAACTATCATTTTTACTTGTTCATCTGCATGTGAGGATATCGGCACTCTATTGAAGAAGGAAATATGAAACGAAGGTTGAACGAGCCGCAGTCTTTTAAAGATTGTTTTCAGGAAAGAAACTGTTCTCACCCGCCACTTGGCGTCAGTCTTCAACTTGAACACACTGACTAATTAGGCGAATACACGGGTTGTAAACTCAGTAATTTTTCTAGGGGTCTTGTGTGGTGTTTTGCATAGGAACGCACCTGCGCTTCTTTACTGGGAAAGCTAAAAGCTCAATCAGCCCTTCACCTCCCTATAAAGGCCTCCAGATGGTATATTGGCGCAGGTGAGCTTCATAAGAAGGGAGGTAGTGCACTGTTCGCTACTCCTGTGGAAGTCCGGGCACGGACGCCAAGAGCCGACTGATGAGCCTATCTTGGTGTTCCCAGGCGAAACCCCACACGAGACACGGCAATAAACCTAGAAAAATTGCTGAGTTTAATTCCATGGCCGTGAAAGCCAATATAACACGGGTTGTAGTTTTAATTAATTGATTTTCATTTAGGGGTAATTTTGTAATTTTGTCCCGTGTACTTCAGTGAGTGTTGGTCAATCCTGTGGCAAATTGTTTTCACGATAGGCTTTGGTCCAAAGGGTCTCGTGTTTGATTCCCAGCCGGGCCATCGGAGAGTTTGATCACCTGGTTTTAATTATCCTGGCTCGGGTATTGGATGTTTACGACGTCTTCATCATCACTCAATCCTCAATAGGACGCACAGGACACCCACGATCGTCAACTAGACAGACTTACACTCGGCCTCTCAGGAGGCCACACGAAATATAAAAAGTGTGAAAAAGCGTAATATTCCTTTGATAACCTGTATTATTGTGATGTATGTAGTTGTGCGTGTATTTGTAATTGAGATTACGATTGGCAAGGCGACAGCAGTGGCCTTAGGCAGATCCCGGCATTTGTTTGGAGTAGAAGTAAGAAAAGCACTTATAGAATGGCTAAGTGTGCCTCCTTCCAGCCCCAGAATAGAATTACAATTTTTGGCAGAGCCGAGAACTGAATCCTGGCCTCGGGGGTGACAGCCAAGATAATAATAATATTGGTTTTACGTCCCTGTTAACTAATGAGGCCCTTAGAGACACCGGTGTGCTGGAATTTTGCCCAGAAGGGTATCTACTGACACGGCTCCCTCAAATTAACGCACCCTGAAATGCCAACTGACTGCGTCAGGTTTGATCCTGCATCCTAGGGCACAGCAGACACAGCAGGCAAGAATGTTACCGCTGAGCCACTTAGCCAATCGAAAACCAAGTCGCAAGGTGGTCGTGTTAAATCGAATTGCTGTCACATAGTAGTTCATCACTTAAGATTCATCAGGTGTCTTTTCTCTAGTGTCACTGTGCAAACCCTATTCCTACCCTCTCCAGTTTAGCCGTAAGCGTGCAAGGGCACTAACAGTGGCAATTTTGAGTGTAGTCTTTACCAGGTTTCTTCACAGTCCCTCTAGGCAAATGTTGGGATAGTAACTAATTTCAGACCACCTCGTGGTGTAGCGGCTATCGTCTCGGAGGTTCGGGGTTCGAATCACAACAACAATAACAACAATAGCAGCAGCAACAACAACAGCAACAACAACAGCAACAACAACAACGGTAGAACTTAGTCCGCCAGAAATATTTCCGACTGACCCTTTTTTCTGAACAACTGCACATGTCGGACTATACAGGTATAATCGATATCCAATGTGGAGTGGAGAATGTTGCAATATTGCTTCTGAAGAACGAATATCACGACCATCAAAGGCTCTTTCAGACTAACATCTTATATATAAAAGTGAAAGTCTGTATGTATGTGGGTGGGTTGGTTCCGTATACAAATCTACACCGTTCCACCAATCTCAACCAAATTTTGCATACACATTGGGTAGATTATTGGCTGAGAAGTAACCTAACCACCAAGGGAAGATGATTAAGAAAAGGAGATAGGTTTCGGACTGGAGAAAAAGGATAGAAAAATAGGAGGAGAGTCACACAAAAGTTATAAATTTAACTTTAAATGCACTTAGAGGCGGTTGCCACTGAAAATCCGTTCTTTGCTACCTAAAATGGGTAAGGGCTTGGTCTAAGCTGACGGGAAACACAGCTAGGACTTGGGCAGTTTGCAAGAGAGTGGCATTAGTATATTCCCTCTCAAGCATGCATATGGCTACTATGGGGAAGGGTGATGGTCTGGCAAGACTGAGAGTAACAGATGTATTGTATGTCTGTTCAAAGAAATTCGTTTTTGCAAAGTAATTCGAAGAATGCCAATAATTTGAATCAGGTTTGGTATTTCCAGTTTTCGAAGTTATAGAGTTCCTGAAAAAGCGACCAAGTGCTTCCAAGAAGGATAATGATAAAAAATTATACCTTGGGGAGTAATTTTGGTAAGTGGACCAATGGTTGCATTTGGAAATGGCTAAGCTTTTACTCAGCAAGGAGCCGGCTAAAAGTTTAGACAAAAAGAAACACTTATCTTTTGGAAAACTAACCATAAGTTTTCGGAGAGGATCTCCACAAGCAGGTAGCTGGCGTAGCGAGCTTTACTTGCCATACTGGCCAGTTAGAATTAGCTTTTAAAGCTAAGAGAAACTTTGACGAGATTACCACTAAGAGTTCTTGCTCAAATGCAACGAGTGGGGAAAGCCCTATCAATAGAATTAATGGCATTGAGTAGAGAGAGCCAAGGAAGACAGAATCTTGCCTAACCGTTGTATTTGCGAAATGATAAATCCAAAAACAAATATTTAATTTATTTAACAAGGCAAAAGAAGTTGATAACTTTAACAAATATATTTTCAATTTGGTTAACAATTTTGGGGTCACAGACCTCAGAAAGCATTAAACGTTTGCGCCAGGCAATTAACAATTTATGAGGTTTCGAACCTTATATATGTTCTAAAATCTTTTTAAGATTAATTTAACAATAAATAGAGTACAAGGTGTGTACTTTAAGAAACTCCTGAGAGAATATTCTAGAGAGAGTGACAACTTCCAAAATAACAATAAGAAAAACATGAAGAATAAGATAGAAGTTCCTACAACTTCTCATATTTAAGCTAAATTACTTTTGGTTATTATACAAATAAGGGCAGGTCACTTACTGTGAAACCTGAAGAGAAAATCAAAAGGAAGGTTCTCGACCTCCTATGTTTAAGTAGGAATCACGAGCCAAATGGGGCAGTTTCCATTTCGTGAGACCTAGAAATAACTCACTCAAGAGTTGAAAGAATTGTTTTCCATGATTATAAGGTAGAAACAATGTAAGCTTGAACCGTGTATAAAACACGTAGTTATACAGAAATTAATTAATGATAAACAAGCAAGATGGAAGGGCACTTCGTTAGAGTGACACCTTATTGGAAATGATCCAGAGTTACAATTTTATTAATATGGTTTGTTAGTAGAAGGTTTAGGAAAGATCAATTGGGATTGAGGATAAATGTTCATGGCCTTATTTAATGTAAACGGACGATCGCGACGCGGTAGAAAAATTGAACAAGCACTAGTTTTCACTATAGTGTGTTAAATAGATGAAAATTTCACTGTAGAAACACGAAAGTTTATGGGAATGAAAGTTATTGCAATGATGAAAATAACTGGTTGCACTAGGTAGGCGAGAGTCTATTTCTTGAGAAGGTTGTGAATTACAATTAAATGAGCCATAGAACATTCCAACGGTGGAAGAAAATTCGCTATTGCAGTAATTTATAAGGAAGATTTCCTAGTTTAGGATGGCATTACCACAAGTGAGTAGAACATACATGACGGCGTGACTTGTAGATAAAGTACAGGATCTGGAAGGTTCCAGAACGATCCTAATAGCAGAATGGGGCTAAAGTTATTCCAGCGGTGGAACGAGCTTAATCATTATAGACAGTGGGTATTCGATAATGTCCCACGTTGTGAGAAGATCTCTCATTTAATGAGCATAAGAAATGCTGCTTTTCACCAAGATTGGCTTAATTAGACAAAAGCCCAACATGGAAAATCCCGCGAAGGATGATTATTTCAACAAATAAGTAATTTCACACTGCCTATAAAAGATCGTTAAAGGCATGTAGAAGTTAAAACCATGAAGATGAGGTTAAAACTTGAAGTTTGTACTTAACTTTGCTGCATGGCGAAGGTGAGGTTCTCCTTGATGTTTAAAGTTACCACATGGCGTGGAATCTAAAAAATGCCTCGTTAGGTCAGGAGGCTAGCTCTAGTTGAGCCTTAACTGAGTCGACGGCCGGCGCACAAGTGAGACCCACTCAGCGAAGCACAGAGAGTCCAAGGAAGGGAAAGGAGTGGGGGTAGGAGACAGAAGGAATACATATCAGAATAGACAACTTATCAAAAAAAATGTTCTTCTTGATGAATGGTCTTCAAAGAGTTGATAGCAGGCGATACTAGCACAGCATGGTGAGTGAAAAAGTAGACGAAGTTCTCTTGCTCATGGAGATAATAGCTGGCGATGGCAACGAGATCTGGTGGCCAGATGGAAAAGGAAGTCCTCTTGCACCAGGAAAAATTGAGGAGCTTCAGAGATTCGCTGCTAGATGACGCTAGGTGGGTCATGGAAGATATATATCTAGAACAGACTCACAAAAGATATAAGCGACATGATCACCAAAGAGAAAATAGAAGATCACTGTTGATGTTTGACAAAGAGGAAGAAATGAACATGCAAAGAGCATTAAACTTTATATTTTCTCGTACCGCGTATTCCAAGAATACACCATACTGGGAGGGGACACACCAACAGAGAACAAATAAGCAGTTAAACATTTAAGGGTAATGGAGCGATCAAAGGCAGTGGTCCTGTGATCGGACCATTAGTGGTCAAGATTTTGGCCACCCTGACTCTCCCATCCCTTCCAGGATAACACTCGGTCACTCTACCGGAAGTCCAAACCAGGGGGGGGGGGGACATCCCTAACCAAGACCAAGTCCCCCACTTTAATGTCGGGATTGGAAAGAAACCACTTCTGTCTCCGTTGCAAGGAAGTTAAATATTCCAAATTCCACCTCTTCCAAAAGGAATTGCGGAGGGCTTCAAATTTACGCCAAACAATAGGTAGATTAGAATCCCTATAAGAATTGGGAAGAGGAGGAGGGGCAGAAAGGGATGTGCCGATAAGGAAGTGACCAGGTGTGAGTGGAAGCAGGTCATCAGGGTCATTGGAAAGCGGAGTTAATGGGCTAGAATTAACAACACCTTCAATCAGAACGGACAGTGAATTGAATTCTTCATAAGTCAGAATGCGATTACCTAAGACCTTTCTTAAATGACGTTTAGTAAGCTTTACGCAAGATTCCCACCTACCACCGTGATGAGGAGCGTAGGGAGGTATAAAGCGCCATTTGAAACCCTTTGAGTAGGAAAAATTAGAAATTTGTTCCATGGCAGGAGAGGAAGTGAGAGCTTTCTTCCACAGGGAAGCTGCGCCCTGAAAATTGGAAGCGTTATCAGAGAACATATCTGAAGGAACACCACGCCTAGCAGTGAAGCGAGAGACAGCTGATAAAAAGTAGGAAGTAGAAGCATTCGTTATTAGTTCCAAATGGATTGCGCCAGTAACCATGCAAACAAAGAGAGAAACATAAAGCTTTCCAAACAATTTGCGTTTAGCTTCAGGAGAATTTCGTTGATATTGGAACGGACCCATATAGTCCACACCAGTTAAAGCAAATGGGCGTATAGGAGAGGAGCGAAAAGAGGGCAGATCGCTCATTAATTGAGTATTGATTTTAGGTTTCGCTTTGAAACAAGGAATGCACTTGTGAATTACAGAAGAAACTTCATGAATTCCATTTATAATCCAGTACTTTTCCCTTAAGAGGCAAAGCAGAGTGCGTGTACCAACATGCAGATTGCGATAATGAAAGTCACGTATAATTAAGGAAGTTACGTGATGTTTGGAAGGCAAAATAACGGGATGCTTTTTGTCCTCAGAGAGCAAAGATTGCGAGTGCCTTCCACCTACCCTGAGTAACCCCTGGTCATCAAGGAACGGGGCCAAAGCACGAAGACGACTGGATTTGGGAAGATCCCTTTTAGAAGAAAGCAAAGACAATTCAGAAGAAAAGGCTTCTTGCTGTGTCAGTTGTAAAACCTTAATGGTAGCGAGATTCAATTCATGATTGGTAAGGTGTGGTTTGGGGAGAAGAGGTTGGTCAACCACAAAATATTTCCATCTACGGATATAGGTGACGATTCGAAGTAATTTATGAAAGGAAGAATAGCGGGACAAAAAGGGATGAGAAGCGTTGGAAACAAGACACGAAGCAATGGATAGAGGTACTTTAGCGTCAGGCAAGTTGGAGTTTGTAGCTGGAGGTTTAGAAGGCCATGAAGAAGAGTCTTCGATTAACCACGAGGGCCCATGCCAGTACAACTGGGAAGCTGCCAATTGAGAGGGTAAACAACCACGAGAGATAATATCGGCTGGATTATCAGCACTGGGCACATGCCTCCAATGACATCCAGAAGAAAGAATTTGAATTTTGGAAACTCTGTTTGCAACAAAGGTTTGCCAGTGAGAGGGGTTCTTGGCGATCCAAGAAAGGGTGATCATGGAATCGCTCCAGAGAAAGATTTGCGAGAATTCGACTTTTAATACTTCCCGTAATTTCTTAACAAGTTCTGCAGCCATGAGTGCAGCACACAATTCAAGCTTAGGCAAAGTGATAGTTTTAAGAGGAGCGACCTTCGATTTGGCACAAACAAGGTTGGAAACTGGAGATCCATAGAATGAACCGTGATAAACTAAATATGCGCAGCAACCGTAAGCTTTTTCGGTACTGTCCGCGAACACATGAAGGAAAAAGGATGCATTAGAATGAGCGTTAATTAAATTCCTGGGAATTTCAATAAGGGAAAGATCCAGCAAATTGCTGCGAAACGAGAGCCAACGATTAAGAAAAGAAAGAGGGACAGTGTCATCCCATTCACATTTGACCGACCACAGCTCTTGCATGAAGAGTTTGGCTATAACGATAACTGGGGCAAGGAATTGAAGCGGATCAAAACTTTTTGCAATTTCAGAGAGAATTTGTCTTTTTGTGTTAGGAAGCTCTTCTGCGAGCGAAACTTTATAGATGAGAGTGTCAGTGCTAGTGCACCAATGAACTCCTAGAATTTTTATGGATTCGGAGTTTCCACAAATTTCGACAGAAGAAGGATCTACGTCTTCGATGGGAAACTGGGCGAGAAACTCAGGGGAGTTGGAATTCCACTTATGAAGTGGGAAACCTCCATTTCTTAGCAATGCCTGAAGTTCTAAAGACACAAAAGAAGCTTCCTCCAAAGTGGGGAAGGACTGCAAATAATCGTCAACATAGAATGACGTAGTTAGTGCTTCAGAGGCTTCGGAATTAAATAAATGACCATCTTGTGAGGCTAGCAAGTGTAGGGATCGGATAGCAAGGAAAGCAGAGGGTTTTAAGCCATAAGTAATCGTTTTTAAGCGAAATACCTTAATGGGCTTACTGATTTCATCACGCCACAAGATTCTTTGGAGATCTCGTTGTTCCGGTTGAATTAAAACTTGACGGTACATCTGTTTTATATCTGCTATGACAGCTATGGGAAATAATCGAAAGTTTAAGAGTATAGCAGATAGATCTGATTGAATAGCAGGACCAGAGTAAAGAGTGTCGTTAAGGCTGTTACCATTAACGTCGGGTGATGAACCATTGAAAACAACTCGGATTTTATATTTTACAAGAGGGTTTTTCCACACGGGATGATGATTTATATAAACCGTTTCAATTGGGGGGTGCAATTCATCATCAGATTTGTTAACAACTTCCATATGATCTAAGCTTTCATACTCATCCATGAAATCAGTGTACTGCTGTTTAACAAGAGGTTCTTTCTTGAATTTACTCTCGATAGCAAAGAGAGCTTTTCGAGCTTTGGGCTGAGAGTTAATAAGTTTGGGAGGATTAAGTAATCTTGGCATTTGAACAACGAACCGGCCATCAGAAGAACGAGTGGTGGTGTTCAAAAAAAGTTGCTCACAGAATTCATTTTCTGAAGAGGTTACATTAGGAGGATCAACGCTTTCAAGCCTCCAAAACTGTTCCAGGTCAGTATTGGAGAAGTAACATTGCGATGCGGGTTGGGGAGAATAATGGGGAAGTTGACCTGTGACGATCCATCCAAAATTAGTGTCTCTGGCGACCACGTTTGAGGATAACTTGCGAACCTGTTTACGATGGCAATTCCAGAAAACATTGGCACTAAAGAGTATGTCAATAGGGTTTTGCATGTTGAACAAAGGATCGGCCAGCCTTAAATGCGAGGGAATGTTTAACCCTGAAATATCCACAGAGTGACTTGGAGTGTCTTCTCCAATGCTATTGAGAATTAGACAATTAAGTTTAAAGAAGTTGTATCTATGACAAATATCTCTTATGGTTAGCTTCGAGAATTGTAAAGCTTGCGTTTTTGAGCTGTTGATGCCCGACACGTTAATAGAAGTAGGGTTTACAGGTAGGCCTAGTTTTCTAATCAAGGAATTAGACACAAAATCATGAGTTGCCGCTGAATCTAGAAGACCGCGTGCACGGACCCAGTTGCCAAAGTTATCCTGAACTTCGATTTGGACAGTAGACAACAATACTTGAGCACTGCGAATGGACTTGGCATTTTGAATATACGATGAAGCATTAGAACTGTTAGCACTATCATTTTTCGGAGAAGTAGATGCTGTCGATAACCTTGCCTGATCATGACGATGTAGCAAAGTGTGATGAGCCTTTTCACAATGGTAGCAAAGTCTTGTGGACTTGCAATTAGAAGCAGAATGAGTAGGCGCTAGGCAGTTGAAACAATGTTTGTTTTGAGCAACTAATTTCCTTCTGTCGTCGACTGACAGTTCTTTGAAGGATTTGCATATATATAAAGCATGGGAATCTTTGCAAAGTATGCACTTTAAAGGTTCATTTAAACTCTTGCGAGGTTCGCTTTGAGTATTTAAAATGAGAGAGCTAGCAATACGGCGTTCACTTGACCTAGTTGGGTAACCAGTGGTGTTTGGCGTAAGTTTGGATGAGCTGGACCCAGGTTTTTGGGTATTAGACGCTAAGCGTTCGCTTTTAGGTTTGATAGACATTAATTCAAATTTGGAGCTAGGAGATGAGGGTTCACTTTGATTAGCTAAAGCGGTTAAGAGCTGGCATCTGGCATTTATGAAAGTGACTAAATGCTCGTAAGAGTAGTCGTCTTCTTTAGAAAGTTCAATTTCCCAAGCTTTGAGGGTAGCAGCAACAACTTTAGAAACCACTAAATGTATTAGGAAAGTATCCCAATGTTCAGTAGTTTGATCTAATTGGGACAAAGCCTTAACTTGAAGTTGTGTAGTATCAACTAGAGTACGCAAACTAGTGGCGTCATTGTGCTGTGACGCAGGTAGGTTGAATAGAGCCTTCATATGGCGTTGAATACGTAACCGTAAATTTCCATATCTTTCTTTTAATAAGTTAAAGGCAATGGGGTAGTTTTCGGCACGCAGAGGAAGTGCTTCGACTAACTGCAATGCTTGACCTCGGAGGATAGATCTCAAGTAATGAAACTTGTAAATGACTTGAATGTCTTCATTGTCATGAACAAGGGGGCAAAATAATTCATAGAAAGAATCCCAAGTAGATTCATCTCCTGAGAAATGGCGTAAATCAATTTTAGGTAAAATTGGTTTGGGCTTGTGAGTACCATCACGGAAAGAAGTTTGTGGTTCGTGAAGGGAACCAAGAACACAAGCGTCCTTTTTCTGCTCCTCTTCGAGTTGGCGTATAATTTTGAAAGCAGAACCTATGCATTCGTAATATTGGTTTTATACTTCGACTCGATTTTCGGTTTGATTGAGCATACAAGTTTCTATTTCAGTTTGAATGTTACAATAATTTTCATAAGAACGTTCAAAATCCCTTACACGATGTTTCAACAAGTCTAATTGAGGTTCTGAGGGATCTAACTCTTTTATATACTTTCTGAATCGGGTAATTTGCCCTTTATAGGATGCTCGTTTAGAAGTAAGTTTTTCATCCTTATCCTTTTCAGTAGGAGCCATGTTAAAGAAAATAGATTGAAATGTAACTCACGAAACTGTGGAATCTTGGAAATGCTGTCAAGCTGGCAGCAGCAAATAAGTAGAAAGAACGGGACACCCCAAAGGAGACAGGAGCGGCCTCTTTCCCCTTCACAGGCTTTGCACGATGTGGTTATAGCTGAAAGATTCAAAGCAGATATTAATAATTTGCAAGGTATTGTCATATGACACTTGACAAAGAATAGAAATAGCAAATGGACTCTCCCGGGTTTCGGCACCAAATTTTGGGTAGATTATTGGCTGAGGAATAACCTAACCACCAAGGGAAGATGATTAAGAAAAGGAGATAGGTTTCGGGCTGGAGAAAAAGGATAGAAAAATAGGAGGAGAGTCACACAAAAGTTATAAATTTAACTTTAAATGCACTTAGAGGCGGTTGCCACTGAAAATCCGTTCTCTGATACCTAAAATGGGTAAGGGCTTGGTCTAAGCTGACGGGAAACACAGCAAGAGAGTGGCTTTAGTATATTCCCTCTCAAGCATGCATATGACTACTATGGGGAAGGGTGATGGTCTGGCAAGACTGAGAGTAACAGATGTATTGTATGTCAGTTCAAAGAAATTCGTTTTTGCAAAGTAATTCGAAGAATGCCAATAATTTGAATCAGGTTTGGTATTTCCAGTTTTCGAAGTTATAGAGTTCCTGAAAAAGCGACCAAGTGCTTCCAAGAAGGATAATGATAAAAAATTATACCTTGGGGAGTAATTTTGGTAAGTGGACCAATGGTTGCATTTGGAAATGGCTAAGCTTTTACTCAGCAAGGAGCCGGCTAAAAGTTTAGACAAAAAGAAACACTTATCTTTTGGAAAACTAACCATACGATTTCGGAGAGGATCTCCACAAGCAGGTAGCTGGCGTAGCGAGGTTTACTTGCCATACTGGCCAGTTAGAATTAGCTTTTAAAGCTAAGAGAAACTTTGACGAGATTACCACTAAGAGTTCTTGCTCAAATGCAACGAGTGGGGAAAGCCCTATCAATAGATTTAATGGCATTGAGTAGAGAGAGCCAAGGAAGACAGGATCTTGCCTAACCGTTGTATTTGCGAAATGATAAATCCAAAAACAAATATTTAATTTATTTAACAAGACAAAAGAAGTTGATAACTTTAACAAATATATTTTCAATTTGGTTAACAATTTTGGGGTCACAGACCTCAGAAAGCATTAAACGTTTGCGCCAGGCAATTAACAATTTATGAGGTTTCGAACCTTATATATGTTCTAAAATCTTTGTAAGATTAATTTAACAATAAATAGAGTACAAGGTGTGTACTTTAAGAAACTCCTGAGAGAATATTCTAGAGAGAGTGACAACTTCCAAAATAACAATAAGAAAAACATGAAGAATAAAATAGAAGTTCCTACAATTTCTTATATTTAAGCTAAATTACTTTTGGTTATTATACAAATAAGGGCAGGTCACTTACTGTGAAACCTGAAGAGAAAATCAAAAGGAAGGTTCTCGACCTCCTATGTTTAAGTAGGAATCACGAGCAAAATGGGGCAGTTTCCATTTCGTGAGACCTAGAAATAACTCACTCAAGAGTTGAAAGAATTGTTTTCCCTGATTATAAGGTAGATACAATGTAAGCTTGAACCGTGTATAAAACACGTAGTTATACAGAAATTAATTAATGATAAATAAGCAAGATGGAAGGGCACTCCGTTAGAGTGACACCTTCTTGGAAATGATCCAGAGTTACAATTTTATTAATATGGTTTGTTAGTAGAAGGGTTAGGAAAGATCAATTGGGATTGAGGATAAATGTTCATGGCCTTATTTAATGTAAACGAACGATCGCGACGCGGTAGAAAAATTGAACAAGCACCAGTTTTCACTATAGTCTGTTAAATAGATGAAAATTTCACTGTAGAAACACGAAAGTTTATGGGAATGAAAGTTATTGCAATGATGAAAATAACTGGTTGCACTAGGTAGGCGAGAGTCTATTTCTTGAGAAGGTTGTGAATTACAATTAAATGAGCCATAGAACATTCCAACGGTGGAAGAAAATTCGCTATTGCAGTAATTTATAAGGAAGATTTCCTAGTTTAGGATGGCATTACCACAAGTGAGTAGAACATACATGACGGCGTGACTTGTAGATAAAGTACAGGATCTGGAAGGTTCCAGAACGATCCTAATAGCAGAATGGGGCTAAAGTTATTCCAGCGGTGGAACGAGCTTAATCATTATAGACAGTGGGTATTCGATAATGTCCCACGTTGTGAGAAGATCTCTCATTTAATGAGCATAAGAAATGCTGCTTTTCACCAAGATTGGCTTAATTAGACAAAAGCCCAACATGGAAAATCCCGCGAAGGATGATTATTTCAACAAATAAGTAATTTCACACTGCCTATAAAAGATCGTTAAAGGGATGTAGAAGTTAAAACCATGAAGATGAGGTTAAAACTTGAAGATTGTACTTAACTTTGCTGCATGGCGAAGGTGAGGTTCTCCTTGATGTTTAAAGTTACCACATGGCGTGGAATCTAAAAAATGCCTCGTTAGGTCAGGAGGCTAGTTCTAGTTGAGCCTTAACTGAGTCGACGGCCGGCGCACAAGTGAGACCCACTCAGCGAAGCACAGAGAGTCCAAGGAAGGGAAAGGAGTGGGGGTAGGAGAGAAAAGGAATACATAGCAGAATAGACAACTTATCAAAAAAAATGATCTTCTTGATGAATGGTCTTCAAAGAGTTGATAGCAGGCGATACTAGCACAGCATGATGAGTGAAAAAGTAGACGAAGTTCTCTTGCTCATGGAGATAATAGCTGGCGATGGCAACGAGATCTGGTGGCCAGATGGAAAAGGAAGTCCTCTTGCACCAGGAGGAATTGAGGAGCTTCAGAGATTCGCTGCTAGATGACGCTAGGTGGGTCATGGAAGATATATATCTAGAACAGACTCACAAAAGATATAAGCGACATGATCACCAAAGAGAAAATAGAAGATCACTGTTGATGTTTGACAAAGAGGAAGGAATGAACATGCAAAGAGCATTAAACTTTATATTCTCTCGTACCGTGTATTCCAAGAATACACCACACATAGCTTAGGACCCAGAAGGAACCACTGGCCACATGAATTTTTGATAGTCTTTCTCATTCTTCTGATTTCGGCACTTTTGCACTCAAGCACAGGCTAATCAAATCATAAAATATACTCATGAAGGAATGGCAAGTCAGATAGTCTCCATGGCAACATAGCTCAAGTCGAGACACGGCCGACTGAATATCAGTTGCACTCTGCACTACCGGTATAGAAAATGAGGATCATTACTTGAAATCCCGTTAGTTACTCAACTACTCACACAGCACTGTCAACCGAGTTTAGCATAACAAAGACTTGACACTATCTTCTACTATATATTTGTAAAATACCACTTACTCACTCATTCATTCATCATGAAATCTCATAAACCACCGAAAGGATTGGAATGAAATTTGGTATGCAGCTTCCCCAAAGGCCGTAAATGCCCTTTAAGAGAGGATTTTTGGGTATTCAGATTCTAAAGGGGTGTTAAGGGGGTAGACCTGCATTTCATTGAATAGTAATATCTCCCGATTGGTTTCATTGGGGGATGTGATACTCGGCACATAAACTCATCATTAAAAACAAGTAGTTCCGTGAAGAACTATACAGCCTATTTTCATATATCCTACTTATGTTAACTGCCTCAATCAATATACAAAATTTCAGTTTAATTGCTGTAACAGATTCGTAGATATTGAGAACTGTCTAAATATTTCAGATGGTCGCCAGGTTGGATTTTTATTTTTGTACTATTACATTAAGGTTATTGTGTACGTGTGGTATTCAAACTTCAATCGCATGATTAGACAACAAGAAGTAAAAACGAGATTTTAAAATTACGCACAGCAGCCATCTTGTGATAATGCAAACCATTGAAATAAATTAGATGCCAGTGGATCAACATTTGTATAAGCATTTAACGTGCAACGTTTCACGGCACTCAGATAGTTAATTCGAGAGAAACGTCCATTTAAATATTTATACTTCGCGTCGCCGCCTTGTTGGATTTGTGCTTACCAGGTTCCTGAAAGTTCTATAGGTGAACATATGTTCATAGTCTCTATGAACATAAAAAAATTCAGTTTGGTTGCTGTAAAAGATTCATAGATATTGAGAACCGTCTAAATATTTCGGGAGCTCACCATTTAGGAGTGTTATGTGTATAAGCCATAGAGTTATGTACCATTCAAGGACAATTATTGCCTAGGTTCATTATTCAAACTTTCACTTCGATCGCATGATTACGACACAAGAAATTAAAACTTAATTTTAAAATTTCGCACAGCCGCCATCTTGAGGTATTGTAAGCAATTGAATTAAATTAGATGGCAGTGCATTACAATCTGCAAAATCAATTACTGTACCACATTTCACTGCGCTCAGAGAGTTAAATCACGAGAAAAGTCTATTAAAATATTTTAAATTCGCTTGGTCGCCATGTTCGTTTCGTACTTTACAGGTTTATGAAATATACATAGGTATACCTGTATCAGTACCCTTTATCACCGTACAAAAATGCAGGGTGATATCTCTAATTGTTTCGGAGATATTGAATGTCAGTGAAATATTTCGCACAGCCGCCATTTTGAGGTTATGTAAACAATTGAACTAAATTAGACTTCAGTGCATTACAATGTGTATAAACATTTGCTGTACCAAGTTTCATTACATTTAGATAGTTAAATCGCGAGAAAAGTCTATTTAAATGTCTCAACTTCGCTTGGCCGCCATGTTGGTTTTGTAGTCACCAGGTTTTTGAAAGTCTCATAGGTGAACTTCTAGTAGTGCCCTTTATCACCGTACACAATTTCAGGGCGATATCGGTAATAGTTTCGGAGATATTGAATGCTAGTGAAGTATTTCGCACAGCCGCCATGTTGGATTGGAGAGACGTAACAAAATTTGAAGGGCACGGTCGAGGTCGCCGGGAATAGTGCTATGAACTTCCCGAGTTTCATTGAAATCGCTCCAGCCGTTTCGACTTTATTAGGGGGGGACACACACACGAATCACACACACACGCACACACACACACACACACACACACGCACGCACACACACACACGGACAAAAGGTGATCTCATAAGCCTATTTTTTCAAAATTGAAAATAGGCTAATAAGAAGACATGAGTCTGAGGGTTTGTCGATGTGATGTATATTATGAGGTGAAAGGGGTGAAAAGTGGGGATAGGAAGATTCCTAATGGAGCGTGTATCTCTTAAACGACATAGGCGAGGAGTTTGAAACTCAGCGGGAAAAAATCAGCATAAAAAATAAGTAAATATGTGTTTGACCGTTTTATCATAAATCCAATTTAAGGGGCCCATGGGGAGGGGTGAAATTCAGGGGAGGGGGGGAACAGGCAAGAAAGTGTCCTAACGGATTGACTGACTCACTCACTCATCAAACTCAGGGGGAAAAACTGCTTTAAAGTAAGTAAATAGCTGTTCGATAGTTTTTTTGATCAATCAAATTGAAGGGGTTCATCGGGAGGGGTGAAATTCTGAAGGAAAGAAAATGAAAGAAAATGTCCTGACTCATTCATTCACACATCATCGCCCAGCCAAAAATATTGAAGTTGGAGACATTGCATTTTGGGGATATGTTCGTTGTATGTCAAAACCGTACACTAAGGGAGGATTTTTGGATATTCAAGCTCTAAAGGGGTCTTAAGGGGTTAAAACTGCATTTCATTGAATAACAATTTCTCACGAGTGTTTTCATTTGTGGATGTGATACTCGGCATATAAACTAATCATTAAAAAGTAAGCACACATGTGTCTGGTGGTTTTTCGATGTGGTGTATTATTATGAGGTGAAAGGGGTGAAAATTGGGAGTTGAATGATTCCTAACGGAGCGTGTAGGCCTATCTCTTAAACGACATAGGCGAGAAATTTGAAACTCAGCGAAAAAAAATCAGCTTAAAAAGTAAGTAAATCGGTGTTCGGCCGTATTTTCATAAATTAAATTAAGGGGCAATGGGGTGGGGTGAAATTCTGGGGGAAAAAGGGAGAGACAGTGTCCTAACCGACTGACTAACTCACTCACTCATCAAACTCAGGGGGAAAAACAGCTTAATAAATAAGTTAATAAGTGTTCAAGCGTTTTTTCATCAATCCAATTTAAGGTGTCCATGAGGTGGGGTGAAATTCTGGTAAAAATAATTGAAAGAAAATGTCCTGTCTGACTCACTCACTCACCACGCCCAGCGAAAACTATTAAAGTTGGAAAAATGAAATTTAGGGAATATGTTCGCTGTATGTCGAAAACGTCAACTAAGGAATGATATTTGTTTATTCGGGTTTTAAAGAGATGTTATGGGGGTAAACTTGCATTTCATTGAATAATTATATCTCATGAGTCGTTTCTTTGGGGATGTGATATTCGGTATATAAACTAATCATTAAAAATAATCAGACATATGTCTAAGGGTTTATCGATGTGGTGTATATTATGAGATGAAAGGGGTGAAAATACAAGTAAATAGGTGTTCGACGGTTTGTTTCATAAATCCAATTTAAGGGGTTCATTGGGTGGGGTGAATTTATCAAAAATAAATGACAGAAAATGTCCTGACTGACTGACTCACTCATCATCGCCCAGCCAAAATTATTGAAGTTAGAAACATGAAATTTTGGGGATATGTTCTTTGTATGTCGAAAACGTCCACTAAGGAAAGAGTTTTGAATATTCCGGTTCTAAATAGGTGTTAAGGGGGTAAACGTTCATTTCATTGAATAACAATATCTCACGAGTGCTTTCATTTGGGGATGTGATACTTGGCATATATACTAATCATTAAAAATAAGCTGACATATGTCTAATGGTTTTTCGATGTAGTGTATATTATGAGGTGAAAGGGATGAAAAGTGGAGGTTGAAAGATTTTTAACGGAGCGTGTATCTCTTAAACGACATAGGCGAGGAGTTTGAAACTCGGAGGAAATCAATCAGCTTAAAAATAAATAAGTAAATAAATAAATAAAATAAATAGGTGTTCGACCGTTTTTTTCATAAATCAAATTTAAGGGGCCTATGTGGAGGGGTGAAATTCTGGAAGAAAAACGTCCACTAAGGAAGGATTTTTGGATGTTTACTCTCATCGACCAACACAAACTATTAAAGTTAGAAGAATGATATTTTGGGGATATGTTTGTTGTGTGTCGAAAACGTCTACTAAGGAGGGATTTTTGGATATTCAGGTTCTAAAGGGGTGTTAACGGGGTTAAACCTGCATTTCATTGAATAACAATATGACACGACTATGACGCGAGCGAAGCGAGGCTAAAAATGAGATGGTGTGTGTCTGTGTATTACACAATCACGCAAGTATCACTGGTCCGATTTACATGAAATTTACATGGAAGTAGCTGATTTACCTTTTTAACATATAGGTTACTTTTGATTTCAATACTTTGCACTATTTAAATATGGCGACCATTTTAGTGACATCACTACACCTTTTGGTTTAAAACTTTCATATTTCCATTTCAAATAAAAAGAGAACGCTAAGAAATAGCAAACTTTTGGTGGTATATACGAGGTTTAAAATTACATTTTCTATCCGAAAGGTATCTCCAACGGTTAGCGAGTAAAACCTAAATTTGTGCTATAAAACACGGTCAATGCCGAGCGGTGTATTTGGACAAAATGTTCCATCCTTAATATCCCTCTGCGCTGCACCTCGCCTATCCCCTGTTTTAACTGTCACCTTCACATTTTAATTTATTTATGACGCGTAGCGAAGCACGGGTACTTCAGCTAGTATTCTATAAACTCATAACAAGGATCTTTTGACCAAAACGTGAGACAAATTCTCTACAAGGGCTTCAATGCTGCTGTATTTTATTATAAAATCCGCGACATCTCTCGTTTTCCTTTCAAAGAAAGAGACTAGCCAAACAACAGCACACACATAGTATCTGTCGTAGCTGGCGACTTTGAAGACAGAAGTTAGATGGAATATTTTACTCACAAGGTTGATGATGATGATGATATTTTTATTGTTGTTTTAAGGGGCCTAACATCTAGGTTATCGGCTCCTAATGGTCTGGGTGAGAGGGAAAATGACAAAGAAATGAAAATCATAACAAAAATTAAGTTAGACTGAAAATACTTACAAAATGGAACTCAGATTGAAACAACACACAAAATGTAGAGTGGAAATACTTACAAAATGCAATTTAGGAGGAAAATACTCACAAAAGGAATACATTGAAAATTACGCACAAAATGTAGTTTAGGTTCAAAATACATACTAGATCCAAAGTAGATTCAAAATACTCACAAAATGCAACTGAAATTCAACATACTTACAAAATGTAATTGAAATTGAAAATACGTATAAAATGCAATTGCGATTCAAAATACTTACAAAATGCAATTGAAATTGAAAATACACAATGCAATTTAGATTGAAAATGCTATACCAGATTCAAATACTCAACAAATACAATTGAAATTCAAAATAATTACAAAATGCAATTGAAATTGAAAATACTTACAAAATGTAGTTTAGATTCAAAATAGTTATTTGGATTGGCATTACTTAGAAAATACAATTTAGACAGAAAATACTTACAAAATGTAATTTAGATTCAAAATACTAACAAAATGCAATTGAGAATCAAAATACTTACAAAATGCCCATCCTACAAAATGCAATTTAGATTGAAAATACTTGAAAAATGCGGTTTACTGTAGGTTAAAAATACGAACTGGAATTGAAATTCAGAAAACGCACAAAAATAGCATCCCTACATTCAAAGTCTTACTAAAAAGTAATTTACTCATAAGGACAGCTAATTAAATCTATATGAGGATCAATTCTGTTGAGACGTAATTACATTAAAAATCAAGAGACGTCCATTCCTTGTGCCACGGAGTGATCGGGAGATAAGATTGCTACACCTTGGCTTACTGGTAGCCTATATAGTCACAACAGCCAACACATCCTCAGTCGGAAACCTTTGATCCTCCAAAACCCTGCCACTTAGTCCCGACCAAGTAGTTAACAAGGGCTTCGTGTCTGATTCCTATCTCTGAACACCAGACGTCTTGACTGTTCTCTCCTTGTTCATAGGGATGTTGGACACTGCCAATACCATAGTTCTCACATTTTGCATCGACTATTTAAATTTTCCATTCCTTCTTTCTTTCTTTCTTTCTTTCTTTCTTTCCTTCTTTCTTTCATTCTTAAGACAACCCCCCAGAGGCTCACAATTAGTGGGGCGTCGGTTAGCGACCACGGGACCCCAGCTGAGTCTGGCATTGCTTCCACTTACTTATGCTGTGCTCCTGTCTGTCACCTTTCCTGTCGACCTATCTTGGTCAACTCTTCCAACCCCGACGGTATTTGAGTATTCGAGGGCTAGGGAATCTTTCTCACCTTTTCTAATCCATCATTCTCCGAGGGATCAGACCTCTTCTTTTTCTTTTCATGATATCCTTCTTTTTGATCAAGGTCCTAAAGGCGGCAAGGTGTGTATAGCCCTACCATTTAAGGTGCATTCTGGATAATGCTACACCCTCAACGGGTCACGGCTGTGAGATCGGGAGTTGGCACTCCAAGGTATTCCTGAGATGGACCTAGTATTTTCCCTTTTTCCATTGACTCTGGAGCGAGCCCTGTACTCTTTCCTTTTCCAATAAGCCTTCCATGGCTCTCCTTCCTTCAATCCTCATTTTTCGAGGGTTGAGGGCTTTCCTTTTCCCAGTATTTTATTAGCCTATTTTCAATTTTGAAAAAATAGGCTTATCAGATCACCCTTTGTCCGTGTGTGTGTGCGTGTGTGTGTGTGTGTGTGTGGGTGTCCCCCTAATAACTTCCAAACGTCTGGAGAGATTTCAATGAAACTCGGTAAGTTCATAGCACTATTCCGGACGACCCCGACCGTTCCCTTCAAATTTTGTTACGTCTCACCAATCCAACATGGCGGCTGTGCGAAATATTTCACCAACATTCAATCTCTCCGAAACTATTCCCGATATTACCCTACGGTGATAAAGGGAACTACTAGCAGTTCACCTATGTGACTTTTGAAAAACTGGTAACTACAAAACCAACATAGCGGCCACGCGAATTTGCGACTTTTAAATAAACGTTTCTCGCGATTTAAACAACCAAACGCAATAAAACTTGGTACAGTATATGTTTATGCACATTGTAATGCACCGACATCTAACTTCGTTCAATTGTTTACATAATCACAAGATGGCGGATGTGCGAAATATTTCACCGGCATTCTATATCTCTGAAACTATTAGCGGTATCACCCTGAAATTTTGTTCGGAGATAAAGTGCACTACTGGAAGTACATCTATAAGACTTTCAAAAACCGGTTAAGTACAAAACGAACATGGCGGCCAAGCGAATTTGAAAATTTTAAATAGAACTTTCTCGCGATTTAATGTTCCAACTGCAATGAAATCTGGTACAGGAAATGTTTATACACATTGTAATACACTGGTATCTAATTTAGTTCAATTTTTTACATAACCTCAAGATGGCGGCTTTGCGAATTTTAAAATTAAGTTTTTATTTCTTGTGTCGTAATCATGAGATCGATGTTCAAGTTTGAATAATGAACCTACGCAATAATTTTCCTTTAATAGTACTGTCCCCGTATATTCTAGAGGCGGTCTGTTGGATATCCGAAGCAACGGCTGGATTCGTAGACCCTGACTGCTCCGGCGCAAAATACTAGTCAAGGATCTACATCCAACTAGACCCTCGCGAATATACGTGGCGGAAATTTCAATACAACTGTGAATTACATGAAAAGTACACTTAGCTCGCAGTAAAACACCTACCTTATTCTCGGTGATCTCGTGGTCAGCCTCTCTGGACATAAAATGGGTTTCACAGTTGCATCTCCTTATATCTAAAATAAATTGCGACGACACGGCTTCTAATAAAACTAAACGATTTAATAACAAATGTAAACTAAGGCTAAACATTCACACAACAGAAATAAAATACACACTCCCATTCGCTCATCTCTCCACTCACGCCACCGATAGCACTGCGTTCTATGAACATAATGACAACATTTGGTGTAGCTTGTGTCCATACATCAAGCTGTACAACATTTACACACCTCTGTGTATTTACATTCTTCTGGCACGCTCCCAAGCACATATGGGCGCTCGGCGCACGCGACCCTTGCCACGTGTCCGATGACATGACATTCACCGTTGCATTCCCAGTCTGTCTGGTTTAAAAAATAGAAAGAGCGCGAGCCTTGCGGTTCACAACATTTCTCCCCATTTGTGCGGCCTGGCCGAACTATGGACTTGGCTAGAAACGAGTTTTAAAGAAGTCCTCGCTATTCCAGCCTGGTCCACAAATGTGCTCTCCATAACAATAAAAGCTGTGTTAAATTGAAGCGGATTCACGTCAGACAAAAAACGTGAACTGCACGCAAATCCTACATGCTACTGAACTAAAACTTCTATACACACTAACATTCATACTCTCGCATTGTGACGTCCCAATGGAGTTCATTTCATTCGCACTGAACAAGAAACAAACCACATACAGTCACATATTCATTCATACCCTAACCTCTACGTTAAACAAACTATAAACTTCCTATTCCTAACATGTTATACACTCGATTGGCAAATAATAAAGATGAACACTAAATGACTTTATAATGACGCTTATAGCACCAGCTATAGTCCTTTCAAAGTAATAGCGTCTAAATACACACGAGCCTGCGCTCAGATATAGCAGTTACGTCAAATACATTGAACTGTGATCCTTAAAATCTTCTACATCACCAGAAATAACCACCATCAGTCTCTCCTATCTGATCTGGTGTCAAAATAGTTTTAATACATTCGACCACTTAAGGTGAAACATATGCTGTTACAAGTTAGGGTTTTATAATCTCGATAAGAGTATAGCATAACAGCTGTCATCATCACTTTCCTGTTCCAATTTCAACCGTGACCCTTCCTGTCCTCTCTAAATCCCAGGTCGTGTATAACAAAATAAGGAGTATTCTCTACTCACACTTTAATGCCCTGCCCAATCCTAGTCATGCCCACGCAATGACTGTACTATAAAATGCGGAACACACCTTCGCAATAACCTCGTATGCCAACTACATACGGAAATATATAAAATACCACTATCAAATGGTTTTCAACTCCACTTCTTTCAACCTGGCATTCCTACAAAAGGGCATAACTTTTCAGCGTTGTCACCACAATCGCTGGTCTCATGAACAATAACAACAATTGTTAAATTATTAATTTATACATCTTAACGACCTCTGGAATTTACGATACTCTTGAAACGATTCGACTTCAATCGAGGAAGGAATATTATGTCCACAACGTGACATGATATTACTCCTCGTAATTATTTAATCACAAAATCATAACTATGTGTTTGTGTCCAACAAGAATCTATCACGACGAGGATATCGAACGATAACTATCCGAACGTCGGATGATAATTAATCTTCCAAGAAGATTCTAGCTTCCAATAAATTAAATGACTGAAAGTTCATAGCTTTCTTCAATAAAAACATACAGTTAGTCATATTCGTATTCTCTTCATTCAGAACGAATGTCTGTGAGTTCTGACGATAATAATCGTGTCCACATTAAATGTTTCTTTTCCACAATGTGATATGATATTTCACAACATATCACTACCAAGATCTTCTTTCTTGACGTTTCTTCTCGACGGATAAAATGCCCAAATTAAACTAATAAAAATTACTTTAATGGGTAACATAGACGAAAATGTCTATCACCTGCATTCAGAATGAATACAAAAACGTCGGAAAAAAATTACTGTTCCTTAAAGGAAATGACAAAAGCTTGTTCCTCGAACAAGTAAATTATTCGCAGTTCAGAAACTGAATTCCTAACAAACGAAGTCAATAGCGTCGCAAGACGATCACTATAATAAATTTCGAAGAATAAAAATGCTATACATGGAGTACATAAATACTGTGTCGAAAAATGGATAAAGGATTTGCTCAGAAAATGTCACTACAAGCTCTAACTACAAGGTTAGTGAACACTGCTACCTGGTCTCGAAGCCTAGAAGATCGAGATAGAGTATAACAAAATACTCTGATGTTAAATCTTCCAAAGATCTGGGCTGGATCCTAGCTCGTCTCCACGAACTCGTGACCTCAGGAAAGGAACGAATTCCCCCACTGGAAACCGCATGCTCCGACCGGAATCGAACTGCGGGCCTCCAATCACCATCTCCATTTTGACCGGGATAACCCTGGGCCCCTTGATAATCTTGATGTTTCTTCTATCTCCGTCACAGCACAGTCCCATCATAACAGTGAGTAGCGTCGAAACATCTACTTTCCACTTCAAAAGACATTTGAAGAGAAAGTCTTGGACCTCACTCGTGTAACGAACATTCATGTAGATGGAATCTGAACATCGTTCTGTAGTCTCTGATGTTAATGTCGAGCTCATGTTCGACAAGAATGCACTAGAATAGAGTTGTGCATCAAGTCTCATGATGGCTCACTAAGTAGACATTCACTAATAGTCTCCTCTAACGAAGCTCCATCGCTGACTATATTGCTTCTATCTGCCTATACTCCTGGTGCACATAATAATTTAGTCCATAATAATCTTCATCATACTAGACTGAATATTATTCTTCATAATGGAATACATCTCCATCCTAAGTGTTGTAATACAGTTCCGCACAAGCAATATTAATAGACACTCGTACTCACGGGTGGCTGTTGCCTGAGCTGCAGTTGCTCGGAGAAGTGTCGTATCGCGCTGGAAAGAAACACTTTTCTCGCGCTTCACTAAACAGCTTATAATTGCTGAAATACTTCTCTCAAACTTCTGAAAGTTCGTAATATACAATATCTGCTAGTCAGCTACAATATGTAGTTGAAATAAAGTCTCTGAAGCAGATCAGACCGAAGTGATTGCGGTATATGGGATCCTCGCAACTTCACCTAGATTCAAAGCGCAGTCGTCTCCTAATTCCGCCCTTGCTTAAGCCTTGTCTCCACGGGTCACCTTCTACAAGACCGGTGAAACACTCGGAACTCCTTTCTCTTCCAATCGCACACGTCTGACCTCTTCGTCGTTCAAATACACAAGAGCCCCGGTGCTTGGCGTCTCCCCTCCAAGTCTACCAATTTTAGCCACCTTTTCGAGTTCCCTCTCGAATTCGCGTGGGCTCTAGCAAATCGCTTATTCCTTCCAATAGCGACCTGTGATTGACTTATAAAATATTTCCAATATTTCATTATCATATTCTTCTCTTTTCCAATATATAAATTCATTCTCTAAGGGCTTAAATGAATTAAATATCCATAAAAATTTAGTTGCTGGAACTCCCGTCTTCTCTAAAACTTCTTCCTATTGGCTGTAAGCTCATATCCAATGGGAAAATTTATAACAATATTTAAACAAATCCTGGGAATATTCGCTGTTGCTAGGTCGATCCCAAGCTTCTAGAAACTTCCATTGCGCAATACAATCACGTGACGGAATTTCCCTCCTTGCTCGACGTCGCCCCACGACAGGTTTCTGCCAAGTTCCAGCCATCATATTCCTTGGTTTAATTTTATCATGGGCTTCGAAAAAAAAATTAATATTCCCATTTTCATCCCTTATAATTCATTTTACGGGGGCAGTACATTACTCTATGGCCTATACATTTAACAATCCAATATGGCGACCATCCGAAATATTTAGACGGCTCTGAATATCTACGAATCTATTATAGCAATCAAACTGAATTTTTTATGTTCATAGGCCTTATGAACTTAAGTTCACCTATAGGACTTAAAATAACCTGGTGATCACAAATCCAACATGGCGGCGACGCGAAGTGTAAATATTCACATGGACGTTTCTCGGAATTTAACCATCCGAGTGCAGTGAAACTTGGTACAGTAATTCCTTATACGAATGTTAATCCACTGGCATCTAATTTATTTCAATTGTTTCCATAACCACCAGATGGCAGCTGTGCGAAATTTTAAAATCTCCTTGTTACTTCTTGTGTCCTAATCATGCGATTGAAGTTTGAATGCTACACCTACACAATAATCTTCATGTAACAGTACATAACTCTACGACCTACACATATAAAATCCAACATGGCGATCATCCGAAATATTTAGTCGGTTCTCAATATCTACGAATCTATTACAGCAATCATACTGAAATTTTGTATGTAGATAGAGGCAATTAACATAAGTAGGATATATGAAAATAGGCTGTATAGTTCTCACGGAACTACTTGTTTTTCTTATTCCTTCCTTTTTTGACCGTTTCTTCTTGTACTCGTAAGTTAGTTGTAAGTTGTGGTTAGTTTTAGTTCTTGTGTTAATTTCATCGTTAATTTCTATTTCCATCCAATCCTTTAGGGGCCAATAACCTCGATGTTAGGCCCCTTAAAACAATTATCATCATCATCATCATCATCATCATCATCATGATTACCTTCAGACAAATTTTGAATGACTGGCAATAGATCACTACGCACCCTATAGTTTTACTGTTGTGTAAACTTCTCGACCAATTGCATACATAATAGAGCTTTGGGGCTATTGGGTCGAGTAAAACTAAAAAAAAAAAAGACGTATCGAGACAACTGCTTGTCCCTTTATCAAGGTTTGTCAAGAAAGAAAGAAAGAAAGAAAGAAGAAATGAGTAAACAATGGCATGTAGCCTCCATAGATAAATGGTATAAGATAGGAAGCCATGTCCATACAAATAGTTACTCCATGACCTCTTGAGACCAAGAATATGTTGGTAATGAAACTATAGAGGGCAGCCATGATTTACTCATGGTATAACCATCACCTCTATTAAAGTTGAGAGCAGGAAGTGAAAATTTAATTTTACAAAAAAATAATTATTATGACTCACAATTTTTCTAGGTTTATGCCTTGTCTTGAGTGGAGTTTCGCCTAGGAACAAAGATAGACTCATCAGCGGGCTCTTGGTGTCCGTGCCCGCACCCCCACAGTAGTAGCGCACTTCACGCTACCTCCCTTCTTATGAAGCGCATCTGCGCTTCTTTACTGCGAGAGCTAAAATCTCAAACATCCGAGCCAATATACAAATAATAATCATAATTATTTAGTTATTAAAGTTCAAATAAAACTTTACCTCAAGGAAAACCAAACTGACATGATTACATAGTCTTAAGTAGACATCAATTATAAATCAAATTAAGAGGAAATATCACCGGGTGAGTTATCCTTGATCGTTACGGCATGACTGCTGGCAGTCGCTCACATCCGGGAGGCAAGGAGGTTCGAATCCCCCCACCGGCAACTTTGAAGATGGTCTTCTGTTGTTTCGCATCTTCCTTCCCGGAAAATGCCAAGGTTGGTCTCTAACTATAGGCCACAGCCGCTACCTTCCAGTTCCTCGACCTTCCATTCCAACTTCCTCCCCAACGGTACCTGTAGCTCACCCATTGGGTGTCCGTCTCGAAGCAGCTACAAAACTGGCGAGCCGAACATGTCCTCGGACACTCCCGGCACAAAAAGCCATAGCCTACGCTAAAAAATAAAAAATAGAGAGGAAATATCAGTCTGTAACGAAACCTCCGAACTAAGATTGGCAATCACTTTACAGAATAATCATGACCCGCAGGAAGTAGTGACAACCCACTCTCCACCGCCATGTTTAGTCAAACAATATTACTCAGTTCCAAAATCAATATCAATCGCATAGAACCCAAGAAACTAATAAATAAAGAAAATTAAAAACACTCCAAATACGTGGCCCACACAATAATATTAGCCGCGAGAAAAAGCGCTATCCTTTCTAACGACGTCTCGCTCTTTAGAAAAACATCACAGGCAATAACAACACCATCAAGCTAGCTCATAAGGAACGAGACACCGCAAAATAAACAAACACAGCTTATGTTTGTTTAATCAACCAGAACAATTCTCAACCTTCTAATATCTGAGGAATTACCACAAATATTCGCGTCACAGTAACAACATAGTAACTACAGCGAGTCCGGGAATGTTCTCCGCAGCGCCTACAGCTAGCTACATCTGTTACGTTGGTAGCACGGCTGCCGCTTACAACATCTCTACTTAGTCTAAAACAAAGTCCCCGATTCTTGAATGTTACGGGTAAACTCGAGAACCACTGGATGGATTTTGATGCGGTTTTTACCATTCTGTAAATGATATATCGAGTATGATTTCTGTAGAAAATAATTTATTTATGTTCAAAGGAAGCCGAGCAGTTACGATTTTAGTGGAAAAGTCGATAAAATGCCTGGCGTCGAGCGCTTTGTAAGCTTACGCTGGGCAAACCGTTAAAAATATCTAAATACTATGAGTGTAAGAATTGTTCAGCATGAAAAGTTCTACAAAAAAGTCCGCGAGAGCATATGTCTATCTTCCATACATCGCTCACTATAAGGGAACAACTGAAGCTTGTCTCTTACAGCTCTATGTGCTGTCGACATAGAGATTCCTGTTTGTTGAGCTCATTTTCGTGTTGATTTACTTGGACTACGCAGCATTACTGTATATCGGAGATTTCATCAAGTTCTTCGTCTGTTAAAAGCGTAGGCCTGCCTGTTCCCGGTACATCGTGAACTGAGCCAGTCACACGAAATTTACTTACCAAATCCCGAACGGTATCACGGTTTGGACACTTTGAATTAGGAAACCGCACCTGAAATCTTAATTTTACATTTTCTGTAAACCGATCGCCTTCGCGAAAAACGTATTCCACCAAAAAAAACTCTCTTCAGTAGTAAACATTACCGCCTATATACTGTTACACTCTTCCAATAATAATCTATCTGAACGCTCGCTGACTGTAATACACTCTGAAGACATGCGGACTGGCGCGCTTATCGCGATACACATCGACAGCTCACACGGGAAAGTCCCGCTTTGAAGGACACAGTGCAGTGCAGCCAACTAAACTCATGACTCAACCACTCACAGCTGCACGTACCCACTGCGGAAAACATTCTCGGGCGCCCTGTAGAATGCTTCTCATGCTTGTCCCTCACGTCTCTTCACGCCTCTGCAGGATCTCTCATAACACGAGTCGAAAGAATCTCAACACAAAATTTGCGACACCATAAATCGCTTCACATCCCAGGTATTCACGAAGAAGCAGAAATAAGCTCCATGCACTCCGAATGATGTCTATACTCTGTTGACAGTTCTCGCCTCGCCATGCGGTCTGAGAACGACGTTGCCAAACTCTACAAGCCAATGATGTCTATACTCTGTTGACAGTTCTCGCCTCGCCATGCGGTCTGAGAACGACGTTGCCAAACTCTACAAGCCAGAGATACAACTGACTAGGCACTGAAGCACGTGGGCTGTAATATTGCAACGCAGAGTATTATGGCATAAACTATGCGAACATGGCTTGGTCAAGAGCCAGAGGGTTGTTGACTGACGTGGAATTTCCGGCCAAATGTCAATACTGTTAGGTAATTAATTTGGTGCCTAACCACCATTTGCAAGGGGTTTTAATGGATCGGCTTCTTCAGCATTTACGGAGGTTTACTTTGAGACCTAACCCTCATGCGATAGGGTTTTACTTTAACGATGTTTAGGGAGGTCTGTGGGGGCGTCTAGGGAGGCTTTAGCGTGGAGGGGTGCAGTGTGGTTACAGGAAAGATACTTACCTGTACTTACCTTTACTTACCTTGGGGGCGATCCTCATAGCTTCGCTTGACAGCGTCCAACAGCGGAAAGCAGCGGGCTTTAACTTAAGCTACGGCTAGCTAAATTAAATAAAAAGAGATCCCTTGACTGTGATAGGAGGAGTTTATTAAATAATGAAATGGGTGGTAAAATTATAGATTAGGGGGTGAAGGGGAGGATTAGAGGAAAAACGACACACATGCTTACCTTACCTCGTATAGCGGATGCCCATGTTGTAGGGGAGTTGGGACCGAATCATGGGCGCCACCCTGCCGGCCCTTCGTAGCACTGTCACTTAGATGGAAAAGACCAAGCAGCAAAAGAGGCTGGGCGCGTAGGAATCTTCCCTATTTGTAGCTTTTCAACTGCGTCCCTCTTGGCCAGCGGAATTCCGAGTTGTACACTTGGTTTCGCTATTATTACATAAGACTGCCCGGTTGCATTGGCCATGTTTGTGAATGTATGACAATGCTGGCTTTCTTCAACTGTATGTCAGTAGTACAGTTCGCTTCACTTTGGATATTGCATCATCATGACCAGAAATTGCGTAATCCTGATGACGTCATGGGATGACGTCATGGGTCCTTAGAGCGAGCACATGGTCCAGGAGCGAGCATGTGCAGTGCACGTGTTAGCGTGGGAAGGGGTTGACCTTTTGGCTTGTTTGTGCGATGATGATAAAAAGTTAATGGGTGTTGACGTCATGGGGGTTGTTTATTAGGATGTTAACCGTCATCTGACACCCATGCGAGTGTGAGCATGTGTGCTACTATCAGCAATCCACACAGGTGGTGTGCAGCTGTTATGTTTTTTTTGTCCGCGTTGGGTTGGCTGAGCGGAGAGGCGGTTTCCATCCACACATGTGGTGTGCAGCTGTTATTGTTTTTTGCTTTGGATGCTAACCATCATTTGACACCCGTGCAAGTTTGACCATGTGCAGCAGTGTGATTGATCTCGTCTGCTGTGTTCGCGTGAGACAGAGTTGACCTTTAACGTCATTGGCTAAGAATGTAATCTTTGACTTCTTTAAGCAATAGTGGAAAAAAAGAAATGATTGCGTTAGAAGCTAGTTTGCAGCATATGGTTTCTGGAGTGTGGGTGGGGGTGAAGGATATATAAATGGATGAGTGCATGGAAGAGTTTAACTTTTACTTTTGCGCGAAGAGTGTGTGTGTGTGTGTGAAAGAAATAAAGAAAGTCAACGACGAGGAATAAATTGTGTGATGGAAGCTCTAACGAAGTTCAATAACTTATCATCTTGTACTGAGTATTCTAATAAGAAACTAGCAGAACTAGTCATTGATTTACCATATGTGGTCCAAATTATTCGCCCCGTACAGACGAGGTTTGGAAGAAAAATAGTGGTGGATATTAACATTGAAGATGAAGTAACAAGTGTATTTCTACCAGCAGTATTTTCAAAATTAAGCGCATCAGAGATCGATGAACTAAACTCAATGGGAGGCACACTGATGCTGGTGTATTTGGGGGTGAAGAACCGCTCACATCAAGTCATTTTGAAACAGTACTCGAAGGCAAACTGATGACGGTGTATTTTGGGTTGAAGAACCGCTCACATCGACATGTTTTGGTGAGTATTGGATTATATATATATATATATATATATATATATATATATTATGTATTGATTGATATAACGATTGATATATTTAGTTGCTAATTATTTCTTAATTTGTTTAATTTTTCAGATTATCTAAAAAACTAATAAAACAACCAGCATAATGAAGTGGAAAACTGTTAATTTCCTGAGTGGAACTGAACATCGATCGCACCCGCTAATAGAGTATCATCGTGTATGCTTTCAACAACCGGAAGAAGAGGAAGAAGATGATAACGAGGTGAGTCGTAATGAGAAAGAAGCTTGTTTTAACAAATGGACATCTTCGAGTGGAATTTCAACATTTTCAGTCTACGTTACCAATGTTAGCAAATCAGATGATAGTCAGCGAGAGGTGACAGAAACAGTTCTAAGATATCTATTGAAAGAATTATGTGAAGATTAACATTTTATTTGTTTCTTCGGATACAATACATTTGATGAAGTTTTCAAAATCGAATTTTCCATGACTTGTTACGATGTAACAAAATTGAATGTGTATAGAAACAATTTGCTTGGTAAACTTCAGGATGAATTTCCTTTTGAGGCTGTTCATTGTTCATTGGAGATTACAGGCAGTAATTTATCACAATGGCCTGAATATACTTTAAAAGATTATAGGTTTATGGTAAACCGATGTTACAGCAACTGCTGGTGGTGTATTAACAATAGTGCAAATTGGACGTATGCTTAGACATCAGTGATGGTACACCAACTGTTGGTGGTGTATTAACTTTAGTACAAATTGGACAATTGCTTAGACAACACCAACAATGACCTCGCCTCCTAGCAAACGTAGAAAGGTCGATATTGTAATACATAATAACAGTGAAAATATAAGAAACCAATTGGACAATGCATTTGAAAGTGTTTCTAATTTTCGAAGTGAACTAAACGGTGCTATTTCAGTATCATACCAAATCGGGGAAAACACTCAAACCGAGTTGATTGAGAACAGTGATGAGTTGATTGAATGTTGGAGAGTTATTAGTGAGCACATATTGCAACAAGCTGTGAATTTCGAAGAAATTACAATTCAAATAAAGGATGAATCTTTCTTGAGCTGTGAGTTAATTGAAACGGCATTCAATTCTAGAGTGTACACACTTGCAGTATCAAATGTTAAGAATGAGTTTTTGGATCCTCGCAAATTTTTAGCGAATGCTAATATTTGGTTTACAAAGTATGTTAAGAAAGCGTTAACTGTACAAGCTTTAAAGGTGAATTCAGTTTTGTGTGCACAATATGTGCTTCGCGACATATCAGAAACAAAATATTTTGCTATCAAAAATGAGGTAGTTTTCGAGTATACTGATTTAAATGAATTTTATAATAAGAATATCATTGAAGGTACATTGACAAAAATGAGCGAATTTGAAGCAAATGGTTCCGGGTGGGCTTTAGAAAAAATTCATAGTTTGAGAATTAATATAAATAAATGTGTTGGATTTCGAGTAGGAATGTCCAATACTAGTAGATTGCCTGATGTAATAGTCAATAAACATGCAGTGCTAAATTTGTATGATACAAAGGAAGCTTGTTTTGCGTGGAGTGTGGTTGCTGGTTTGTATCCAAAAACTCGAAACGCGAATCATCTTTCTTCCTATCCTAATTACAGAGATGTTTTAAATTTAGATGGTATTCCAATTCCGATGGAAATGAAATATTTAAACAAGTTTGAAAACCAAAACAATATTTCTGTAAATGTGTATGGAGCACAATATGATGAAAACAATTGGGTATGTATGGGAACAAACGAAGTAAAAGGAAAAAAAACTTTTACTATTGTACCTTTGTATGTATCGGATAAACTATATGAAAGGAGTGTAGACTTATTGATGTTGCAGATTGGAAACAGTGAAAGTTATCACTTTTGTTTAATTAGAAATCTTGCTCGCCTTGTGCGTTCAAGCGTCACTAGCACTCGCAGAAGGATTTATATATGTAGACGATGTTTGTCATATTATTTTCTTGAGGATGAGTTAAATGTTCACTTTGCAGACTGTAAACAGTTTCCTGTTGCAAAAAGCATAATGCCGACTGATGAACAAAGATTTGTTAATTTTACAGAATATCGAGTTAAAGATACAGTTCCATTTATAATATATGCAGACACTGAATGCGTCTTGTCTCCAATTTCCTCCTGTTTTCCAAATAGTGACAATCATAACTCTACTTTAACACATAAACATATTCCTTACAGCATTTCTTTATACCTTCATTGTAATTTCGATAGTGAATTGTGCAGTTTCAAGCTCTTTAGGGGAAATAATTGCATTGAATTGTTTGTAAAGTAACTTTATAGTATTGTGGATAAACTTCAAACATATTACTTATCGGTTAAGCCAATGTTAAAGATGACCGAAAATGAAGAAAGATTATTTTTGTCAAGTAAAATGTGTCACATTTGCGAGAAACCGATTGCAGTTAATGAACTCAAAGTACGCGATCATTGTCACTTAACTGGAAAATATAGAGGAAGCGCACACAATAGTTGTAATTTAAATTACAAAGTAACAAAGGTTTTGCCTATAGCATTTCATAATCTAACGGCCTATGATGGACATATTTTAATTAAAGAAATTTGCGAGAAACGTGATGGAGAGGTGTTACATAATCCTGGTAATATAAGTTTGTTAGCGGTGAATATGGAACGTTATAAAGGGTTTACAAAGTATGTACGGGCTAAGAATGGATTCATTCAGTTAAGATTTTTCGATACATATAATTTCTTGTCCTGTTCACTAGATCAATGTTCATCTTCGTTAAGTGAAGATTCAAAGCAAATAACACGACGTTATTTTAATGATGATGCACAGTTTCGACTTACTGCGAGAAAAGGTGTGTTTCCCTATGAATACGTCACGAGTATGGATGTACTTAACGAAACTAAATTACCTGAAATATCCAAGTTTTATAGCAGTCTTAATGATCAAACAATATCGAATGAAGAGTATGAGTTTGCTCAATCGGTGTGGGAAACGTTTTCCTGTCAAACATTAGGAGAATACGCCGATTTGTATTTAAAAGTTGACACACTTCTTTTGGCGGATGTCTTTGAAAATTTTAGATCGAATGGCATGGAAACTTATGGCATTGATGCAGCTCATTTTTACACTGTGCCATCTATGTCTTGGTGTGCTATGAAAAAGATAACCAATGTTCAACTTGAATTGCTTCAAGATATTGATATGTTACACTTTTTTGAACGATCTATTCGAGGAGGAAATGTTCAGTGTATAACACGACATGCGATTGCTAATAATAAGTATATGAAAACTTATGATGAGAAAAAGCAAGACTCCTACATAATGTACTTTGACGTTAATAATTTATATGGATATGCGATGATGGAATATCTTCCAACGGGCGGCTTTAAATGGGTTGCAAATGTTGAAGGCTTTGATGTTTTAACTATTGATGATACTTCAGAAATTGGATATATTTTGGAAGTAGATTTGACTTATCCTCAAGAGTTACATGACAAACATTCAGATTACCCTCTATGTCCCGAAAAGTTGACAAAGCTAATGGCTACCCTAGATAATAAAGAACGTTATGTTTTGCATTATAGATTGTTAAAGCAATGTATTCAACTAGGAATGAAATTAGATCGTATTCACAGAATAATTGAATTCAATCAGAGCCAATGGCTAAAACCATATATTGATGTGAACACAGAGAAACGAAAACATGCCAAAAATGATTTTGAAAAGAATTTTTATAAATTGATGAATAATGCAATTTTTGGTCGTTCACTGATGAATGTGAGGAAGTTAAGGGACATCAAATGGGTCACCAAATGGCATGGAGCTCGTGGTGCTAGGTCTTTAATAGCTAAGGCTAATTTTAAACATAGAATTATATTCGATGAACAATGTATGGTCATCGAGATGAGTAGACTAAAGATTTTTCACAATCAACCAGTATATGTTGGTGCATCTATATTAGATTTGTCTAAATGTAAAATGAATGACTTTCATTACAATGTTATTTTAGCAAATCCTGAATCAAATGTGAGGTTGTTATACACAGACACCGATAGTTTTATGTATATATTCTATGATGATATTTATGAGTTCATGAAACAGCATTCAAATTTGTTTGATACTGGAAACTATGAAACAAACAATCCTTTTGGCATTGTGAGACAAAATAAAGGTGAAATTGGTTTAATGAAAGATGAAAATGCTGGAAGGATTGTTGAAGAATTTGTGGGGTTACGACCCAAAATGTATGCAATAAAATTGTGTGATGAAATGAATAGCTTGTGTAAGGCTAAAGGCATTAAGAAGAGTGTGAGTAAAAGTATGAATATTGATGAGTATCGAAACTGTCTTTATAACAGAGTTAAAGTCAACAAAGTTCAAGTTTGTATAATTTCAAAATCTCATTCTGTATTTACTGTTCGGCAAAATAAGTTGGCAATTTCATCAAACGAAGATAAAAGACACATAACTGAAAACGGAATTGATACTTTACCGTTTGGTCATTTTTCTCTGAAAAAATGATTAGAAACAAATTGAGATTAAAGCAGTTCATCTCACTTACTTTATTTCTTTCACACACACACACTTTTATGCTGTTAATATTACTAATTTTTTGTGTGTTCCTTTGCTTATGAAAAAAAAAGAATAAATAATAACCCAAATTTTGTGTGTATTATTTAAAAAAAACACCTCCCCCCACCATTCCCATTTTCCAGAAATTTATATATGTATAATTACTTTATATTACATATCATTTAGTAATGGTGCGTTGTAAGAGGAGCAACTCTACCACTCAATATAAACGAACAGGAAGTGGATCATTAATTAGTCGTGTACTTAATAAAACTATTGATAATTTACCCGTGGAATTACACATCCCGGGATATGAATATTGTGGACCAGGAACAAAATTAGAAAAGCGATTGAGCCGTGGTGATCCAGGAATAAATATATTAGATAAAGCGTGCAAAGAGCACGACATTGCTTACGCAAAGCATAAAGATTCAAACAAAAGAAGAGAGGCTGATGAAATTTTAGCTTCAAAAGCTTGGTCTCGTGTAAAATCCCGTGACGCATCATTTGGAGAGAGAGCGGCTGCACTAACAGTGGGTGGCATAATGAAAGCTAAGTCTAAAATTGGAGGAGGTAAGCGAAACTTAAATAATAAAAAAACAAGAAAAGATTAAAAAAAAGAAGAACATCGAAAAAGCAAGGTGGTATTTTACCCCTACTTCCGATATTTGCAGCCTTGTCGGGCTTGGGGGGTCTAGCAGGCGGAGCAGCAGGGGTGGCATCTGCTATAAACAAGGCGAAAGCTGCTCAAGAAGAACTAAAAGAAATGAAAAGACACAATCGAATGATAGAAGCAATGCGAGGAAAAGGAGGTCAAGGCATTTATTTAAATCCTCCTGCATACAAAAGATAATTAACCAAATACCAAATAAAGCATTAAGTAATTTCGATTTAGCTAAATACGCACATCAATTAAAGATTCCAAATTTTAGAGGAGTTTTTATGCGAGATACGTTACCAAGATATCCTCGAAAAAATGAAAACTGTATTGTTAACCTTGAACCGATGGATAAATCTGGTTCACATTGGGTAGCTTTCAGTAAACGTGGTAAATATGTGCATTATTTTGATAGTATTGGTAATTTAAGACCACCATTAGAAATTTTAACATATCTTAAAAATTGCTATCTACAATATAATTTTCATTCATATCAATCGATTACTTCTTCGATTTGTGGACATTTATGTTTAGTCTTCTTGTATTGTATAAATAAGGGAAACACAGACCGTCTTTAAACATTTCAAAGATGGCTTTCGAAAGACGGATAACTCTTGAAGGTAAAGGCTCGAAGATTGATGTTACATTGGAGAACCCGATTCATCTTGTAGGAGCAGAGTTTTTTGAAATAGGACTTGCAGGATTGTATACATCTAATTCTATTCGAAATGTTACCAACAGAAATAATAAATTCCGCATTCATTTTACTAATTTTTTATCAATTGATTTAGTGGTACCACCGGGTATTTATGAATTTGAAGATCTAGCCTCAACTTTTGATCATTTACTTAGTTATCACTCATTGTCGAAACTTATACCAAAACATTTAGAAAAAACAAAAATGTATTTGGAAGAGGATATAGATGGAAAAAGAGACAACCGCCTCGTTTTGTCTTCTCCGTTTAATATTGATTTCACTGTAGCCAACAGTGTAGCAGGGCCTTTAGGTATTGAAAAGAAAGTTTACCCTAAAGAGAATAAAAGAGAAATTGAAATTGATCGAAATAGAATCGATAATGAAGTAACAATTAGCGAGAATAATAACGTTTTGGCTATAAAGTTGAACGAAGCGGATAGAGCGAATTTAATAATACCCAATGCTAGCTATACGTTAAAACAATTAAGTGAAAAGATTAATGAATTATTAGTTGAACATTTATTAGGTGACAAAGACAAATTCCCATCATTTTATATTAATTATGATAAAGTCTTTTATCATTGTAAACTACATTCGAAAGTGTTTGCTATAGATTTTGGTGTTGCAGATTCTATTGCAGATTTGTTGGGATTTTCTCATAGAAAGTTCAAGGCAAACACAACTCATCATTCTGAATATATGATTAAAATTAACACTGTTAATAGTATTCGAGTATGTTGCAACCTTGTGCTTGGTACGAGTTCTTATTTGAACCATAAACCAACACACTCTTTATATAATTTTAAAGCTCATGTTCCTGCTGGTTACCCGATTGTTGTACAACCAACAACAATTAATTTTTTGCCTATGAACACCAAGGTTATTCAACATGTATCTGTGCAACTTGAAGATCATCTTCAACAGCTCATTGATTTGCAAGATGAAGATTTAACTGTAGAATTAATTATTCGTCCAGCACGATATCTTGCTATATAAAGTAATGAAATACTGTTATGTTTTCATTCTACTTGAGTAAGCTTACTAGAAAACAATCACAAATATGGTTATACTATATAATACTCAAAGTTTGAAAAAAAGAAGTCGACTCTGATTCGAAAAAATAATATAAATCAATCAGCTAAAATTTGTAAAAAAAAAAAAAAACAACGACATCGCACCTTGAAATCTAAGAAACAGTTATCGAGTAACAACAAACATTTCTTACAGTCTTTAGGCTATCGCGTACTTTAATTTCAATATAAATATATATGCAATTGTTAATCTTATTTAGTTTCTATCTATAGTTGAAGCTGTTAACATGTTTAGCATGTTTAACATAACAGATAAAAGAGAGGTTGACAACAGAGTTGTGCGACGAGAAGAAAGAGTTTATCAACCTTATTCAGCTAATAAATTCGAAAATAATGATGAAATTCGAATACCGATTCAAAATGAAGAAAACATAGTTTTATTATCAGAAGGTGTTCTTCACTTAGAAGGTCAAATTATTACTTCTACCATAAATCCGGCTGCTTCTACTACAGCACATCCTGACCAAAATTTTGGGGCTAATCTTTTTAGCGAAATTCGCATCACGTTAAATGGTAAAGAAATTGATCGTACACGCCATCTAGGTATAACAAGTTCTATAAAAACCTTTGCATCATATTCAAAAAACGAATATACAGCTTTACAAAATGCTGGTTATTTTCCCTCTTTAACAACACCAGCAAGTGAAGCAAATATTGTTGATAGTAACACAAAACGTTTTCATATAATACTTCCTTTAAGCAACCTGTTAGGATTAGCAGAGGATTACAGAAAGCCGATTTTAAACTGCAAGCATGAGGTAATACTTCTCCGATCGTCAAGTGACGCACGTGCGTTGCAATCGACAACCGAAAACGATCTTTCTAAGGTCAAGTTATTTAAAGTTTATCTAAAAATTCCCGTTTTATTATTATCAGACGAAGAACAAATTAAAAGATTAAAACTAATGCAGAAAAATATTCCCATTCAGGTTGGTTTTCGATCGTGGGATGTTCATGTCTTGCCTTCTCTTCCTAGAACAACTAAATATATTTGGACTGTAATGACAACTTCTGAAACTCAAAAACCGCGTCAATTTTTATTAGGTTTTCAAACTAGAAGAAATTTACTAAACACATGCTCTTCCTATTTTGACCACTGTAACATTAAATCTATAAGAGTTTTTTTAAATTCAATTTTTTATCCCTATGAAATGCCAACTTCTGAAATTGCCATAAATGACTACAGCGAGTTATATGACATGTTTGTTAAATTTCGTAATGTATATTATCAGATCGATGATGTTCGTTCAGAGACTCTGGTTTCACGAGATGAATTTAAGTCTCATTGTCCGATTATTGTAATTAATTGTCTCAAACAAGTGGAAGCAGTGAAGACATCTTCAGTCGATGTGCGAATTGAAATCGAGACGAGTGAGAATATACCTGAAGATACAACTCTTTATTGTGTTCTTATTCATGATCGTCAAATATCTTACAGACCATTAACGAATGAAGTAATTATCTAAACCAATATTTGCTAAGTTATAAGCAAGCAAGTAAACAAGTATTCTCACTTTAGTTGCAATCATGGAATTGACAACAACAAACTCTCCTTCTACTGATGCTGGCACGTGGAATAAGAAGCAACCAATAGTTGCAGACATTCGCAAGCTACCAAACGGCAGTTTGGAACTTGCTTACTGTATGTTAAATAACGGCAATATACCTTCATTCAGCCCCGTGATCACATGGGTTGCAGCATATTGTGAAAAAACTCTTTCTTCTTTTTTTGAGTCTATTAAGAATAAATATGATTATTTAGTTGTATATAATTTGCCACAGGAATTTTCTTTGTTTGCACTAAAAGCACTTTCCCCAGACTCATTATTCGATCTTAATACGATTGATGGAATGTCAGACCTAATGTTGAGGCATAGCCATCGTTTACCTACAGATTGTCCAAAACATTTACCATCTCTAGCAATGGGAAGCAATAGTTGTGCTAAATTCAATGTCAATGCTGTTCAACATTGGTTAAATTCTTCTGATGGCATCATGAAAATCGTGTGTTCGATAATAAACAAGTTTCGAAACAATGGACTTCGAGGTTTTAATAAGTTTGATTGGAACTACTTTCCTATAAACGTACTGACTATATATGAACCACAACGAATTCGTCTAGAGTGGGAACATCTACCAGATCATCTAAAGAGGAAATTTCAACTGTTTCATCTTCGCTGCAAATGTGACAACTGTAATCGCTATCTATAAAAGGTGATTAATTTAAATCTACTAGTGTCGTTGACAGCTATACATATTTTGTTTTTAGTTTGCTTTTTAACACAGTGTATATTTTTTGTCTACAGAAAATAATCATCTGGACAACTAAAAAGAAGAAGATCATCTCAACACACCCACACTCATCTGGACAACTAAAAAAGAATGAGATTACTTCAAGAGAAATAAAATTGTATTAATTGTAATTCTAAATGAATAAAGAAGAAAAGGTCTTTTGTACCATTTCATATTAAAGTTCTTATTAATGATCAATTACCTCCTCACTCTACATGTAAATAACATAATAATATTGTCAGGTGAGGGATTCGAACCCTCGCTTTCAATTTCTGAAAATTAGATCTTAAGTCTAACGCCTTAGACCGCTCGGCCAACCCAACACATGCATATTAGCCAACGTGTTTTGTTGATTCATCTCAGTTCGCATTTAGCTTTGTGTTGTGAACATCTTTTCTTTGTGAAGTGAAGCAGCGTCATGAAGTATTTTAATTGTGTAAAGTATTCCAAAAAACAGTTAATGCAAATGATATTGAGTCAAAAAGAAATGAATTTAAAATCTGAAAGAGATCGGCTAAAAACATTTAAGACCTGGTCTTCAGACAGTTTTACGAACACTGCATGGTTAGCAGCTGCAGGATTTTACTATTATGGATATAAGGATATGGTTAGGTCTGCTTTCTGTAATCTGCAACTTAGTTATTGGGAAGAAGATGATGATCCGTTTGAAGAGCATAAGAAATGGGCTTTTTCTTGCCCCTACGTAAACAATATTTCTCCTAGCATAGAATTGAAATCTGAATATGAAAGACTTAAAACTTTTCAAAATTGGCCTCTTCCCTGTCCAAACGAATTTTGTTTAGCATCAGCAGGATTTTATTATACTGGTCATGGTGATAAGGTGAAATGTATATTCTGTAAGATTGAAATTGAAAATTGAAGGGAAAACGATAATCCTTTAAATGATCATGAAAAATGGGCGCCATATTGTCCATATATAAGAGGGTTTTACGTCGGCAACGTTGATTTAAATCCTGAATATCCTACTATTATTCCATATAATACAAGTTATGATACGTGTGGAAGCAATATATGTTGATGTGATGTGATTTTTTGTGCAGTGTGCATTCTCAGACGTAAACGTAGACATGCTGAAGTTTGTTAAGCATTCAAACACTCTACCAGTAATTTCATTTACTAATGGTGAAAACCAGAGTAAAAGTGAAAAAAGAAAGCATGGTGTTTTACTACCGAACACTATTCGATGTATCATTTGCGGTCCATCGAACTCTGGCAAAAGAAACGTAATGCTAAATTTATTGTGTCATAAAAATGGAGTTCGTTTTGAAAACGTTTATATTTATTCTAAATCACTTGCTCAAAGTAAATATGTTGAATTAAACAAGTTTTTGGACTCCATAAAAGAAATAAAAAGTGATTTTTTTTCCGATAATGATGAAGTAATGCCTCCAGAAATGGCTAGAAAAAACTCTATATTTGTTTTTGATGATGTAGCCAGCAATAAACAACAACACATGAAAGATTATTTCAGTAGAGGTCGTCATCACAACGTTGACGTATTTTATCTTTGTCAAACATATTCTTGTATACCTAAACATCTAATTAGAGATAACGCTAATTTTTTAATTCTTTTTAAACAAGACGGAACAAACTTGCGTCACGTATATAACGATCATGTAAATACAGATATGAGCTATGAACAGTTCTTTGATATTTGTTCGTATTGTTGGCAAAACTCTAAGTTTGGTTTTTTGGTTATCGATAAAGATAGCGATTTACAAAATGGTCGATATCGCAATGGATTTGATGTTTAGTTTCAGTTATCAATATGACTTCAAAAAGAGGTAAATGGCCATTCGTGTTATAGCTTTTGCGTGGTTAACAACTTAACTATGACATCGTTTAACAAAACCAATAATGTGTCTATCGGACGACCGACTTCACGACATGATATTGCAACTAAATCATATGTTGATGATAAGCTAGTGCAATATGGAAATCAACTAACAACAACAACAAGCGACGGACATCTAAGTATTAACGGCAAACGGTTAAAAAATGTTGGAACGCCAATACATGTGGAAGATGCATGCAACAAAGGTTATGTAGTGAAGTTATTAAATGAGCTAAATAAAATCGAGTCTAAAGAAGACATACAACGAAACTTTAACGAGCTTAAAGGTTTAATTTTTTCAATTTGTAAAATAGAGAAAAAAGAACTTGACTTTCAAAACAAACGTCTCGCAGGCTTAGCTTTACCATCATCTGCAAATGATGCAGTAAACCTTATTGCAATGCAGCAACATACATCGAATATAAAAAAATATCTTGAGACCCGAAGAACCGAAGTGTTACAACGAGTAGAATTCATTCATGGTTTAGTGCGAGAATTTTCAGAAGATCACTTTCCGTATGATCAAGATACTCTCGACTTGGGTAACAAAAGAATAAGAAATGTTAAAGATCCAATTCAAAATCAAGATGCGGGAACGTATTCTTTTCTTAAAACTCATGTAACAAATGAACTCGATGAAATTAAAAAATCTCTTTTGAATATAAACAGAGATGATGAAACTGTAGATATGTTAAATAGAAGAATAACAAACATATCTCAACCAATCGATTCGTTAGATGCAATAAACAAATATTACTTAGAAAACTTTGCTGCCTCTCGAAAAGATCTAGAAGACTTAATCACTAAATTTAATAAACAAAACTTTTTAAACGTAGACGATGGTGGAACTTTAAATATGATGAGTAAACGAATTACTCACGTAAACAATCCCATATACGATAACGATGTTGCAAATAAGACGTTTGTTGAACAATATGCCGCTTCCCAACGTGAATTTGATCAATTGAAACAAACTGTAAACAATCTACATCATCAAAAACAAACAAATGTTGAGTTTCCTGTTAACGACCAAGATGTGACAAATAAACGGTTTGTAGAACACTATGCTGCTTCACGAACTGAAGTTAATCAACTAAAAGAAATTTTAAGCAATTTACAAACTCGTATTGAGGGTGTTGCTAACAATCTCAATATTGTTAAAAAAGAAGATCTTGAAAGTTATGCTGCTGAATCCAAAGAAGAATATAACAAGTTAAAAACTGAACTGGAAAAAATTGAGCAAATGGTTAACAAAGAACCACTCGAAAGTTTTACTGCATCCAAAGAAGAATATGGTATATTAAAAGATGAAGTAAAGAAAAAGAACTTATCGAAATTTATTCTGAAATTCTCCAACACACCATCAATCCATTCACCAGTATACACGCTTCATAATCATAACATACAGTACCAACTTCCCTACAAAGGCGTATTAAAACCAATTTTTGTTTCACCAAGATCTCCAATTGTGTATGCAATTTTAAATATACGTCAAGAGATTGAACTGGATGGCAGTGATATTGTTGTTGAAGAGCAAGATGAAATTCAGTTTCGACTTAGAGACCCTAAAAACATAAAACTGATGATCTTCCTCTTCAAATCGATTTTGAATATACTATAAATAAGTAAAACAACCACAATTTCCGTTTAGTCATGGAGAAGAGCTCGAAGATTAAAGCTGAAAGTCGAGTAAAGGATAAACTTTCTCGCTTAAAAAAAGATGTTAAGGACAAGTATCTTTCACTTCAAAATGATGTTAGACGAAAAGAATTAGATATAGAGACTAACTTTAAACCAGTAACAAGTTCATTAAATCAACTTGTAGCTATTGCTAATACGTCAACTCAAAATAAAGAAAATCGAAAAAGAAAAGGAAAATATGATGATTCTGAATCCACTGCTACTTCAGACGAAGAAGATGGAGATAGCATCAAAATAATTTCACTACTTAACCGCTACTTTGATCCGTTCATTAAACAAAAAGGAAGGAAGCTTGTAGTTTAACGTGACCGTTAATCTGTAGATCATAAGCCACGGGACCTCCTTTTTACGTGGAATCCGAACCACAGGACATGGCATTTCACTTCGAAAATCTCACATGCATTGACCGGGAATCGCGTTCATTAAACAAAACGTGGATAGAACATATGGTATAACGATAAGAAATGATAAACAATACTTGGGGCGCGAACGAGTTTTCTTTGATAAAAAGTGGATAAAAGTTGGTGGTGAAAAATTTCCTATTACAGAAGGTCTACTTGAATTGATTCAAAGGAAAGTACCAGACCCCACTCTAATAGATAGGAGTGATTTAAGTTCATATTTGAAATTATTAAATGTTTCAAACGTGCACAAAATAAATTATACAAGCAATGCAGCTCCAAGAGGAACGCAATTTTATAAGTATAGACATATAATTGAACCCCTTCTCACTGAAGACATAGATAGAATTATAAAAACAGCAGATGAAAATGAAGAAGAAGCAAATACTATGATGCATACTGGATATGGTCAAAAAAAAACACATCGCACCACAAGCCATTTGGAAATTTGAAGGCGGAAACAATATTGAATTCGTTCACTGGAATGAACCAAACAAATTGGTATCAAGACTTAAAAAATTAATTGCATCGAAAGCTGCAGGTCACACAGGACTCGACAGCGAAATCTTTGCAATTGAAGAAGAACTAAGAAATGCAGGATATATTGAATAAGAATTCCAACGTTTGTAAAACAATGCACAGTATGTTATAAAACATTGTTTGGAAAATAACTATGAACGAAATCAGACGAGAAATTGCAAAAGAACTTCACGCTCCGCTTAGAAAAAAGTTTAAAAGACGTCATGTTATTAGCAAAGGAATCGATGACCTCCATGAAGCTGACCTTGTGGACATGTCCAAACTTGCAAAATGGAATAATGGATTTAAATATTCATTAACCATTATTGACGTTTACTCGAAATATGCATGGGCAATTCCTCTTAAAACCAAAAAAGGAAGTGAGATTGTAAAAAGCTTAAAATTTGTTTATTCTCAAAGTAAAAGATTGCCCACTTATTTTCACACCGATCGAGGAACGGAATTTTATAACAGTGAATTCAAAACATGGTCTCTGAAACAAAATCTAAAGCATTATTCCACTGGGAGCTCCATTAAAGCGAGCGTGGTAGAAAGATTTAATCGAACTCTTAAGGAATCGATGTGGAAAGAATTCACAACACGAGGTTCATACCGATGGGTACATATTTTGCCTGAGTTATTAGTAAAGTATAATCACAAAATACATCGCAGCATCGGCATGAAACCTATTGATGTAAAAAGAAACAATCCACCCAGCTTGCCAACACAATATAATGAAACTTTAAGAAAACCAAAATATAAAATCGGTGACATTGTAAGAATATCAAAAATCAAGAAACACTTCACTAAGGGGTACGAGGCTAATTGGACAACAGAATTATTTACATTTTATAAAGTTCAAAATACTAATCCACGAACATATCTTTTAAAAGATAATAAAAATTTGCAGATATTCGGAGCGTTTTATGAAGCAGAGTTACAACGAACAAAATATCCTAATATTTACTTAGTCGACAAAGTACTACGTAGAAAAGGAACCCGAGCCTTCGTTTCTTGGCTTGGATTCGATTCAACTCACAACTCATGGATCCCCAACAAAAATATCTTCTAATTACAACAGTGTAAGTTTATTTTTTTAATTCCACGCAAAAATATTATTATTATTATTATTATTATTATTATTATTATTATTAATATGTCTCTATATATATTTTTCAGCTCACTAAAACCAACACACGCAAGAAAGAAAAGAATGATTGTACTTACCCGTGCACAAGACCAGCATATTTCAACTCTGCAAACAACACAGCATCTTCAATTCTCCGCAGCTTGTTGGAAAAAGAACTACTTACCACTTTAAGAACGAAGATCATATCATTTTTCACTATTTCATATTATATAATTAATGTAAACCACAAATGATCAAATAAATATATTTTTAAAAATATTTACACTGCACAATAAAAAAATAAAAAAACAACCACTGTCCACTGTCCATTCAGTTTAGAATCTGAACTTCTTCATCTTCTTCTTCCTCTCCCACACGCTCGTCACACTCTTCTTCTTCTTCTTCTTGGTCTTCTGATAGAGGAGGTGGAGGAGTCATATAATCCTCCACCCTCGGTCTGTCAAAAGGAATCAGAGTTTCCTCATCTTCTTCTTCCGTTAAAGGAGGAGGAGGGTGAGTCCAAAAATCCACCATCCTCTGACTCACATCATCTGACGAGAACATTCTCAGTCGCTGTATGACGACTTCCAAAATGTTGGTTGTGAACCCGTTGAAAAAGAATTCCTGATAGTATTGCGGGTGATGAAAAATTTCCATCATCTCATGGTCTAAGAGTTGTTTTTCCAAAGCGTTTAAGCTTTGGAAGATGATATTTTGTTCACCTTTCGATGCGGATATTATCAAATGAAATCCCATCGACCCTGCTCGCTCTGCGTATAGTTTCAGCTCCTTCAGCTGCTCCAACTTCTGTAGCAAAGTGCTGCACAAAGACATGTTGAACTAGTGCATCATGATATAAAACTCAGTGTTATATACTATGAACTTAAAGCAGCAAAAAGCTCTTTAAAACATTTCACATGAAGCTCTGGGAACCGACATCCAATCTCGTTCTCGCATTAAAAATTACAGACTTGACTAATGACGTCTGGGAATCTAAAAACAAACAGATCGAAATTCATTTCACACACTTGAAGTTATACATGCCATATAAAACACTTTAACCAGATTGAGATCATGAAGCAAGACAGAACACAAGAAATGTTAACATCATTTAAATTAAACAGACATAACATAGCGAGAACGAGTAACACATGTCCACTCCCACGCTTTGGTGATATATATACTGTACTTAAACAGAGTCTAGCTTAACAACAACACTTCACTTATTTAGCGAGGGCGAGCAAAAAACTTTAACTACCATGCGTCACATGTGCAGAGTGAGCTGGCTGGTCTCACGGCTCGCCCACACGGCGCGAGCAATAAAAAACGGAACATGTGCTTGCCACATGTCTGGTAGCGAGCCGGCTATGTCGACCGCCTAGTCGCACACTCTCATTCAAAAGTTATGACACCCAAGACTCTCTCCACTTCCTTGAACAATTACCAAAAATATAATTCAATAATCAATCAATAATTAATAGCCATGATACACAACTGACCTCTGCTGTCCTCTCCATGCGAACACAAGGCATGGTGGTCATCCTAACCATTAGCCATTCACCTGATCCCACCTGGACCACGTGCTCGCTCTATGGACCCATGACGTCATCAGGATTACGCAATTTCTGGTCATGATGATGCAATATCCAAAGTGAAGCGAACTGTACTACTTATGTCTTTATCCACAACGTCTTTCGTAATGATAGACTTCTCAAAGGTTCAGGTGGCGTTGCCGTTTATGTTAAGGACACTATAAAATGCAACATCGTCAGCAAATCTCCGGGTGAATACAGTAAGAAACCGGAATATTTAATACTTGAAATGACCCTGCCAGACTTAAAGATACTCTTTTCTTGTGTATACCGTCCACCAAAAGCTGGCTATTTAGACTCATTCGTGAACGATATGTACACACATTTACTGAATTACAAATATATTTTCGTTGTTGGAGACATAAATGCTAGATTTGGCAGTGGTACGTTTGAAACGGAAAGTATTCGTGAAATGTTGAATGCCTGCAACCTTGAATGTTTGCCATTCACTGAAACCTTCCACACCGCTACCTGCGATAGCATTCTTGATATAATATCTTCCAACTGCAATGATCTTGTTATAGAATATGGCCAGGAGCCTGCTCCTGGATTCTCAGCGCATGACCTCTTGTACGCTGTATTTTCCTTATCTGCTCCAAAATCAAAACCCAAGACATACCTGGTGCGTGATTTCAGTAAATTTAGTTCAAGTGATTTTAGTGCGGATGCAGAATTACTCCCTTGGGAGCAGTTTTATAAAACAAACAATGTAGACGAAAAGGTCAGTCTCTTTAACCAAAACATCCACTTTCTGTATGACAAACATGCCCCTCAGAAGATAGTAAACGTTAAACACCATTCAACTCCATGGTTTAACAGAACAATCAAAGACTTGATAAAGATTCGCGACAGAGCCCGCAAGGAATTTTTAAAGACAAAACTTCCAGACGACTATGAAAAATTCAGAATTCTACGGAATAACACAAAACAAGCGATAAGAAATGCTAAAGTAAAGTACACATATAACCTCTTCAGACACTGTGAGAATGTTGCAGCATCCTGGAGAGCTGCAAAATCCCTTGGAATAGGTGCCAGCCCCCCAGCCGATATTCAAATGCCAGTTTCCCCCTCCGAGCTGAGCGATCATTACTTACACGTAGTTCCCAACAGTAACACAACAAGAATATCCCAGACCGTAGAGCATTATATACTTCTTCCGCCGCCAAACTATGAAAAATTCTACTTCAAGTACATATACCCAGAACAAGTAGTGAAAGCGATCAGGTCTATTCGTACTAAAGCCAAAGGTCCGGACAACATTCCAATCTCCCTTCTCTCAAATTGTCTCGATATATTCCTGCCTGCCATTTTACACTTGTTCAACTTCTGTTTACAAAACGGAGTATACCCGACGCTCTGGAAGTGTGCGAATATCCGCCCAGTGCCTAAGAAGAGAATACCTGCTTCTTGCAGTGATTTCAGGCCCATCAGCATACTTTGTGCTCTAAGCAAAGTTCTAGAAAGAATAGTGCATGAACAAATGTGTGAATATTTGACCGAGTTCCACATCCTAAATCCTCATCAATCTGGATTTAAGAAAGGTCATAGCACAACTACCACGCTCTTAAAAATAACCGACGACATACGCTCAGCAATTGACCAACGACAGCTTACAATCCTATGCCTCTTTGATCTCAGTAAGGCCTTCGATTGCGTAAGCCATGAGTTGCTCCTTGCGAAGCTGCACTCTATTGGTTTATCGCGGCATGCATTGTCCTGGTTTGAATCGTACCTAGCAGGTCGGCAACAGAGGGTGGTCTTCTTCGATGGCTCCTCATCGAATTGGCAGTCAGTAAGAAGTGGTGTACCCCAAGGGTCAGTTCTTGGACCACTGTGCTTCTCGCTTTATATAAATGATATGTCCAGTGTATTCAAAAACAGTCTCTGTCATATGTACGCTGATGACCTTCAGGCCTACTTCCATTTCAGTCCTTCTGATGCTCCTCACCAAATAGAACTTTTCAACGAAGACATCGCTCACCTCCATGAGTGGACCCAAAACCATAACCTCCAGTTAAACATTTCTAAGACTCAACTTATATGCATTGGCTATACTAAACTTCTTAACACTGTCGATCTTAACTCACTCCCACCGATAAAATTACTAGACAGTGATATCCCCTACAGCAACTCTGTGAACAACCTAGGAGTAATTCTCGATAGAACCTTATCTTGGGGAGAGCATACCGCAGCCGTAATAAGGAAAGCTATATCATCAATGCATATCTTGAAGCGGAATATCCCTTACACGCCATCAAAAATGCGCAAGCTTTTAATCCAAACTTTGATACTCCCTATTATCGAATATGGATCAGTAGTGTATAACGATTTATCAGAAACACTCAACATAAAATTACAGAGAGTTCAAAATGCATGCGTTCGTTACATCTTAGACGTCAGGCGTGATGTACACATCACACCTTATTATGTGCAAATGCAGTGGTTGAAACTTCGTGAACGTAGGCAGCTGTCAATTGCTATCCTAACCCAGAAAATATTGTGTACAAAAACCCCTGGTTATCTCTATAATATGTTTAAACCAATGAACTCCGTCCACAACAGAGGAAATAGATTTACTGATTCCACTCTACAGATTCCCGTCCACCGTACAACTAAATACAATAAATCATTCCTTTGCACAGCTTCACGGCTCTTTAATACATTCCATCTTCACTCATTTACAAACTATGTTAACACTACACAACTCAAGAAATACCTAATGTCAAGATTCCTGAAGGAATACGAAACACCTCAGTTGTTGAATTCGTAAACCACATAATATAAATAGTTCATACAATTTTTTTGAAATACAACCGTGCCATACAGCTTTTTATAATATTTGTAATATCCAAGATACTACTTCCGTGGAATTGATAGTAGTTCGAGTAATCATGTCGCTCATGTACTTGTTTCAATAATAGATCAAATCATAATTCAGATAAAGAATGTAGTCCTTTTTAACGTACTATTTTTATCCAATAGATTTAATAATACATTATGTAGGTTATTTGTTTATTTATTATATTCTAATTTGCATTATTCGTCTTGTATAAAATATTTGCTAATTGGTGTATTTAATAATAAGTATATTCTATATTTTGCTCTGTTAGTTATTAAGCTAGGTTTAGTTTCTTATTACAAAATCTCAGACCAGAACATTGTATACGCTACATAAAGGGGCTCTTTAGCCTCAGTGGCATTTCTTTATGAATAAATTCAATTCAAAATTATCCTGCAGCTCTTTCGTGTACTGTTAACTAATTATGTAGAGTTGTAGCCACAACCCTTACGTAAGGGTTGGGGATACAAAACTACCATTCTGGCAGCTCACAGATTTTTTAAAATAACTGCTGAATGTAAACAAACCCAGACACAATAGATGACTGAAAGACTGTCTGCCAACGATAGCAGATTACGGTAGTGTGTCTCAAACCATAGTAGATATTACATTTAGTATCTAGTACTTTCCTTCTGTACGAGCTAAGATATACACTTGAACAAACGCTGATGTTAAATATTTAAATGAGATCTTCACGAATGTATCTTACAGATACAGATCAGCGACAAATCATTACCGAAGACATAAAGTACAGTAGTAAGCGATATACATCAAAATAGCATTATTCAATACACAAGAGAGATGAGATATTATCACTGAAGAGTTTGTACAATCCTCGTAATCCAAAATATTGAAATACGCGCTAAATTTCTGATAAATAATCTTGATTCTGAATTAAACGTGGTACTAAATTTATACAAAGCCCCATAACGAAATAGATGCATCTTTATTAACAAATTTAAAGCAGAAACTGTAGACTAAGCTGGTAAATTTATTTCATGTTAAAGTCAAGTTGGAACGGCACATCAATGTCGCGATCATATGTCAAATTCCATTGACAATGCACATTCAAAGGGCAATGCCGTGTACTCAGTAACATAACACCGGCGGCTGGGTAGGGGATTGAGGCTACAACTTAACAGATATCGTTCTCATACACAGTTCACCAATTTCCAATTTAATAAATAGGTCACCCCTTACAATCGTCCGTGACCACAAAGATAGTAATTTCTCTGATTTTTGTCATGATCAGAAAGTTAGAAGTCAGAATAGCGCATGGTACAATTCAGTTCCATATTGCATCTCTCATACCCTACTCATCTAAATACCGCTTTATTTGTTAATCTGTCTACCAATATAACACGCTTCTATTCTCCTTATTTTCTGCTTCAATAACAGTTTCACTTTGATAGAACGTCATGCTCCAGACATAAACTTTCAAAAGTGACTTTCTACTTCCTTAATCAATATTTGATATCAACAGATTGATTTTACGTCAAACTCTCCTTGCCTGAGCTAACCTACTTTTTTATGTCTTTTTGCTTTGTCAATCATGCTTATTTTGCTTCCCTAGCAGAAGAATTACTTACCTTTATCATCAATTCTTTCTTGAAGACTGTGTCTACCAATCAAAACTCATTCAAATGCTTTGGTGACTACTGAGATGACAAAATCGTTGGCTTAGATTATACTTGTTATAACTTCACCTTCAACATTCACTCCTACCACAAAGCTTTCTCTAATTTTAAGGGCAGATGATCTCCCTGTTCCGCCTCTTAAAACAACAATAATTAATTAACTCTCTATAATATTCTTCATTGCTTGTTCAAAGCACAGATTGAAAAGTATGGGAGATGACTTGCAGCCTTCACTCGCAACTTTTTAAATACCAATTTTTCTTTCATGCAGGTTACTTCAACTCTAATAACTGTAGTCTGGTTTCTTCATGGATCACCTTCCTATCTCTGTACTTTGTCCAAATCATTATCAAAATACCAAACAATTTACACCAATCAAAATTATCAAAAGTACCGACAGCGGTAGCTAAGCTCGCTAACGCTCAGCTCTAGGCCATGGCGCCAAGTTCTTTGTGAACTAGGTAGACGTGGGATCGACCACCACCATCGGTCTTTCTTGAAACGGTTTTCCGTAATTCCCCCCCCCCAAATTTTCAACTCCAAGCAAATGCTGGGATGGTACCTTCTGACAGGCCACGGCCGCTTCCTTCCTCATACTTGTCCAGCATCATTCATCATCATTAATTAACTCCTCTCATGAGGAAGGGCATCACGAAGGGCATCCGATCGTAGAAACCTTCCACCAAAAAGACTTTCATCGCATTTCGTCCCCCACTCCGTTGCAAAACGAGAATAATAAGGGGTAGACATACACAACTTTATTAAAAAGTTTTTTATAAGTGTACAAAAGCCATGAACGCACTCTTATCTTTCCTTATTCTACCTTCGAAGATCAACCTAAGACTTATAGCTTCCATATTCCTTGTTCCTCTTGAAACCAAACTGGTCTTCACCCAGCCTTCCTTCATTCTCTCGTTCCATCTATCTATGAGTATAAAAATCATTGTTACATGATAGTTTGTCTGTCTGTAAGTCCCCTATGCGTTCATATACCATTCATCCGATTGCGATGAAATTTGGGTGAGTTGTTCTGTGTACTCCAGGGATGGTTTCTGGCTACAAATTATTTATGTAAAACAAAAGGTTGAGGGACTTACCAAGAAACACAATCTGTATACTTACCACACCGCAACACCAGGTGTAAGAATGACTTGCTGATTCATCGCGAGGTGACATGAGGGGACTGTCAGCAGCCCGCCGTGTTATCTGGTATCGCTGTCTATTTCAATACTGTTCACGCCACGGTTTTTGGCAGCGGATTCTTAAAACTGAACTCAAAACCAACAACATTATTATTATCTTCCTTTCTTTTTAGCCTATTTTCATTTTTGGAAAAGAAAAAGGCTTATGAGATCACCTTTTGTCCGTGTGTCTGTGTGTGCGTGTGTGTGTGATTCGTGTGTGTGTGTGCCCCCCCCCCCCTCCCTAATAAAATCTAAACGGCTGGAGCGATTTCAATGAAACTCGGTAGGTTCACAGAACTATTCCAGACGACCCCGACCGTGCCCTTCAAATTTTGTTACGTCTCACCAATCCAACATGGCGGCTGTGCGAATTATTCCACCAGCATTCAATATCTCCGAAACTATTACCGATATCACCCTGGAATTGTGTATGGTGATAAAGGGAACTACTAGAAGTTCACTTGTCTGACCTTTGAAAAACTGGTAACTACAAAACCAACATAGCGGCTAAGCGAATTTGTGACTTTTAAATAGACGTTTCTCGCGATTTAACCAACCAAACGCAATGAAACTTGGTATAGTATATGTTTATACACATTGCAATGCACCGACATCTAACTTCGTTCAATTGTTCACATAACCTCAATATGGCGGATGTGCGAAATATTTCACTGGCATTTTATATCTCTCAAACTATTGTTACGGCTGTGAGTTTGTTTTGTCGCTCGCCGCATGAGTCACAGTTCCCCCGGGCTGTGTGTGCTCTGCCTCAGTGTATTACGTGCGCGTTACGCAACGGACTGCGAAGTGAAAGGGATGGTCCAGAATATTCGTGACCCAGCCAGTGAAGGAAATGTCGAGAAGCCGTGTGTCCTGGACGATTCTAGAATTCATTGAGTCACCAGCCTGCTATATAAGCGGCTTCAACAGTGAGGGGACCAAGTTTTTCTGTGGGTGTGTGTTTTACGAGCTAGTGCGAGCGTCTTTCCTGAGCGACAGAAGTGTGGTGACGAAGTACCGTGCGAGTTACGGAATCCAGTGACATTGTTTCCCCCAGCATGTGGACAGCGAGACAGCGTGTAGCGGATTACCGTAAGTAACTGTAGTTGGTGTACATGAGGAAGAGGTGCAGGTAGCTTCTGTCAAGGCCACCGGACTCATTAAGACGGTTTAAATTCTGTGGTTTGTTGACAAGTGAAAGGGGCAAGAGCGCTCAAGGAAGAGACTTGAGGAAACTGGAGTAAGGTTCTAATTGCTTGTGTTTGCTGATGAGTAGTGTAATTTTCTGGCCGCAATAAAGTTAATTATTTCTTTAAAGGAACAATCTGTGTTGTGCTTCAGCCCACCGTAATCCAGTTAACAAAAGTGTCACTAGGGGGGTGGCACGTAACACTATTATCGCTATCACCCTGACATTTTGCAAGGAGATAAAGGGCACTACTGGAAGTTCATCTCATAGACTTAAAAAAAAGGTTAACTACAAAACGAACATTGCGGCCAAGCGAAGTTGAAAGTTTTAAATAGACTTTTCTCTCGAGTTAATGATTCAAACGCAAGGAAACTTGGTACAGCAAATGTTTATACACAATGTAATGCACTGGTATGTAATTTAGTTCAATTGTACATAACCTCAAGATAGCGGCTGTGCGAATTTTTAAAATTAAGGTTTTGTTTCTTTTGTCGTAATCATGCGATCGAAGTGAAAGTTTGAACAATGAACGTGCACAATAATTTTCCTTTAAAGGTACATGACTCTATGGCCTATACATATAACAATCCAACCTGGCGACCATCCGGAATATTTAGACGGTTCTCAATATCTACGAATCTACTACAGCAATCAAACTGATTCTTTTTATGTTCATAGGGGTTATGAACATAAGTTCACCTAAAGGACTTTCAATAACCTGGTGATCACAAATCCAACATGGTGGCGACGCGAAGTATAAATATTCACAGGGTCGATTCTCGCAATTTAACCATCCATGTGCAGTGAAACTTGGTACAGTAAATCCTTATACAAATGTTAATCCACTGGCATCTAATCTATTTCAATTGTTTCCATAACCACAAGATGGCAGCTGTGCGAAATTTTAAAATCTCCTTGTTACTTCTTGTGTCCTAATCATGCGATTGAAGTTTGAGTACTATACGTACACAATAATCTTCATGTAACAGTACATACCTGTAATACCTAAAAAGTCCATCATGGTGACCATCCGAAATATTTAGACGGTTCTCAATACCTACGAATCTATTACAGCAATCAAAATGAATTTTAGTAAGTTGTTAGAGGCAATTAACATTAGTAGGATATATGAAAATAGGCTGTGTAGTTCTTCACGGAACTACTTGTTATCTATCTGTCTCTCATTGGCATGCAACGCCAGTCCTCATTGAAATTATACTTGTCATGATCTTTGGCGCATGGGTGGTCAATCTAATTTTACGACAAATCTTGGGTCATTCTCACCAAAAGGGGGTTTTTAAAGTCCCTGTGCCATAACAATTTGAACGTATAAAAATATTTAATTTTGCTTTTATTGAAATAATCTTAAAATAATAAAAAATTCAAATGGCAAGTTATAATATAGTTATATATAATGAATAAAATATTATAACAAAATAAGTAGGTTGAAAGTCCCCTCCGTGGACATCCCCACTCCTGTGGTGTAGGTAAAAATTACTATCCCAGGTCTAATATCAGTGTTTTATTACAAAAGTAATATATGTGGCAATTACTACAATGTATGTACTTATTGAAAATATCTGACTTTTATTTTTAGTTTTATTTATTACAAGATAATTAGATTACAAAATCAGTCCATAGGTTTTAATTCCCCTTCGTGGACACACTTAAATTGCTAGATATTTCCTCCAGAATGAACCACCAGCCAGCATGCATGTAGAGGCACTGAAAGGAAGGGGGCCAGCTTTGTTTTCAGTCTGAGATTGATGTGATCTTGTGAAATTGTCGTAGATTTCGATAATTTTGTAATTTGGCAAAGTTCTTTGTGACCACTCCGTGACCATCATAAAAAGGGTAAGAAATGAGCTATTTTCAAGTATGAGTTAAGAATTAAGTTGCTTGACTGGAAAAGTTTACTACATTAATATATTGTTAGTCTTACTTCAGACACAAAACAAGGAAAAATCCTAACCCTACTTTTTGTCCCCTCCGTGGACTTACACTGTCCACATTATTGTCCACGGAAGGGATAAATCTTACCACTATAAGGTGAAATGAAAATCCACAGCCTGCTTCCAGTCTCCGACCGGGTCAGGAATGGAATGAATGAAGCCCCCATCTAGCGGCGAGGATATGAACTGTGCCGGCTGCCGAGGCCTGACGCACTCCTCTGGGGCAATGATTAAATGAATGACAGATGAAATGAAATGATAGTGGAGAGTGTTGCTGGAATGGAATTTAATCAGGGAAAACCGGAGTACCCGGAGAAAAACCTGTCTGCCTCCGTTTTGTCCAGCACAGATCTCACATGGAGTGACCGGGATTTGAACCACGGACCCAGCGGTGAGAGGCCGGCGTGCTGCCGCCTAAGCCACGGAGGCTTCACCACTATAAGGTAATAATTCAAAATGATGGGAAAACAATGCTAGGCTAAATAGAATAACATTTAAGGCTTTTGAAAAATTAATTATTTAGCCAGGAAAATAAATTTTTACTTACTGTTATAAAAAAGACAGTCAGTTTATCTTATCTAATGCCTTACCGACCTTCTTACCATTAGTCACTGTTTTAATTATGTTGTCTTTGAAATATTAATTAAAATGGGCACTAGACCTAATTTAGCAGAACATTGATTAATCCAGTGAAATAATAATATATCTATAATTTGCAATTATCCTGAATTTCTCATATAAGCTACTTTGCAGTGTTATACATTGCAGTGTTTGGCCTATAGGCAATCTAATTTTAATGTTACTTATGTTAGGATTGCTAATACAAAAAGAAAGCCAATAAGCAGTCAGAGGCTTATATAAATCAAAGAAGAGAGCAAAAGAGAGAAAATATGAAGAAAGCAAGACTCAAAATTAAACAAAATCCCATATTGCTAGAGGAAAGTAAAGCAAAAGAGAGAGAACGTTAACACAAGCGAAAGGCTAGTGGCAAAATAAAATCTGTTTCGGAAATGACTAGCTGGTAACAAAGAAATGCAAGGAAAATGTGGGGGAAAAAAGAAAAGTAAATATCGCAAAGAAATAAAGAAATAAGGGATCAAAAAGAATTGGAACAGCGTTTGGAAGATCTGTACAGCGTTGCTGAGATGGAGCCCATCACTACCGAGCGAGACGCGCCATGATGCGAGTGGGCCCCATTTCGGCAACGCTGTACAGCTGCTCCCCAAGCAGCTAGCTGGTGAAACATGTGTTATTTCCCTGTAGAAATACAAACCGATATAAAATAAGTGAATTAATTTACGTATTTCACAGTCATACAGCATAACGTTTCGATGTATAAGGATTACAATGCAACCAAGAACTACATTTTCCTACCAAACCGAGCCGAGAAAAAGTTACCTTACAAAAATGATAACAACTTTGTTTCTTGGACACACACAATTTTTTAATTAATAAACCAGTTATACAACATTCCAATGTATATTGTGTTAAAATTTGGATTCGATCTGATGACGGGTTTTTGAGATAATAATTCTTAAATGTGACGCATGGTTGAAACACTCTTAAAAACGTGCACTTTTTGTGTTCCAACTGCGATAAAAAATATTAAAATATATATTAAAAATCCAAACCTACATGACCTAACGTAAAATAGAACGACAACAAGTAGTTCCGTGAAGAACTATACAGCCTATTTTAATATATCCTGCTCATGTTAATTGTCTCTATCAACATACAAAATTTCAGTTTAATTGCTGTAACAGATTCGTAGATATTGAGAACCGTCTAAATATTTCATATGGTCGCCAGGATGGATTTTTATTTTTGTACTATTACATTAAGATTATTGTGTACGTGTGGTATTCAAACTTCAATCGCATGATTAGAACACAAGAAGTAAAAACGAGATTTTAAAAGTACGCACACCAGCCATCTTGTGATTAGGCAAACAATTGAAATAAATTACATGCCAGTGGATCAACATTTGTATAAGCATTTAACGTGCAACGTTTCACGGCACTCGGATAGTTAATTCGCGAGAAACGTCCATTTAAATATTTATACTTCGCGTCGCCGCCATGTTGGACTTGTGCTCACAAGGTCACTGAAAGTCCTATAGGTGAACATATGTTCATAGTCTCTATGAACATTAAAAAAAACAGTTTGGTTGCTGTAAAAGATTCATAGATATTGAGAACCGTCTAAATATTTCGGAAGCTCGCCTTTTAGGATTGTTATAATTATGTATAGGCCATAGAGTTATGTACCATTCAAGGACAATTATTGCCTAGCTTCATTATTCAAACTTTCACTTCGATCGCATGATTACGACACAAGAATAAAAACTTAATTTTAAAATTTCGCACAGCCGCCATCTTGAGGTTATGTAAACAATTGAATTAAATTTGATGGCAGTGCATTACAATCTGCAAAATCATTTACTGTACCACATTTCACTGCGCTCAGAGAGTTAAATCACGAGAAACGTCCATTAAAATATTTCAAATTCGCTTGGTCGCCATGTTCGTTTTGTACTTTACAGGTTTATGAAATATACATAGGTAAACTTGTATCAGTACCCTTTATCACCGTACAAAATTGCATGATGATATCTGCAATAGTTTCGGAGATATAGAATGCCAGTGAAATATTTCGCACAGCCGCCATTTTGAGGTTATGTAAGCAATTGAACTAAATTAGACTCCAGTGCATTGCAATGTATACAAACATTTGCTATACCAAGTTTCATTACGTTTGGATAGTTAAATCGCGAGAAATGTCTATTTAAAAGTCTCAATTTCGCTTGACCGCCATGTTGGTTTTGTAGTCACTAGGTTTTTGAAAGTCTCATACGTGAACTTCTAGTAGTGCCCTTTATCACCGTACACAGCTTCAGGGCGATATCGGTAATAGTTTCGGAGATATCGAATGCTAGTGAAATATTTCGCACAGCCGCCATGTTGGTTTGATGAGACGTAACAAAATTTGAAGGGCACGGTCGAGGTCGCCGGGAATAGTGCTATGAACTTGCCGAGTTTCATTGAAATCGCTCCAGCCGTTTAGATTTTATTAGGGACACACACACACACACCTCACACACACACACACACACACACACACACACGTACACACACACGGACAAAAGGTGATCTCATAAGCCTATTTTTTTAAAATTGAAAATAGGCTAAAAATGATGATGTTATTGGAGTTTATGTAGGTCTGTTGGTTACTTCACAAACAACCATCAAACTCGAGTGCACATAATACTTTGGTCGACAGTAGTAACTTATTGAATAAATATGTGGTTGTAGAATTCCCAACCAAAAAAAACATGCAAACACTTCATAGGAATTGTGACAAATGAGGAACCCGAAACGTACATTGTTAAATTTCTGAAGAAGAAATCAGACTTTTCTTTCGTCTATCCTGAAAAAGATGTCTCTATTGTTGAAAAGTGTCATGTTAATAAGGTGTTGAGTCCTCCTAATTTAAATAGGAGACAACACTATGAATTTGACATGGAACAGTTAACTAAGTTTTTATTAACTATGTCTTAGTGTTAACAAATCATATTAAAATTGACTAAAATATGTTTAAATTTAAGAGACAATTTGGTCTAGTTTCATTTGGCCACGAGTCATGAGTTAATTTTGTTTTTAGCATTATAGTCCATGTAACCTAATTAAACATTTCTCCACCAAGTTACTTCGTGTACTTTATTAATAATCCCTAAAATATTTTCGCTACCTGAAATTTGCGAAGATATATTATTTTATTAGACATTAAAGTTTACTTGGGGCCAACATTTTGTACTTTTAATTAATTTAGCATCATAATATTTACATATATACTTGAATATCTTAAAACATGTAATTTTAAGCATGCTGTCATTTAATAAATACGTCAAGTATTCTAAATATCCCCTCCGTGGAAAATTTTGTCCCCTCCGTGGACAAGGCAAATTTAAAAATCACTAATAAAAGGTTAAATATGACAGAAACAATTTCACCAATCATATAGGGGTATTTTATAGGCATAATTGAAGTTATGTACATTCAAAATTGTTGCATGCAACAAACTTTATAAACATATTTTATAAGTGGCATCTGGAACCTTTTGGTGAGAATGACCCACTTCTCTCCTGTCATCTCCTGATAATTCTTCTTCATATCAGAGGGTACCTTACATGTAATTTTATGAATATAGGCTACGTAAATTTAAATTTTGAGGTCTCTCACAAAAAGAAAAACCATGCACTGCACATTGTAGTAAGGATGATTTATCGATGAAGATGACTTGACCGTTGTTCTATAAAACATAATTGGTATCAGAAATTGAATGTAATTTATCGGTGTGTTAGGCTTCATCTAACAAATGCTATCAACCAGCGCGGTTCTCGTTCGCTTCACTGATAGCCCAATGCATAACGCATGATATCCATTACTGGTCCTAGATTATGACCATACGTCATATGAATTATTTGTCGCTTTGAAATGGAAAAGTTTGACATTGCATTACGTTATAGCCTCGGGGGTACAACTCCCAATAATATGTCAAAACATAAGTGACACCCAGATATGATTTGTCCTCAGATATGCAATAAATGCAATTCGTTCCCTTGGAAAGCCATCGTAAAAATGACTTACTAGGGTATTTAGCTGATTATTGTTAAAGATATTATTATTATAGGTCGCCTCCGTAGCGTAGCGATCAGCATGGTTAGCTGCCGCCCCGGAGGTCCTGGGTTCGATTCCCGGCTCTGCCACGAAATTTGATAAGTGGTATGAGGACTGGAATGGGGTCTACTCAGCCTCGGGTGGTCCAAATGAGTAGAGGGGGTTCGAATCCCACCTCAGCCATCCTCGAAGTGGTTTTCCGTGGTTTCCCACTTCGTATTCGGGCAAATGCCGGGATGGTACCTACTGCAAGGCCACGGCCGCCTCCTTCCCTCTTCCTCGCCTATCCATCCCAATCTTCCATACCTTCCCATCCCTCAAGAGGCCCCTGTTCGCTTTGCAGGTGAGGCCGCCTGGGTGAAGTGCTGATCACACCTCCCCATTTGTATCCTTCCCGACCAGATGTTCCAGGCTCCAGGACACTGCCCGTAGAGGCGGTAGTGGTGAGTTCCCTCGCTGAGTCCGTGGGAACCACCAACCTAGAGGGTAAATTGACTAAATAAAAAAATAAAAAAGTATATTATTATTATTATTATTATTCTTCTTGCATCGTTATGCCCGACTCAGGAGCACGGTTGAACCTGTTTAGCTGATGTGTTGGCCTTCTTTTCCTTCCAAAATCTCTTCATCCTCTCGCTGAGCGCCTTTCTTCGGTCTTCTGTCCAAGTTATGGTGGCCCTGGTGTTGGGTTTGTCTTCAAATTGGTGATTGTCGATTAGGGTTCTGAATTTGCATCTGTCCTGTATAATATTGTCTGAAATGTTGATTTCCTGGAGATCTGTTTCAATTTCACGTAGCCAGCTGTTCTTGGTTTTTAGTGAGAGGGCCAAGTTGAGAATTCTTTTAGTCAATCTGCCATTGTTCATTCTGATAATGTGCCCGTAAAATTTCAATCGTCTTTTCCGAAAAGTATGAGACATTTTTTCACATTGGCGATATATTTCCTGGGATGACTTTTTCCTCCAGATTCCCTCTATAAAAACTGGGCCAAAAATTTTTCGTAAAATTTTCCTTTCTTGTTTTTCAATCTCTTTGGTTAAAGATTTGCCACCAATGATTAAGGTTTCTGATGCATATAACGCCTCCGGTTTGATTACTGTATTATAATGTCTAAGTTTTGCTTTCCGAGATATTGATTTTTTGTTATACCTATTCCAAGTGATTCTGTAAGCTTTCTGTAATTTGGAAATTCTCTCTTTATTTGCTTCACGGTTTAAACCAGAGGGCTGAATAATTTCTCCCAGATATTTGAATTCGTTCACTTGAAAGATTTTGCCGAATTTAGTTCTCATAGGTTGTCCGTCTAAGTATCGTGAGGCTCCTTCCATGTACTGAGTTTTCTCATAAGAAATTTGAAGTCCCGTTTTGATGGCAATTTCATGTAATTTTTCAATGGAATGAATTGCTTCTTGTCTGTTATTAGAAAGGATTGCTATGTCATCAGCAAAGGCCAAACAATGTACATGAATTCTATCTTTGAGTAGTCTTCCAAGGGTTATTCCCTTAGTTTCCTTTTCCCAGGTCCTGATTATCTTCTCAAGTACGAGGCTGAACAGTAACGGAGATAATCCGTCTCCTTGGCGGACCCCAGTTTTAATTGCAAAAGGCTCAGATATTTCGCCGAGGAATTTAACTTTTGACGTAGTGCCAGTTAGTGTTTGTCTGATTAATTCTCTTGTTTTTCTATCAACTTGAAATTCTTCTAGAGTATTGAAAAGTGTTTGACGATCTATAGAGTCATATGCTTTTCTGAAATCTACAAAGGTAATGACTGTCTGTCTGGTTTTGCGCATTTGTAGGATAGTTTTGAGATTGAGAATTTGTTCCGTACATGATCTTCCTTTTCGGAAACCTGCCTGGTATTCTCCAATCAGACGGTCTGTTTGTTTCTCAAGTCTAGTGAGCAGGGCTTTGGAGAAAATTTTATAAATAACTGGTATCAAGGAAATTCCTCTATAATTATTGATGTTGGTTTTATCCCCTTTCTTGTGCAGTGGATGGATTAGCGCACATTTCCAATCCTCAGGTATTTCTTCGGTGATCCAGATGTTCTCAAGAATTGAGTGGATTTTCCGGGCTACGTTCTCACCACCTATCTTCAGCATTTCGGCAATTATACCATCTTCCCCTGGGGCTTTATTATTTTTGAGTCCATGGATTATTTCTTTAATTTCTTCCAATGTTGGGGGTTCTGAATCTTGGTTGGATGTTTGTTTTTCAAAGATGAGTTGTTCTTTAGGGGATTCACAGTTTAAAAGATCCTTGAAATAATCTGCTAGAAGTTTGCAATTTTCTTGATTATTTGTTTCCAATGTCCCATCCGGGCGTTTGAAGCAAAGGCTGGGTGCCTGATAATTTGATAATTCTTCTCTGAAGGTTTTGTAGAAGTTTCGTGTATTGTTTTTAGTAAAATCTTGTTCAATTTCAGCCAATCTGTAGTGATCGTACTTGCGTTTTTCAGATCTGATGATTTTAGAGGTTTGTTTCTGTACTTTGGTGAATTCGTGCCAATTTTCTTCCGTTTTGTGAGAATTCCAATTCTGCCAGGCTTTAATTCTGAAGTTTATAGCCTTGTCACAGGTTTCGTTCCACCACCTATGCTTGCGTTTCCTGGGCGGTGTGCCAATGTTTTGAGAAGCTTTCGAAAGTATATCTTTGAGTTCTAACCAGCCAGAAGAATCGTGAGTAGGGATACTTTCTTGGAAAGTACTGGCGTTCTGTTTAAGAAATTCTGGATCGACGCGCAGATTTTTTGTTATTTTTGGTTTGGATCTGTTCGGTTGAAATTTTACCTTGATTAAGGATAGATGGTGGTCAGAGTCAATGACTCCTTTCTTGACTTTGACATTCATAATTTCTTTTTGATTCTTTTTGGAAATAGCCACATGATCTATTTGAAATTCTCCTAAGTGAAAATTAGGGGATCTCCAGGTCTTTTTCTTGTGTGGAAGTGCCAGGAAATGTGTTGACATTAGTTTGAGATCAAAAGTTTTGCAAAAATCAAGTAATCTTTCTCCATTTTTATTAGTTCTATTGTGTGCTGGATATAGTCCTACAATGGTCCTGAATTTCCTTTCTCTACCAATTTGGGCATTAAAATCTCCCAATAGGATTTTTATGTGATGATTTGGAATGATGGCTGTAGTTTCTTCCAGCAGTTCCCAGAAGTCTTCCACCTTTTGTGGATCTTTACGATTGTAGTTGTTGGTGGGTCCATGCGCATTAATAAGCGTATAAGCTTTGTTTCCTGATTTAACGGATAGTGTTGAAATTCTTTCAGAAGGCGAGGAAAAGTTAAGCACTGAGTTTATAATGTTTTTTCTGACAGCAAATCCAGTGCCAAATTGTAGTGGCTTCATATGGAGGGAGATTGCTGGCTTGCCTTTATAAATTCTATAATTTCCTGATTCAAAATGATTTTCATCCGTGTATCTGGTTTCCTGTAGTGCTAAAATTTGGATGTTGAAGTTATCCAACATGTCTGTTAATTGTTTTAACTTGCCAGTTTTCCGAAGTGTGTTGATGTTTAAGCTACCAATGAAAGTTTTGCATTTTGGGCGAAGAGATTTGGGAAGCTCCGATACATTCCCGCATGATGTCCTCGGTCCCCCAGAATCCGATGACCGAGAAAAATAACTAGTATGTCTACTAGGGCCTGGGGTAGTTATATTGTAGGTTGTTTCCATCATGCTAACAAGTTGAAAGTAGTGGGGACATCGATCTATGTCGGTGTCATGGTTACAACTGAAGTAGTGAGCTTCAGAGGTTGCTGAAGATGTTGTCAAGCTGTGCCTGTTTTTGGTCCGCGAGAGGTATTTTATTTCCCTCAAACCCTCCGGACAAGTCCGGCGAGCCTCCCTATCCGCCACCTGGGACGCGCCCGATAGGGGAACAGGCAGAAACCCCCACGGGATTATTATTATTATTATTATTATTATTATTATTATTATTATTATTATTATTACCCTGCACTACGAACCATATTTGAAGCGTATTGAATTTATTTGCTGGGAACTTCTTTTATGGGCGTAGTTCATGGTCCACTACCCCAGCGGCGGTCCGCGTATTATCACTAAAAGGCCGCTGAAGAACCTGACTTGGTGCAACTAGATAATAATATTAATATCGTATGGCCTCGGATGCCGGGTGCAAGCCTTGTTATTTCACACCCAGAGGGCAGCTTGAATGTCGAATTTCGTCGTTCAATGGAACGCTATGAGAGACAAGGAGGTTAGATATCTAAGCTCCTTGACACTATAGCGCTCTCTAGTAGAGAATGGAGGAACTTTGCGTTGGCGGAAAATCCGACATTTATTTTGCCATTATGAACACGGCCTACTGAATTAAAATGGGTTCTTTAACATGCCAACATCATATGACACGTATATCGTGAATTTAGCAACTTTCAAAAAAACACTTACCACGGCCAGGAGCGAACCTGCAAGCCTGGGGTTGGTAGTCCGACACGTTGACCACTCATCCAACGTGGCATGCTGTTGCAACTAGAAGAAACCCTGCAAAAGGAAGGCCATGGAGGCCCTGGGAGTAGTGGAAGGTAGAGGCTTACACTTTTCGTGATACCGGCACCAGATGGGGAGTTATCAGCTCCACGCCCGGCCTGGTACTCATTTCTGGTGTAGGCTGAGTGAACCCCAGGGCTATTTACGTTTACGAAAGTGGTGGTTTTGTTTCTAAAATCCACTACCTGGGTGGGGATCGAACCCACTCCCTTTCAGTTAGAAGCTCAGCGCCTCTATCGACTGCGCCACGCAGCCCCATAACCCTGAAAAAGACACGTCTAAAATCTGGAATATTTGCGGGTGGGAATTACTTGGCCATGAAAGCCAATATTTCATTACCGTTGTGTTGAATATTGGCCATTCCCTTCTCATGAGCTCATGAACCGAAGAAAGGCGGAGTACAAACTTAATTGCTGTACTGTTTCACCGTGCCAATCTCCTCTGACAGATCTTATATATTAAAATAGTTTTCAAAAAATTTCACCCTTTACTAAAACTGATATATCTCGGGAAGTATTTGCGCTACGACGGCGTTTGTTGTCTTAAAATGTAATGCCCGTCAAGCACCGTCGATTGATACCCACCTTACTTGATTATATAATTCGAGTATTACATTAATTGCGAATATTACTTCCTTCAAGGTCTCACGAAAATGGAATATCGAATGATTTGACGGACATATTGTCGCTAGGCGACAACGACTAACGCCGTATCATGATATTCAACGCCGCCCCAATAATAAATCTAACTTGATATTAACAGAGAGTTCCCTAATTACGTCATGTTTTCGTTAACTTCTACCTGCTCCACTCGGGCGCTAATGTCGCATGTATCCATACATGATATCGTTAACTTCTACCTGTACCACTCGGGCGCTAATGTCGCATGTATCCATACAATAAGTTGAAGGGGCTTCTGTGCACATACTTTTATTAAAATTGATTACTTTGAGACTGAAATGCTCATGCACAATCAGCAGTCATTTTGCTAATGACACTGTCATGTCAACATCTGTTTGAATGACAACAAATACTGTATACGTAAGACAACTAATTTCACGAATATGCCGCTACAGTCGAATGTTGGAACCGCCATTTTGTATTGTGTATCCGATTTTCCTGTTATATAGTCTTTGGTCTCACTAGCTACAAACTGTCTTCTCTTCGTTTCATCATTCGTCCTTATAGGTTGTGTGCTCAATCAATACAATGAATCATATTATGATGAGTGAGAGGCGACACTCAATTACAAATGTTATAAAGATTAGAGGTGACGGTAATTGTCTGTTCAGGTCATTGGCATATTGTGAGTATAACATTCAGAGTTTATTTACACAGGTTAGAAAGCGAATTGTAAAGCATGTTACAGACAAGTGGAATAATTATTCTTCCTTTATTGTTGGCAACAGCGATATGTACGAAACTGCTATCAATACGAGCGATGATTACAAAATGTATATGTCTATGAATGGTGTTCATGGAGGTCATGTTGAGTTAATTGTCGCTGCTCAAGTTTGTAAAATGGATATTTATTCGTGGATTACTACTGTCGTATGGAAGGTGACCGGTTAAAATACATTCGTCAACAACAAACGAAGTTACGAGTTAATACATATGCCAGTTTAGCAGATGCCTTGCATGTACGAGCAGAAAATGAAAATCTCAGAGTCGGTCGTATTGTAGTTTTGCCATCTTCTTTTACAGGTAGCCCAAGGAAAATATTGCAAAATTATCAGGATACGATGGCGATAGTGAGGAAGTTTGGAAAGCCAGATTTATTCATTACGTTCACCTATAATGCGGGCTGGCCATAAATACTTAACAGCATTCATCTCTGGGAAACGGCTAATAATAGGACTGATATTGAAGTGAGAGTTTTCCATTGCAAAGTAGAGGAATTGCTACGATTGATTAATGTTAAGGAAATTTTCGGTAAAAGCATATCTATATACAGTGGAATTTCAAAAACGAGGTCTCCCGCATATGTTAACGTTAATGTTAACGGAAGATTGTAAGTTTCGAGAAATTTCTTACATTGACAGTGTGGTGTCAGCCGAAATACCAGATCTCTAGGATGAAGCGCTATACGAGTTGGTAAGGCGTCATGCTCCTCGCGGATCTTTGAATCCTGCTTCAGTCTGTATGAAAGATGGCGTATGTAAGAAAGATTTCCCTAAAGAGTTTCAGGAAGAGACCAAAGATAATGCCAATGGTTCTCCTTCGTATAGGAGAAGAAATAATGGACGGATTATTATAAAAACAATTCAAGGCATTGACATTGAAGTCGATAGTCGATTCATTGTTCCCTACAATCCATTTCTTTTACTTTACGTGCAAGCTCATATTAATGTTGAAATATGATCAATTGTTCGGAGTGTTAAATACATCCACAAATCTTATATATATGTATATATATATATATATATATATTAGCTGTACCCGTCATGCGTTGCAATGCCAATCAAAGAAAGTGTTGGCGTTGTAACTTTGATTGTTGAAGTGCTTTTGGATCCCCAATATTTTTTTCTTTTTCCGTTATCCACCTCTAAACTATTGTAAAATTGATTTACTATCTCAAAAAAATCCTGGGAGCGTGCTCAACAACTCACCAAAGTTTCATCGCAATGAAATGAATGGCATATGAACATATACGCGATTTTGTATAAACGATTCACGCACCGTTACGCATTTGTTGAATCTACTTGTGCGCCACCCATTGAAAAACGGATTTACTAATTCATACACCTTCGTAGGACTGTACTCAACTCACCAAAGTTTTACCACAATCGGATGAATGGTATAGGCTATGCACGCATACGGGACTTGGGGTTGAAACGATTCACGCGCTGTCGCTCATTAGTTGAATCTACTCGTGCGCTACCATATTGTAAAATGGATTTATAAAATCAGAAATCCTCGCGGGAGTGGAAACAACATTTCACCAAATTTCATTGCAATCGCATGAATGGTATATGAACGCATACGGAACCTTTTTAAAACGATACGCGCGCCGTTACTCATTTGTTGAATCTACTCGTGCGCTACCTATTGTAAAAGGATTTACTAAGTCAGAAACCTTTCCTGGAGGGTGCACACCAATTCATTAAAGTTTCATAGCAATCGGATGAATGGTATATGTACGCATACGGGACTTTGTATAAACGATTCGCGTGTCGTCGCTCATTTGTTGAATCAACTTGTTCGATACCTATTGTTAAGTGGATTTACTAAGCCAGACACCTTCCCTGAAGTGTACACAACAACTCACCTAAGTTTAGTCGCTATCGGACGAATGGTATATGAACGCATACGGGACAATGTTGAAACACTTCGCGCGTCGTCGCCCATTTGTTTAATTTACTTGTGCGATACATATTGTAAAGTGGATTTAGTAAGCCAGAAACCTTCCCTGAAGTGTACACAACAGCTCACCCAAGTTTCATCGCTATCAGACGAATTGTATATGAACGCATACGGGACTTTGTTGAAACGCTTCACGCGTCGTCGCTCATTTGTTGAATCTACTCGTGCGCTACCTATTATAACATGGATTTACTGTGCCAGAAACCTTGCCTGTAGTATACACAACCTCTCACCCAAGTTTCATCGCTATCGGACGAATGGTATGTGAACGCATACAGGACTTTGTTGAAACGCTTCGCCCGTCGTCGCTCATTTGTTGAATCTACTCGTGCGCAACCAATTGTTAAGTGGATTTACTCAGCCAGAAACCTTACCTGAAGTGTACAGAACATCTCACCCAAGTTTCATCGCAATGGGATGAATGGTATATGAACGCATGTGGGACTTTCTTGAAACAAACGCACGCCATTTTGTTGAAGCTAATCGCGCCATCTATTGTAAATTGGATTTACTACCCATATACAAATTACGTTGAGTAACTAACGGGATTTCACGTTGAGAGCCTCATTTTCTGTACCGGTAGTGGAGAGTGCCACTCGCATCCAGTCGGCCGTGTCTCGTCAAGAGCTACTGTTACCTGGAAACGACTTGCCATAGCTGAATTTGCGTTACGTTTAAATAGTGACTCGTATTCTGTTTGAAGTTTTATGTCACGTCACGAGATAAAAAAAAAAAAGTATCCTATGTCCGTCTCCTGATTCTAAGCTACCTCCACACCAATTTTCAGCCAAATCGGTTCATCCGTTCTTGAGTTATAAATAGTGTAACTAACACGACTTTCTTATATATATATATAGATATGTATGAAGGAATGTCTGTGTGTTCGTCTTTTATGCGTTCATAAACCATTGATCCGATTGCGATCAAATTTTGGTGAGTTGTTGTAAACACCTCCGGGATGGTCATAGGCATAGTTAATCCATTTCACAATAGATAGCGCGCGAGTAGCTTAAACAAATGCGTAATGGCGATGCGTTCATATACAATTCGTCAGATTGCGATCACATTTTGGTGAGTTGTTGTCCACAGTCCCGGAAAAGTAATAGGCGTAGTAAATCCAATTTACAATAGATGGCGCGCGAGTAGCTTCAATACGATGGCGTGCGTTTGTTTCAAGAAAGTCCCACATTTGTTCATATACCATTCATCCCATTGCGTTAAAACTTGGGTGAGAAGTTCTGTACACTTCAGGTAAGGTTTATGGCTTAGTGAAACCACTTAAAAATAGGTAGGGCACGAGTAGATTCAGCAAATGAGCGACGACGGGCGAAGCGATTCAACAAGTTCTGTATGCGTTCACATACCATTCGTCCGATAGCGATGAAACTAGGGTGAGAGGTTGTGTACACTACAGGCAAGGTTTCTGGCTTAGTAAATCCATGTTATAATAGGTAGCGCACGAGTAGATTCAACGAATGAGCGACGACGCGCGAAGCGTTTCAACAAAGTCCCGTATGCGTTCATATACCATTCGTCTGATAGCGATGCAACTTGGGTGAGATGTTGTGTACACTACAGGGAAGGTTTCTGGCTTAGTAAATCCAATTAACAATAGGTATCGCACAAGTATATTCAACAAATGAGCGAGACGGGCGAAGCGTTTCAACAAAGACCAGTATGCGTTCACATACCGTTTGTCTGATAGCGATGAAACTTGGGTGAGAGGTTGTGTACACTACAGGCAAGGTTTCTGACTTAGTAAATCCATGTTATAATAGGTAGCGCACGAGTAGATTCAACAAATGAGCGACGACGCGCGAAGCGTTTCAACAAAGTCCCGTATGCGTTCATATATTATTCGTCTGATAGTGATGAAACTTGGCTGAGATGTTGTGTACACTTCAGGGAAGGTTTCTGGGTTAGTAAATCCACTTAACAATAGGTGTTGCACAAGTAGATTAAACAAATGAGCGACGACGCACGAAGCGTTTCAAAAAGACCAGTATGCGTTCACATACCATTCGTCCGATTGCGATGGAAATTGGGTGAGAGGTTGTGTACACTACAGGCAAGGTTTTTGACTTAGTAAATCCATGTTATAATAGGTAGCGCACAAGTAGATTCAACAAATGAGCGAAGTCGCGCGAAGCGTTTCAAGAAAGTCCCGTATGCGTTCATATACCATTCATCCGATTGCTAAGAAACTTTGGTGAGTTGTTGTGAACACTTCCGAAATCATTATAGGCATATTCAATCTAATTTACAACGGACAGCGTGCGAGTATTTTAAACAAATGAGTGTTGGCGATGCGTTCATATAGCCTACAATTCATCCGATTGCGACCAAATTTTGGTGATTTGTTGTGCATACGCCAGGAAAAGTTATAGGCATAGTAGATCCAATTAACAATAGATGGCGCGCGAGTAACTTCAACAACATGGCGTGCGTTTGTTTCAACAAAGTCTCATCAGCGTTCATATACCATGCACCCCAAGACCAATGCGATGAAACTTGGGTGAGATGTTGTATAACCTCAGGGAAGGTTTCTGGCTTCGTAAATCCACTTAACAATAGGTAGCGCACGAGTAGATTCAACAAATGAGCGACGACACGCAAAGCGTTTCAACAATGTCCCGTATGCGTTCGTATACTATTCGTCCGATAGCGATGAAACTTGGATGAGATGTTGTGTACACTCCAGGGAAGATTTCTGGCTTAGTAAAACCATGTTAAATAGGTAGCACACAAGTTGATTAAATAAATGAGCGACGACGCGCGAAGGATTTCAACAAAGTCCCGTATGCGTTCATACACCATTTGTCAGATAGCGATGAAACGTGGGTGAGATGTTGTGTACACTTCAGGAAAGATTTCTAGCTTAGTAAATCCATGTTACAATAGGTAGTGCACGAATGGATTCAACAACTGAGCGACGACGCGCGAAGTGTTTCGACAATGACCCGTATGCGTTCTTATACAACCGTCCGATAGAGATGAAAATTTGATGAGTTGTTGTGTACACTCCAGGGAAGATTTCAGGCTTAGTAAATCCATTTTACAATAGGCAGCGCACGAGTAGATTCAACAAATGAGCGAAGATGCGCGAAGCGTTTCAAGAAAGTCCCGTATGCGTTCATATGCCATTTGACCGATAGCGATGACACTTGGGTGTGATGTTGTGTACACTTCCGGGAAGGTTTCTGGCTTAGTAAATCCACTTTACAATAGGTAGCACACGAGTAGATTCAACAAATGGGTAACGGCACGCGTAAAGTTTAAACGAAATTCGGTAGGCGTTCATATACCATTCATTCGATTGCAATGCAATTTGGTGAAATGTTGTTTCCACTCCCGCGAAGGTTTCTGATTTAGTAAATCCATTTTACATTGGGTAGCAAACGGGTAGATTTAACTAATAAGCGACAACGCGTGAATCGTTACAATAAAGTCCCGTATGCGATCATATACCATTCATCCGAGTGTGATAAAACTTTGGAGAGCTGAGTACAGTCCTGTGAAGGTTCATGAATTAGTAAGTCCGTTTTTCAATGGGTGGCGCACAAGAAGATTCAACAAATGAGTGACGGCGCGAATCGTTAAAACAAAATCCCGTATGCGTTCATATGCCATTCATTCGATTGCGATGAAACTTTGATGAGTTGTTGTGTATACGCCAGGAAAGGTTTTCGAGTTAATACATAGATTTTACAATAGGTAGCGTGGGAGTATATTCAACAAGTAGTTCCGTGAAGAACTATACAGCCTATTTTCATATATCCTGCTCATGTTACTTGTCTCTATCAACATACAAAATTTCAGTTTAATTGCTGTAACAGATTCGTAGATATTGAGAACCGTCTAAATATTTCAGATTGTCGCCAGGTTGGATTTTTATTTTTGTACTATTACATTAAGATTATTGTGTACGTGTGGTATTCAAACTTCAATCGCATGATTAGAACACAAGAAGTAAAAAAACGAGATTTTAAAATTACGCACAGCAGCCATCTTGTGATTATGCAAACAATTGAAATAAATTAGATGCCAGTGGATCAACATTTGTATAAGCATTTAACGTGCAACGTTTCACAGCACTCGGATAGTTAATTCGCGAGAATCGTCCATTTAAATATTTATACTTCGCGTCGCCGCCATGTTGGATTTGTGCTCACCAGGTTACTGAAAATCCTATAGATGAACATATGTTTATAGTCTCTATGAACATAAAAAAAATCAGTTTGGTTTCTGTAAAAGATTCATAGATATTGAGAACCGTCTAAATATTTCGGAAGCTCGCCATTTAGGATTGTTATATGTATAGGCCATAGAATTATGTACCATTCAAGGACAATTATTGCCTAGGTTCATTATTCAAACTTTCACTTCGATCACATGATTACGACACAAGAAATAAAAACTTAATTTAAAAATTTCGCACAGCCGCCATATTGAGGTTATGTAAACAATTGATTTAAATTAGATGGCAGTGCATTACAATCTGCAAAATCATTTACTGCACCACATTTCACTGCGCTCAGAGAGTTAAATCACGAGAAAAGTCTATTAAAATATTTCAAATTCGCTTGGTCGCCATGTTCGTTTTTTACTTTACAATTTTATGAAGTATACAAAGATAAACTTGTACCAGTACCCTTTATCACCGTACAAAATTGCAGGGTAATATCTGTAATAGTTTCGGAGATATAGAATGTCAGTGAAATATTTCGCACAGCCGCCATTTTGAGGTTATGTAAACAATTGAACTAAATTAGACTCCAGTCCATTACAATATGTATAAACACTTGCTGTACCTAGTTTCATTACGTTTGGATTTTTAAATCGTGAGAAAAGTCTATTTAAAAGTCTCAAATTCGCTTGGTCGCCATGTTCGTTTTCTACTTTACAAGTTTATGAAATATACATAGGTAAACTTGTATCAGTACCCTTTATCACCGTACTAAATTGCATGGTGATATCTGTAATAGTTTCGGAGATATAGAATGTCAGTGAAATATTTCGCACAGCCGCCATTTTGAAGTTATGTAAACAATTGAACTAAATTAGACTCCAGTGCATTACAATGTGTATAAACATTTGCTGTACCAAGTTTCATTACGTGTGGATAGTTAAATCGCGAGAAAAGTCTATTTAAAAGTCTCAACTTCGCTTGACCACCATGTTGGTTTTGTAGTTACCAGGTTTTTGAAAGTCTCATAGGTGAACTTCTAGTAGTACCCTTTATCACCGTACACAATTTCAGGGCGATATCGGTAATAGTTTCGGAGATATTGAATGCTAGTGAAATATTTCGCACAGCCGCCATTTTGCATTGGTGAGACGTAACAAAATTTGAAGGGCACGGTCGAGGTCGTCGGGAATAGTGCTATGAACATACCGAGTTTCATTGAAATCGCTCCAGCCGTTTAGATTTTATTAGGGGGGGACACACACACGAATCACACACACACACACACACACGCACACACACACGGACAAAAGGTGATCTCATAAGCCTATTTTTTTCAAAATTGAAAATAGGCTAACAAATGGGTGATGGCGCTCTAATCGTTTCAGCAGTCCCGTATGCGTTCATATACCATTCATTTCATTGCGATGTAACTTTCGTGAGTTGTTGATCACGCTCCCGTGAATGTTTCTGAGGTAGTAAATTATTATTTTTATAATAGTTTAGAGGTGGTTAATGGAAAAAGATGAAAATATTGGGAATCCAAAAGCACTGTATCTAAGAAAGTCAAAACCCCAACACTTTCTTTGATTGGCATTGCAACGCATGCCGGGTACAGCTAGTATCTTATATATTAAAATCCACAAGTATGTGTATAAAGGTCATGACTGCTGCATTGCTAAAATATGTCCTGAAGGCGAAACGGTGAACTACAATGAAATTACTTCTTTCCTAAATGCTAGATATGTTGGTCCAACAGAAGCCGCATTCAGGATATTTTCATTTCACACGCATGAACAGTCACATTCTATCGTGCGATTACCAGTTCACTTGCCAAACTTGCAAAATATCTATTTTAAAAATGATAACGCTCCTGATATTTTACTTCAAGCACAGTTGCGCAACACGGAATTACAAGCACGGTTCAAGTTAACTCAAGATTCGCAAGCCAGAAGTCCGTATATATATATACTGAAACACCAGTACATTACGTCTGGAATAAGAGCAACTGCCAGTGACACAAAAGAAAAAAATGTTTCAAAAACTATAGGCAGAAAGTATAGGCCTAATGTTTCGCCTACAGACACAGAAAGGTATTATTTACGCCTGTTATTCCTTCACGTCATGGGTGCTACCAGCTTCCAGGATCTACGAACATACAAAGCAGTTGTCTATTCTACTTTTAAAGAAACAGCTAAGGAGCGAGGTTTGCTGATTGACGATTCTGAATGGCAGCGTTGTTTGGCAGAAGCGTCACAATTTCAAATGCCTTCTCACTTACGAGAACTGTTTTCTTACATATGTATCTTTCAGACCCCTTCAAATGTAAGATAGTTATGGGACATTTTCAAGAATTAATTATCAGAAGATTATCTGCAGTTTCACGAACCGAACATTGCATATCAGTTCACTCTTATACATATTTCTAATACATTAAAGCTCCATGGTCTTCCCATTACTTCTCTCGAATTACCAGCTATTATTGATAATTTACCTCAGACAAATTTACCAATGAATTATCCAAAACTTAATGAGGATCAATTAAGTCGGATGATAAACCAAGCAAATGGAAACCAAACGGCTATAATTACAGAAATTTTGGGGTTAGTACAAAAGAGCAATGAAAGGATGAGTAATGCATATTTCATTGACTGCCCAGGGGCCACCGGGAAAACATTTCTTTACCAATGCTTGATTCACAGTTGCACAAATTTGGGGTTAAATGTAGTTTCTGTTGCATGGACTGGTATTGCAGCAATGTTACTACTGTACACAGCCAGTTCAAGTTACCTTTACATTTACATGAAAGTTCTGTATCAGGAATAAAAGTTAACAGCAAAGAGGCTTTTTATATTCGTTCAGCAAAACTTATCATCTGGGATGAAGCCTCTATGGCTAATATGCACGCGTTGATGTGTGTAAATCGGTTGCTCAAGGACATCATGAATAACGGCGTGCCTTTCAGAGGAAAAATTATCATATTGGGTGGAGATTTTAGGCAGGTATTGCCTGTTGTGCCTCACGCCTCTAAAGCAGCATCAGCCCAAATGTCAGTAAGGTTCTCTCCTTTGTGGCCATTATTCAAAATTTTTCAACTCAACAAAAATATGCGAGCGGATACAGATCAACCTGACTTTGCAAACTTCTTCATACAAATTGGAAACGGTGAATACCCTCACGTCGATTGAGAAAATTCAGAATTAGTCCCACGCTGAAAAATATTTCACGCTCTTCAAAAATAGCGATTTTAGCACCTAAAAATGAACATTGTAAAGAAATCAATGACAAAGTTTTAGATCTAATCCCAGGATCATCGAGAACTTACATCAGTGTGAATAATTTGATTACTGAAGATGAGAGTGAACTTCTACAATTCCCAAGAGAATTTTTAGACAGCATAGGCATAAGTGGATTGCCACATCATATCCTTCGACTAAAAGAAGGCTCAATTTTGATTTTGTTGAGAAATATTAATGTTACCCAAGGTCTGTTGAACGGTACTAGACTGTTGGTTTGGAAGATGCATGACAATTGCATACACCTGGAAATTATTACTGGCGTAAATGTTGGAAACAATGTCCTACTCCCTCGCCTTGACCTTACGCCATCAGATACTTCAATGCCATTTTCCTTCAAAAGGAGGCAGTTTCCAGTACGTTTGGCTTTTTGTATAACTATCAATAAAGCTCAAGGTCAAACACTAGATCAAGTAGGCATTTATTTACCTCAACCGGTGTTTAGCCACGGACAACTTTACTGTATGCCGCACTATCGCGAGCAAAATCCTTTCATGACGTCAACGTTCAAATAGAACCAAAAGGCAAGCGAACAGCAAATGTCGAATGGAAGGAAGTACTATTAGAATTTTGAAACGAATGTTGCAGAGGAGCACAGACTTTAGCAAACGGGGCACGGATTAAATAACAATTTTACAAGGACGTCCGCATCCCTAATACGATAACAGACCTGTGGTAATGGTAAAAAAATACTATTGTCCTACATCGGTGATTACTATCCTACATCCTGTTATTTCAATCCCTCAGTTCTATAACAAAGATATACTCAATAAAATTTACAGCTTAATAGAAATTAATTCCTTCTGTGTGAGTTATCTCTTCATTTCTCATCAATCGCCTTTACTTACTGTTCTATCTCTTGGGGTGGAGGCAATAGCTGCCCTTACAGAGATGTGCAAATTATTAGATTCGATGTCAGTTTTCCAAAATTGCATTTTTACCTTTCACGGTTTAATGCACTAAGTATGTTTACAAGGCGATGAAATTACTTCAAATGTTTAACCTAGACTCCTAATTATATTTTCATTTAAGAAACTCAAATTAAAATGATATTTTAGAATTTCCACTAACAGAGGAGCCTTGCAAATGCAAAATGCCACACGTTTCGTTTTTATTACTTCACTCTACTTTACGTGTGCATTTAGAGCGGAGGGATTTTGGGTCTATTAACTGATGAACGCTATTGAACTATTCAAAGATTCATGAAATATGCATTGAAATCACCTGACTTGAATTCTAAAGTCAATGAAAAATTGAAAATGGACCCAGCTCAGATATCTCTCGGAATCCAATATTCTGAAAGTTTCCAGACGCAATTCCTTATGGGAATAGGTGTAATTCCACGGGAGAGGAAACACTACTAAGTATGACAACAAAAGAAGTTGGTCAATAAAATGATTTTGAATAAAAGTAATTACGACCAATTAAAATTATTTATTTAATTCTATTAATTTGCACACCTCTATATGTTAACCAAGAGTTACATCTCTAAATTCAAATATAAGAGACCCATCTTTTATTTAAAATTTATACCATTGTTCATAAGTAGACAAAACACCAAATTGTACCGCTGTAGCCTTAAATTGTGTGGATATCTCTATCTACTTAGTATAAAACAAAGTTCCCAATTCTTGGATGTAACGGGTAATCTCGAGAGCAACTTGATGGATTTTGATGCGGTTTTCACCATTCTGTAAAGGATTTCTCGATGAAGCATTAGGTAGAAAACATTTATTTATGACTAAAAGAAGCCGAGCATTTACGATTTCAGTGAATTGAGTTGAAGAAAAACCTAACGTTCATGTGTCTTTAAAAAAATCGATATTCTCTGAGAATTGTTCAGCATGAAAAGTTCTGCAACAAAGTCGGCGACAGCTCCCACATCGACCACTGTAAGTGTTTTTACGTTTTCATTTATTCCAGCAATCTCCATTCAGTGGAAATTTAAATTACTAGCTTCAGAGTGAGTTTACGAGCTTGCGAGCGACCTATCACCCTAGCTACAGCCAGCATCAAACTGCCAAGTCGTGACGAGTTAATTCTTCAGAGAAGAGTATAGCTTATGTGTTTGGAGTTAGCTGTTCACCTCGGCCTGACGTCCGCGCCTTTTAAGCTTACACAGGGTAAACAGTGGGAAACACACACAGAGGACAGGCAGACACCCACACATTGGATCTCATAAGTCTACTTCATCATTTACCCAAAACAGACGGTACCGTAAATGTCTGTTCAGGTCACTAGCATGAAGACATGCAAATGTCACATGGACAGAAGTGCTGTAGGATTGTTGAAGTGAATGCTGCGGGACTTCTAGTTAATTTATTATATTGAGTCATCATCAGTCGCAATATGACAGGAATTAAAAACAAGTAGTTCCGTGAAGAACCACACAGCCTATTTTCATATTTCCTACTGATGTTAATAGCCACTATCAATATACAAAATTTCAGTTTGATTGCTCTAATGGATTCGTAGATATTGAGAACCGATTAAATATTTCGAATGGTCGCCATGTTGGATTTTAATATATATGTAGGTCCTACAGTTATGTACTGTTACATGAAGATTATTGTGTACGTGTAGCATTCAAACTTTAATCGCATGATTAGGACACAAAAAGTAACAACGAAATTTTAAAAATTTGCACAGCTGCCATCTTGTGGTTATGGAAACAATTGAAATAAATTAGATGCTAGTGGATTGAAATTTGTATAAGGATTTACTGTACCAAGTTTCACTGCATTCGGATGGTTAAATTGCAAGAAACGTCCATGTGAATATTTATACTTCGCGTCGCCGCCATGCTGGATTTGTGATCACCAGGTAATTGAAAGCCCTATAGGTGAACTTATGTTCATAGCCCCTATGAACATAAAAAAAGTTTGTCATAATAGATTCGTAGATATTCAGAGCCGTATAAATATTTCGGATGGTCGCCATGTTGGATTGTTTTATGAATAGGCCATACAGTCATATGCCATTAAGGGAAAATTATTGGGGAGGTTCATTATTCAAACTTTCACTTGGATCGCATGATTATGACACAAGATATAGACACTTAATTTTAAAATTCGCACAGCCGCCATCTTGAGGTTATGTAAACAATTGAACTAAATTAGATACCAATGCATTACAATGTGTATGAACATTTCCTGTACCAAGTTTTATTGCGTTTGGATCGATAAATCGTGAGAAAGGTCTATTTAAAATTTTCAATTTCGCTTGGCCGCCATGTTGGTTTTGTAGTTACCAGGTCTTCAAAAGTCACATAGATGAACTTCTATTAGATTCTTTTATAACCGTAAAAAATTCGAGGGTGATATCGGTAATAGTTTCGGAGATATTGAATGCTGGTGAAATATTTCGCACAGCCGCCATGTTGGATTGATGAGACGTAACAAAATTTGAAGGGCACGGACGGGGTCGCCTGGAATAATACTATGAACTTACCGAGTTTGATTGAAATCTCTCCAGCCGTTTAGAAGTTATTAGGGACACACACACATCATCACACACACACACACGGACAAAGGTGATCTCATAAGCCTATTTTTAGCCTACTTTCGATTTTTGCAAAAAATGAAAGTAGACTTATGAGATCAACACAGGGCGAAAAAAGTGTGTCTGTCTGTGTGTATGTGTGTGCGTGAGTCTGTGTGTGTGTGTGTCTGTGTGTCTGTGTGAGTGTGTGTGTGTGAGTGTGTGTACTCTGAATGTCTGTCCCCCCATATCAATTCGAACACGGTGAATGCGAATTGAACGAAATTTGGTACAAAGGTAGCACTAGCAAAGGACACCTCAGTGTCATGTTTTATATCGTCGCCATCTTGACGGAATCGTAATGGCGGCCACACAAATGTTCAAAACTTAAATCAAATTACGACTAACCTAATCATCCGATCTATACCAAATTTTGCAACAACATACCTTTGTGGGGGGAGCATCCTTTGACCAAACTAATAAGTCATCAGCGTAATAGTTTGCGGATGGCGGCCATCTTTGTGTGAAAATCGATTCCCCCTATTAATTCGAACACGGTGCAACCGAATGGAACGAAATTTGGTACAGAGGTAGTACTAACAAAAGGCACCTCAGTGTCATGTTTTATATCGCCGCCATCTTGACGGAAACGTAATGGCGGCCACACAAATGTTCAAAGCTTAAATCAAATTACGATTAACCAAATCATCCGATCTCTACCAAATTTTGCAACAACATACCTTTATAGAGGAAGCATCCTTTGACCAGATAACTAGGTCATTAGCCTAATAGTTTGCGGATGGCGGCCATCTTTGTGTGAAAATCAATTCCCCCTATTAATTCAAACAAGGTGAAACCAAATGGAACGAAATTTGGTACAGAGGTAGCACTAGCAAAGGGCACCTCAGTGTCATGTTTTATATCGCCGCCATCTTGACAGAAACGTAATGGCGGCCACACGAATGTTCAAAGCTTAAATGAAATTACGATTAACCTAATCATCCGATCTCTACCAAATTTTGCAACTATATACCTTTATGGAGGGAGCATCCTTTGACCAATCTAATAGGTTATTAGCCTAATAGTTTCTGGTGGCGGCCATCTTTATGTCAAAATTGATTCCCCCTATTAATTCGAACACGGTGGAACCGAATGGAACGAAATTTGGTACAGAGGTAGCTCTAGCAAAGGGCACCTCAGTGTCATGTTTTATATCGCCACCATCTTGACTGAAACGTAATGGCGGCCACACGAATGTTCAAAGCTTAAATGAAATTACGATTAACCTAATCATCCGATCTCTACCAAATTTTGCAACAACATACCTTTATAGAGGAAGCATCCTTTGACCAGATAACTAGGTCATTAGCCTAATAGTTTGCGGATGGCGGCCATCTTTGTGCGAAAATCAATTCCCCCTATTAATTCAAACACGGTGAAACCAAATGGAACGAAATTTGGTACAGAGGTAGCACTAGCAAAGGGCACCTCAGTGTCATGTTTTATATCGCCGCCATCTTGACAGAAACGTAATGGCGGCCACACGAATGTTCAAAGCTTAAATGAAATTACGATTAACCTAATCATCCGATCTCTACCAAATTTTGCAACAACATACCTTTATGGAGGGAGCATCCTTTGACCAAACTAATAGGTCATCAGCCTAATATTTTGCGGATGGCGGCCATCTTTGTGTGAAAATCGATTCCCCTTATCAATTCGAACACGGTGAAACCGAATGGAACGAAATTTGGTACAGAGGTAGCACTAGCAAAGGGCACCTCAGTGTCATGTTTTATATCACCGCTATCATGACGGAAACGTAATCGCGGCCACCCAAATGTTAAAAGCTAAAATGTAATTACGACCAACCTAATAATCTAGTCTCTACCAAATTTTGCAACACCATATCTTTATGTGGGAAACATATTCAGACCAAACTGCAAGAACATCAGCCCAATAGTTTGCAGATGGTGGCCAAGTATGTGTGCAAATCGATTCCCCCTATCAATTCAAACACGGTGAAACCGAATTGAACGAAATTTGGTACAGAGGTAGCACTAGCAAAGGGCACCTCATATTCATGTTTAATATCCCTATAGCACGTTGTATTTCAACAAGCTACTACAACCAACATTCAATCATACTCCTTGAAAAGGGCAAAGAGTTATAACGATACCCATGCATTTAGGAGAAAGTAGGTTATATGTTCTTTACTGAACATCTTGTTTTTTTCATCAATGAAAATAGGCTAATAACTACACTAGCTTGCTGCAAGTACATTTTGTTCAAAATGAATGTAACAAACGCAAAACTGCCAGTACTGTAGTTTTCTTTTAGCAGTACTCTACACTTTTAGGTAAATCCCTATATCCCTATATCCCTATATCCCTATATCCCTATATATATTACAATTGTGAAAATCTGTGTGTCCGTGTGTGTGTGTGTGTGTGTGTGAGTGTGTGTGTTAGTTTGTTACCTCTTGACACTAAAACGGCTGGACGGATTTCGATGAAATTTGAAATGGAAACAGCTTATACCTTGGGATAACATATAGGCTGCCTTTCGTCCGGAAATAAATCATTGTTCCCGTGGAATGGGCAACATAACTGAAAGTCACCAAAAATACTCAACCAGGACAAAATATCGAAGTTGTCGCATAAAGACCGGACAAAGCTCATTTTACTCCCCTCGATGCAAGAAACAATACTCGGTGGGTCCCTACGGGACACCGAAAACTACATTTTAAGGCTCTAAAACCAACAGTTTCAAAGATATTCGCAGAAAACTATCTTCGCTCTGATTGATGAACTAATCGCCAGTCCGTTTCCATGGCAACACTACCTCAAGGTATGACATCCGATTTTCTATATATCCCTCTAGGAGGCAATGCCAATTCATTTATTATCTTTTTCAAGATATATATAAACACAATAAGAACAGTGTAGCGCGTCTGCCTCCCGTCCGGAGGCCCCGGGTTAGATTCCCGGCTCCGTCAGAGATTTTAGACACTGACGTGAGGGCTGCAACGGGCTGAACTCAGATTCGTGAGGAAAATTGAGTAGCTGTGAGGCAGCGCGCCGGTCACGAAGAACAAGATTAACGGCTGAGGGGACACTATGCACTGACCACGCGTCACCACAATATCTACAGGCCAAATGGCTGGGAAGCGGTCGCATGATAGGCCTAGGCCCTTCATGGGCTGTAGTGCCAGGGGTAAAAAATATTAGGGGAAGCGCCTTCTAATACCACCTTTAATTTTTAAACACTACAGTAGCGGCTATTAAATAAAGGTAGCGATATAGCTACGTTCAACTTCATAAACACTGGGCTCACAAATCCCGTATAGTTAAGTACAAATATCGGTCTGGTCATAATTTCAATAGCAACGAAGCTCTGAGGCGGCTATTGCCGTTTCCTTAACACTTAAGGCATCCCGCCGTCATATACCTCAATGTGCACTTACCAAATTGTGAACCAGTCTATTTTACTGAAAAGAATTTCTACTAGCGAGTATCCACGCCGGCAAAAACCACACTCACTACATTTTCCAAAATTTACACAAGACATGATTTTTAAAGCACTCTTCTGTATGTTGAGGTACAGAGACATACTGTACCACATGGAAAGATACAATAAAATGTTGGCAAATCTGAGTTCAAGGAACTGCTGTCCAGAATAGGCTTTCGGTACTGGTTATGCGGCCCATGTTCGTAACATGGAATGTTTTCCTTTGACAATGCATCTACACCATGTGCGAGGGCAACGCATTTCAAAGATCTCTAAAAGCACAATAATCAGGAAATTGGAGAACAATGTAAAGTCGGAGTGAAGATTCAAGGAGAAATAATTTCATCTCTGAGATTTGCTGATGACATCGTCATCTTGGCCAATACGCCAGAAGATTTGAACGAGTTCTTGAATGGTATGGACTCCGTCTTGACGAATGAATTCATGATGAAAATCAATAAATGTAAAACAAAATTATTGGAATGCAGCCGAAATAAATCAGAAACCTCTATGGACATCAAATTGGCAGGTGAAACGCTACGGGAAGTAGAAGACTTCTGTTACCGGTACTTAGGAAGCAAAATAACCAGTAATGGACGAAGCAAAGAGGATATAAAAAGCAGGTTGGCTCAGGCAAGGAAAGCATTTCTACACAAAAAGGAATCTCTTGACATCGAATATACATTTAGGTATTAGGATGTCATTTTTGAAAGCTTTTGAGTCATTATAAGGAAGTGAAACTTGGAATAATGGTGCTGCAATAAAGAGGAGAATTGAAGCGTTTGAAATGTAGTGTTACGGGAGAATGATGAAGATCAGATGGTTAGATAGGGTATCAAATGAAGAGCTATTAAGACGAGTGGGAGAGGAGAGATGTTTCTGGCGACTGCTAATGAAGAGAAGAGATAGGTTGGTACGACACATATTAAGATACCCAGGAATAGCAAGCTTAGTTATGGATGGGAGGGTCAAGGACAAGAACTGTAGGGGTAGACCAGGGTTATACAGATCGCCTCGGATGTAGGGTGTGGTAGCTATGTAGTGATGAAACGATTAGCTCAGGAGAGCGAGGCATGGAGGGCTGCATCAAACCAGTCAAAAAACTAAAGACTCAAACAACAACAATGGGGAATTTTAATTACTTAGAGAGGCATGTGAGGCAAAAGGGTTGTTGGAGAATTTCAATCCCTGGGATGTAACACTGGAAGTGACTGCATAATGTACATCAGCGACCAAGGTGAGAGATATTTTACTATAGGTCTATTAATAGCGACATGTTGACGTTCAAATCATCAATAAGTGTGGCAAAATTATACCCAGAATACCTTAAGGAAAAATACTTCTAATTCCCCATATTCAGATAGATTTGCCATTCCAGGTGTACGTTTAGACAAAACCATTTTTTCCCATGGACAACTGTATGTGGCGTGCTGGCGAGTATCCGGCCAACAAAATCGTTATGTCTCAGCAGAAGATGGCAAAACCAAAACTAAAATTTTCAAATGTGTTCACAACTCTATAAAATTCCCACTTTGCTGCTCATATCTATATACTGTATGTATCAGAATTCTCAGAATTTGAATCTACCCACCTGTAGCCGCGATTGCTGTAATAGAATAAACCAATTATCAGCAATAATGCATCGTCCCCATTGTCCTGATCGCGAGCGAAGCCGCGGGTACCTGCTAGTATATTATAATTGTGAAAGTCTGTGTGTGTGTTAGTTTGTTACCTCTTGACACTAAAACGGCTGGACGGATTTGGATGAAATTTGAAACGGAGACAGCTTATACCCTGGGATAACATATAGGATGCCTTTCACCCAGAAATAAATCATTGTTCCCGTGGAGCGAGCAACATAACAGAAAAGTCACTAAAAATACTCAACTGGGACAAAATATCGAAGTTGTCGCATAAAGAGCGGACACAGCTCATTTTACGCCCCTCGATGCGAGAAACAATACTCGGTAGGTCCCTACGGGACACCGAAAACCACTTTTTAAGGCCCTAAAACCAATATTTTCAAAGATATTCGCAGAAAACTATCTTCGCTCTGATAAACTGAACTAATGGAAAGTCCGTTTCCATGGCAACACTACCTCAAGGTATGACATCCGATTTTATATAAATCCCTATAGGAGGCAATGCCAATCCATTTGTTATCTTTTTCAAGATATATATAAACACAATAAGAACAGGGTAGCGCGCCGGCCTCTCAACTGGGGGCCCTGGGTTCGATTCCCGGCTCCGTCAGAGATTTTTGACACTGACGTGAGGTTTGCAACGGTGTGCATTCAGATTCGTGAGGACAATTGAGTAGCTGTCTGATAGTAAGGCAGCGCCCCGGTCACGAAGAACAACATTAACGGCCGAGGGATACGATGCACTGACCACGCGTCACCACAATATCTGCAGGCCAAATGACTGGGAAGCGGTCGCATTATAGGCCTAAGCCCTTCATGGGCTGTAGTGCCAGGGTTAAAAAAAATAGAGGAAGCGCCTTCTAATACCGCCTTTAAGTTTTAAACACTACAGTAGCGGCTACTAAATAGAGGTAGCGATCAAGCTACGTTCAATTTCATAAACACTGGGCTCACAAATCCCGTATATTTCAGTACAAATATCAGTCTGGTCGTTATGTCAGTAGCAACGAAGCTCTGTGGCGGCTATTGCCGTTTCCGTAACACTAAAGGCATCCCGCCGTCTCATAGTCGGTGGCGTAGTCGGTAGCATGCTGAACTGCTGTGCCCAAGATAGCGGGTTCAAACCCGGCCGAAGTCGTCGGATTTTTTTAAGAGCGTTGAAAATCCTTCAGTATGCCTTCCTTCGGAGGGGAAGTAAAGCCGGCGGTCCCATGTCATAGATTTATGGCATGTAAAAGATCCTTTCACAGACTAAACTTGTGTAAAGCAAAATTGTTAGGTTAGATTTCGTCAGAACGCTCTATCAAAGTTCCAACGTTCACCACTACGTATCATTGATATCTTGTGGCGAAAGTTGGAACTACTTGAAATTGAACGGAACCTGTAGCTCACCCTTTAGGGTGTCCGCTGGAAGCAGCTACAGACTCAGGCGAGCCGAACATGTCTTCGGACACTCCCGGCACTAAAAACCATACGATAAATAAATAGTCAATGTGCACTTATAAAATTGTGAACTACCTTTTGCAAAATTTACACAAGACGTGATTTTGAAAGCACTCTTCTGTATATTGAGGTACAGATATATACCACATGGAAAGATACAATAAAATGTTGGCAAATCTGAGTTTAAGGAACTGCTGTTCAGAATAGGCATTGTGTTAAATCTGCAGAAGCTTTCGGTACAGGTTATGCATCCCATGTTCGTAACATAGATGTTTTCCTTTGACAATGCATCTACACCATGTGCGAGGGCAACGCATTTCAAAGATCTCTAAAAACACAGTAATCAGGAAATTGGAGAAAATGTATAGTGGGAGAGAAGATTCAAGGAGAAATCACTTCGACTCTGTGATTTGCTGATGACATCGTCATCTTGGCCAATACGCCAGAGAATTTGAATGAGTTTTTGAATGGTATGAAATCCGTCTTGAGGAAAGAATTCATGATGAAAATCAATAATTGTAAAACAAAAAAATTGGAATGCAGCCGAAAAAGATCAAAAACCTCTATGGACATCAAATTGGCAGGTGAAACGCTACGGGCAGTAGGAGACGTCTGTTACTTTGGAAGCAAAATAACCAGTGAAGGACGAAGCAAAGAGGATATCAAAAGTAGGTTGGCTCAGGCAAGGACAGCATTTCTACAGAAAAGGAATCGTTTGACATAGAATTGAAGCGATTGAAACGCGGTGTTACAGAAGAATGATGAAGATAGATGGGTAGATAGGGTAACAAATGAAGCGGTATTAAGACGAGTGGGAGAGGAGAGATGTTTCTGGCGATTGCTTATGCAGAGAAGAGATAGGTTGGTACGACACATATTAAGACACCCAGGAATAGCAAGCTTAGTTATGGATGGGAGGGTCGAGCCCAAGAACTGTAGGGGTAGACCAAGGTTAAACAGATTGCCTCGGATGTAGGATGAAGTAGCTATGTAGAGATGAAACGATTAGCTCAGGAGAGGGAGGCATGGAGGTCTGTATCAAACCAGTCAAAAGACTGAAGACTCAAACAAACAACAACAACAATCAGGAATTTTAATTACCCACAGAGGCATCTGGAGAATTTCAATCCCAGGGATGTAACACTGGAAGAGACTGCATAATGTGCTCCAGCGGCCAAGGTGAGAGATATTTCACTATGGGTCTATTAATAGCGACATGTTGTCGTTCAAACCATCAATAATTATGGCAAAATTACATTGTGAATAGCTTAAGGAAAAATACTTTTAAATCCCCATATTCCGATAGATTTGCCATTCCAGTGTGCAAGAGTGCAGTTCCCTTTTCCAACAATATTAGCAATTTCCATTAACAAAGCGCAATGACACACTTAACAGCAGCAGGTGTACAATTAGACAAAACCATTTTTTCCCATGAACAACTGTATGTGGCCTGCTCACGAGTATCCGGACAACATAATTGTTATGTCTCAGCAGAAGATGGCAAAACCAAAAAGTAATTTTCAAATGTGTTCACATAAGGTAACATCTTACCCTGTGGACTTTCTCAACTATATGAAAGTCCCACTTTGCTGCTCATATCAATACACTGTATGTATTAGAATTTTCAGAATTAGAATGGACCCACCTGTAGCCGCGATTGATGTGATAGAATAGACCAATTTTCAGCAATAATGCATCGTCCCAATTGTCTTTATCGCGAGCGAAGCCGCGGGTACCTGCTAGTTATATTATAATTGTGAAAGTCTGTGTGTGTGTGTGTTAGTTTGTTACCTCTTGACACTAAAACGGCTGGACGGATTTGGATGAAATTTGAAATGGAGACAGCTTATACCCTGGGATAACATATAGGCATCCTTTCATCCGGAAATAAATCATTGTTCCCGTGGAACAGGCAACATAACTGAAAAGTCACCAAAAATACTCAACCGGGACAAAATATCGAAGTTGTCGCAAAAAGACCGGACAAAGCTCATTTTACGCCCCTCGATGCAAGGAACAATACTCGGTAGGTCCCTACGGGACACCGAAAACCACATTTTAAGGCCCTAAAACCAACCGTTTCAAAGATATTCGCAGAAAACTATCTTTACTCTGATAAACTGATGAAATAATGGCAAGTCCGTTTCCATGGCAACTGAACCTCACGGTATGACATCCGATTTTATATACATATCCCTGTAGGAGGCAAAGCCAATCAATTTGTTATCTTTTTCAAGATATATATGAACACAATAAGAACAGGGTAACGCGCCTGCCTCTCATCCGGAGGCCCCGGGTTCGATTCTTGGCTCCATCAGAGATTTTAGACACTGACGTGAGGTCTGCAACGGAGTGCACTCAGCTTCGTGAGGACAATTGAGTAGCTGTCTGATAGCGAGGCAGCGCCCTGGTCACGAAGAACAAGACTAACGGCCGAGGGGACACGGTACACTGACCACGCGTCACCACAATATCTGCAGGCCAAATGGCTGGGAAGCGGTCGCATGATAGGCCTAGGCCCTTCATGGTCTGTAGTGCCAGGGGTAAAAAAATAGGGAAAGCGCCTTCTAATACCACCTTTAATTTGTAAACACTACAGTAGCGGCTTCTAGGGAAGCGTGATGGCGCAGTGGCTTAGCTTCTCGCCTTTCACCAGGACGGCCGGGGTTCGAATCCCGGTGACAGCGGGGTGGAATTTTCACCTGGAAAATCACGTGGCGTCAGGAAGAGCATCCGGCCTTAAATCCCCGGCCAAAACCGAAATGAGCCTGGCTGGCTACGGCGACCCCAATTAATTGGGAATAGCTGAAGAAAGTTTTACAGTAGCAGCTACTAAATAAAGGTAGCGATATAGCTACGTTCAATTTCATAAACACTGGGCTCACAAATCCCGTATAGTTAAGTAAAAATAACAGTCTGGTCGTTATTTCAGTAGCAACGAAGCTCTGTGGTGGCTATTGCCGTGTCCGTAACACTTAAGGCATCCCGCCGTCACATACCTCAATGTGCACTTACAAAATTGTGAACCAGTCTATTTTACTGAAAAGAATTTCTACGAGCGAGTATCCACTCCGGCAAAAACCACACTCACTACCTTTTCCAAAATTTACACAAGACATGATTTTTAAAGCACTCTTCTGTGTGTTGAGGTACAGAGATATACCACATGGAAAGATACAATAAAATGTTGGCAAATCTGAGTTCAAGGAACTGCTGTTCAGAATAGGCTTTCGGTGCAGGTTATGCGGCCCATGTTCGTAACATGGAATGTTTTCTTTTGACAATGCATCTACACCATGTGCGAGGGCAACGCATTTCAAAGATCTCTAAAAACAAAATAAACAGGTAGTTGGAGAAAATTTTTAAGTGGGAGCGAAGATTCAAAGAGAAATAATTTCATCTTAGAGATTTGCTGATGAGATCGTCATCTTGACCGATACGCCAGAGGAATTGAATGAGTTTTTGAATGGTATGGACTCCGTCTTGAGGAAATAATTCATGATGGAAATCAATAAATGTAAAGCAAAATTATTGGAATGCAGCCAAAATAAATCAGAAACCTCTATGCACATCAAATTGGCAGGTGAAACGCTACGGGAAGTAGGAGACTTCTGTTACTTAGGAAGAAAAATAGCCAGTGATGGACGAAGCAAAGAGGTTGGCTCAGGCAAGGACATCATTTCTACAGAAAAGGAATCTGTTGACATCGAATATACATTTAGATATTAGGAAGTAATTTTTGAAAGCTTTTGTCTGGAGCGTGACACTATAAGGAAGTGAAACTTGGTCTAATGGTGCAGCAGAAAAGAGGAGAATTGAAGCGTTTGTAATGTGGTGTTACAGGAGAATGATGATGATCAGATGGGTAGATGGGGTAACAAATAAAGAGCTATTAAGAGGAGTGGGAGTGGAGAGATGTTTCTGGCGACTGCTATTGAAGAGAAGATATAGGTTGGTACGACACATATTAAGACACCCAGAAATAGCAAGCTTAGTTATGGATGGGAGGGTTAAGGACAAGAACTGTAGGGTAGACCAGGATAAAACAGATTGCCTCGGATGTAGGGTGTGGTAGCGATATAGAGATGAAACGATTAGCTCAGGAGAGGGAGTCATGGAGGGCTGCATCAGTCCAGTCAAGAAACTGAAGACTCAAACAACAACAGTTGGGAATTTTAATTACTTAGAGAGGCATGTGAGGCAAAAGGTTTGTTGGAGAATTTCAATCCCTGGGATGTAACACTGGAAGAGAGTGCATAATGTACATCAACGGCCAAGGTAAGAGATATTTTACTATAGGTAAGGAAAAATACTTTTGATTCCCCATATTCCGATAGATTTGCCATTCCAGTGTGCAAGAGTGCAGTTCCCTCTTCAAACAATATTCGCAATTTCTATTAACAAAGCGCAATCGCACACACTTAACAGCAGGTGTACAATTGCATCGTTCCCATTGACTTGATCGCGAGCGAAGCCGCGGGTACCTGCTAGTATTATATGAATTGCAGTCAATGGCCTTAGCAGGGTATTTAAATCAAACGCCCGTAGGCTCCCAGCAAGTTCGTATTTCTGATAGTCTCAATTTTGGCTACCAGATGACATTGTTACTGACACCTAGCGGCGAAAGTTGGAACTTGATAGAGCAATGCACGGCCGACTGAATGCGCTCATACCGGCCTAGACAATGTGACCTTTTTCATGAAATCTTGTTAGTTACTCAACTGCTCACACAGCGCTGTTCACCAAGCATTGCACGACTAAGACTTATCTCTTCTTAGTGTAAAACAAAGTCCCCGATTCTTGGATATCACGGGTAATCTCGAGAACCACTGGATGGATTTTGATGCGGCTTTCACCATTCTGTACAGGTAATATCGAGGAAGATTTCTGTAGAAAATAATTTATTTATGATCAAAGGGAGCCAAGCAGTAACGATTTTAGATTTCAGTGAATAGGTCGAAGAAAGAACTTGACGTCCGTACGCTTTATAAGCTTACGCTGGACAAACCGTTAAAAATATCAATATACTATGAGTGTAAGAATTGTTCAGCATGAAAAATTGTACAAAAAAGTCCGCGTGAGCATATCTCTATCTTCGATACATCGCCCACTATAAGTGTTTTTAGTTTGGACGGGAGGGGGATTTGTCTTGCACCTCGCCATTCTTAAATTACGTCTGACAGGAATTCCTTGCACATTCATAACTGTTCCCGGGCGAAGCCGGGGCGGGTTGCTAGTACATTATTATATTATCATTATAATTCCCACAATATCAAAATGCAAATTATATCACAAAATGAAATAGCGTGCTAATAAATATAAGAGAAATTAGACATACCTTGCACCTCGTTACAGTTGAATTCGATCAGAATCACTCGGTTTTCATTAAAGTTTATGCATTTTTCTGCTGAACGGTTTGGAAGTTCGGCAACAGGAAACTAGGACTGTTATTTACTTAAAATATTCATTTTTGTATTTTTGTACTATTTGTGTTCATGATTTCATTACATTGTCAGAATTACCGACAGTAGTGGCTACGCTGGCTAAAGGGCAGCGTTAGGCCATGGGGTCAAGCTCTCTGCTGACTCGGTAGACGCGTGGGTTCAAGCCCCACCGTCGGCCGTCCTTGAAATGATTTTCCGTGGTTTCCCATTTTTCAACACTAGGCAAATCTGGGACGGTACCTTCTAACAGGCCACGGCCGCTTCCTTCCACATCCTTGCCCAGTTTCATTCATCTTCATCCATTCCATCTCTCATCCTGACGCGCAGGTCTCCCACGGGCGTCGACTAGAAAGACCTGCACTCGGCCTCTCAGGAGACCACACGAAAAAAATGTCAGAATTAATGCTTTAATTAGTAGGGTATACTATTCAGTGTACCTATTATAAATAAAAACCGTGAGGTTTCTCACCTCCCCATATTACGAAACCCGGTTGCCTAATACGAGGAAAGTGCACTTTTAAAGTTAACAATAATATCAGAGGGTATTACAACACCAAACGTGCCCATATTTGTAATATACATAGTATATCGCCTGAGATTTACATTGGTGAGAAAACCAAAATTATTCCGTTCCTTCTTATGTCTAATGTGAGCCCTATAAAAAAACTCCCCATATTTGGCGACTTTCCTCTACCCATTTTTAGAAGATACCTTATGCACTGGACAGCTGAATCCGTGATTAATTGTATAGGTAGCTTCGTAAGTCTCAGAACTCAGGAAGTCCTTTCTAGCAGCGTTACTAGCAGCTTTCAATGTTTCAAGGTAAGAAAGAAAATATTCCTCTAGCCAGTTTAGGCGACTGACATTTAATGAGAAAAAATGCCCTTTATCTGGATTTCTAGACTGAATATGATGATATGTGATGCTTACGTCATGCATAGCGAACCATTTATTAACGTTTTTCAAAAAAATGGTTGCTTCTGCGTCCATGAATGTGTACGCTTCCGGGTGCATGCCTATATTTTCTTTTAGTGTACTAATGCCACCAATAACTTCTGACGAGAACACTTCCTTGGCACACCGAACATTCATTTTTTCAAATTTAGTGGGTTCGATGTGTTTTTTAGTGAGGTGTCTGACCGGTTTGACGATCTCACCCTTTTGCATTGTGTATAGTAATGGCAAGTATTTCCCTGAAATTATTCCAGTACCATCAGTCATCTCTCGTTACAGAAACTGCGTTCTAATGTGGTTTTTTTTTAGAATGTGACAATGATCAAAACTAGGGAATACATTCCTAGACTCGTCGTATGGGTGATTGACCATTGGTTGCAAATTCCCTCCCCCTAAATGCCTCATCATTGTAGTGTTAGTTTTGTGATTATAAGAGACAGTTATTATAATTATGAAACCACATTGTTCAACCTCGAGAATAACGTCCAGCAGGAGTTTATGTAAGTCCCGTCCTGACAGCTGCTTCGTGAAAAAGAAGTCACACGGTATCTGATAATTTGTCGAAAGATCTCTTAGCACAAAACACCACACACGATTAGCTGCTACTTGTTCCCGGCTGTAATTTTGATCCTCTCTTTCCTTTTAATGGGACGGTGTTGGAGTAGTGTCCTTGTACCCGAAGAAGGTGCAAGGTATGTCTAATTTCTCTTAGATTTATTAGCACGCTATTTTATTTTGTGATATAATTTTAATTTGATAATGCGGAAATTATCATGATAATAATTATATAGTGTCACTAGCAACCCGCCCCGGCTTCGTCCGGGAACAGTTATGAATGTGCAAGGAATTCCTGTCAGACGTAATTTAAGAATGGCGAGGTGCAAGCCAAATGCCCCTCCCGTCCAAACTAAAAACACTTATAGTGGGCGATGTATCGAAGATAGAGATATGCTCTCGCGGACTTTTTTGTAGAATTTCTCACGCTGAACAATTCTTACACTCATAATATAATGATATTTTTAACGGTTCGCCCAGCGTAGGCTTAAAAAGCGCACGGACGCCAGGCTATTGTTTCGACCTTTTCACTGAAATCGTTACTGCTTGGCTCCCTTTGGTCATAAATAAATTATTTTCTACACAAATCTTCCTCGAGATCACCTTTACAGAATGGTGAAAGCAGCATCAAAATCCATCCAGTGGTTCTTGAGATTACACATTTAATATACGTACTGTACAGTTGATTCCTTATCGCGCCTATAATGGGAGGGGAGTGCGCTCTACCGGCAACGAGTAGAAACTTTCCAATTACATGTTATACATGGGTTCTGACTGGGAATGTCAAGGCCGGTATAGAGCGCAGCTCGTATTCAGTCGGCCGTGAGCAATGATAGGGCATTCACTGGATCAACACAGGACTTTGTGATAGCATCTACTGAAGCCACACGATGGCTAGAAAATTTGTATATTAATCATTGAACACCCTTTCCCTTTTAGGTAGATTTCATTAGAAAGCTAACTATTGCAATGGGTACCATGTTTCGACTTCCGGAAAATTTCGACATATCTTCGCGTTTCACATCCCCCAGACCCCAAAACCACCATCAGTTCAAAAGTTTATATATAATTTATGTATATATATATATATATATATATATATATATATATATATCAGTTTCTTGTGGACACGATTACTGCCGTAATTTTGCACCAATCACTTTGATTTTTTTACATAAGATTTATCCCTATAAAATGTCGGTCGAGTTCGTTAATGGGCAAAATCGGTCGAAGGGGGTAAAAATGGGGGGCTTTTTTCGAAAAAGTGAAATTTCGCTATAACTCGCTTAATACGTGAAATATCGAATCCATTCAAAGTTCATAATATGTGTCGGATAAGTGCCAAAAATGTATGTCACATAAGTTTTTTGATAGCACTAACCATTGACCAAAGGGGTGAAAAAAGTGGGTTTTTCGGGAAACATTAATCATATCTCTCTTAATAGGCACAATATCAAAACCGTACAAAATGGACAATATTCCTCCAATAATTACCTAAAACTTTTGTCTGAAAGAATTTTCGATATGACCCACCATTACGCCACGGAGTGAGCAAAATGATTTAAATTATAAGAAAATTCCAAGTGCCAAGAGTGGTTGCCATGACAACTTTACTTTTAATTGATAAGGGATGAGCCATCAGCAGTTGCTATGACAACGCCACTGCACGAGATCACATTCTGTTTTCATATGTCTGTGGGAAGCGACTTCGGTATCGGAACTGGTAGCATGCTGAACTTCTATGCCCAAGGTGCGGGTTCAAACCCGGCTGAAGTCGTCGGATTTACTAAGAGCGCCAAAAAATCCTGAGTATGCTTTCCTTCGGAGGGGAAGTTCCAACGTTCGTTGCGAGTTGATGGTTCCGGTGGCATCTAGTAGCCAAGTTCACAGCTAGGTGTCGTTGATGGTAGTATTTTAAATTATGTAGCCTATTTTAGGTAGATTTCATCAGAAAGCTAACTATTGCAATGAGTGCCATGTTTCGACTTCCGGAAAATTTCGACATATCTTCGCATTTCACATCCCCCAGACCCCAAACCACCGTCAGTTCAAAAGTTTATATATATGTGTGTGTATATATATGCATGTATATCAGTTTCTTGTGGACACGATAACTGCCGTAATTTTGCACCAATCACTTTAATGTTTTACATAATATGTAACCCCTTAAAAAATCGGTCTTTTTCGTTAATGGGCAAAATCGGTTAAAGGGGGTGAAAATGGGGCGGGGGGCTTTTTTTTCGAAAAAGTGAAATGTCGCTATAACTCTCTTAATACGTGAAATATCGAATCAATTCAAAGTTCATAATATTTGTATATATATCAAATAGTTTTTTTGATAGCACCAACCATTGACCAAAGGGGTGGAAAAATGTGTTTTTTTTTCGGGAAATATTAATCATATCTCTCTTAATAGGCACAATATCAAACCCGTACATAATGGAAAATATTCCCCTAATAATTACCTAAAACTTTGTCTGAAAGAATTTTTGATCTGACCTACCATTACGCCAAGGGATGAGAAAAATGATTTCGGAATTAAAGAACATGCCAAGTGCCATCAGAGGTTACCGTGACAAAGCTTCTAAATTGATGAGGGATGAGCTATCAGAGGTTGCCAAGACAACGCCATTGCACGAGATCACATTCATTTTTCCATCTGACTGTGGGAAGCGGCTAACTGGTAGCATGCTGAACTTATATGCCCAAGGTCGCTGGTTCAAAGCTGGCCAAAGTCGTCGGATTTTCTAAGAGCGCTAAAAATCCCTCAGCTTGCTTTCCTTTGGAGGAGAAGTTCCAACGTTCGTTGCAAGTTGCTGGTTGCGGTGGCATCTAGTAGCCAAGTTCACAGATAGGTGTCGTTCACGTTAGTATAAGGTACAAAATTAGGAACTACTACTTAAAATTGACCGTCTACAGACCTTACCTGAATTACAGACTAATACAGTCATCACAATTAACACCGTTTATTATTTTCTACACACCCGGGGTTACATGACCACGTTGTCGCAGCCCCTAAACTGAGGAACCAACAAAAATCTCTGCGGGAGATAAAATTTTGCGAGAAGAAGTAACAGACTGTCAGATAGTTACACATCAGTTCCAAACCTTGCATAAGGACAGGGTGATCACAAGTATAACAAGTAGTTCCGTGAAGAACTATACAGCCTATTTTCATATATCTTACTTATGTTAATTGCCTCTATCTACATACCAAATTTCAGTTTGCGGATGGTCACTATGTTGGATTTTATATATGTAGGTCCTAGAGTTATGTACGTGTAGCATTCAATCGCATGATTAGGACACAAGAAGTAACAAGGAGATTTTAAAAAATTTCGCTCAGCTGCCATCTTGTGGTTATGGAAACAATTGAAATAAATTAGATGCCAGTGGATTAACATTCGTATAAGGATTTACTGTACCAAATTTCACTGCACTCAGATGGTTTAATTGCGAGAAACGTCCATGTGAATGTTTATACTTCGCGTCGCCGCCATGTTGGATTTGTGATCACCAGGTTATTTAAAGTCCTACAGGTGAACTTAAGTTCATAGCCCCTATGAACATAAAAATCAGTTTGATTGCTATAATAGATTCGTAGATATTCAGAGCCGTCTAAATATTTCGGATGGTCGCCATGTTGGATTGTTAAATGTATAGGCCATGGAGTCATGTACCATTAAAGGAAAATTATTGCGTAGGTTCATTATTCAAACATTCACTTCGATCGCATGACTACGACACAAGAAATAAAAACTTAATTTTAAAATTTGCACAGCCGCCATCTTGAGGTTATGTAAACAATTGAACTAAATTAGATACCAGTGCATTACAATGTGTATAAACATTTCCTGTACCAGATTTCATTCTGTTTGGAACATTAAATCGCGAGTAAGGTCTATTTAAAATCAAATTCGCTTGGCCGCCATGTTTGTTTTGTAGTTAACCGGTTTTTTAAAGTCTTATAGATGAACTTCCAGTAGCGCCCTTTATCTCCGTACAAAATTTCAGGGTGATACCGCTAATAGTTTTAGAGATATAGAATGCCGGAGAAATATTTCGCACAGCCGCCATCTTCTGGTTATGTAAACAATTGAACGAAGTTAGATGTCGGTGCATTAGAATGTGTATAAACATATACTGTACCAAGTTTTATTGCGTTTGGTTGGTTAAATCGCGAGAAACGTCTATTTAAAAGTCGCAAATTCGCTTGGCCGCCATGTTGGTTTTGTAGTTACCAGTTTTTCAAAAGTCACATTGGTGAATTTCTAGTAGTTACCTTTATCACCGTAAAAACATCCAGGGTGATGTCGGTAATAGTTTGGGAGATATTGAATGCTGGTGAAATATTTCGCACAGCCGCCATGTTGGATTGATGAGACGTAACAAAATTTCAAGGGCACGGTCGGGGTCGCCCGGAATAGTGCTATGAACTTACCGAGTTTCATTGAAATCTCTCCAGCCGTTTAGAATTTATTAGGGCGGGGGGGACACACCACACACACCTCACACACACACACACACACACACACACACACGCACGCACACACACGGACAAAAGGTGATCTCATAAGCATATTTTTTCAAAATTGAAAATAGGCTAAAAATGAACCCCGAATGACAAGAAGGTTACCATCCCCATAAGACAATAAAATGATAAAAATATGCATACAAAAACGAAAAAAAGTTGATTTTTAACCTCTAAATGTAAAATACTTTCTTGCAATCAATGAGGTCTGATCCTCCTACGAAAACCTGCATATTTTGCCTATTATAGCCAATCCCCTAGTTTCCCCGGTGAAATCTACCTCCGCCTTCCGGCGTGCCGAGAGGATTTTTTTTTTAGCGTATGGCTTTTAGTTCCGGGAGTGTCCGAGGACATGTACGGCTCGCCAGTTTTGTAGCTGCTTCGAGACGGACACCCAATGGGTGAGCTACAAGTACCGTTGTGGAGGAAAGTTGGAATGTAAGGACGAGGAGTTGGAAGGTAGCGGCTGTGGCCTATAGATAGGGACCAACCCCGGCATTTGCCTGGAAGGAATATGGGAAACCACAGAAGACCATCTCTAAGGTTGCCGGCGGGGGGATTCGAACCTCCTCGCCTCCCGGATGTGAGTGACTGCCAGCAGTCATGCCGTAACGACCACGGCTAACTCACCCGGTACCCTTTCCCTTGCATGACTGTTACAGTTTTAATGGGTTACCTTCTGTATACATGTATATTGTTTATGTTCATTGTTTTGTGTAGTACCATACGCTAAAAATAATAATAACCAAATAACCTACAAATTTGGCTACACACTACCAATTGTAGTGGTAGGTTCTTTTACATCCCATAAATCTATGACATGGGCCTGCCGGCTTTACATCCTCTCTGAAGGAAGGCGTACTGAAGGATTTTTATGTAAATATAGGAGGAAGGAAACAATTATTCTTATATCTCTATTGCCGCTTTCTTTCGTCCCGGGGTATGTATTGAGAGACTGATCTTAAAGGTCCTGGGTTAGATGGGCAGCTCTGTAATGAAATGGAATTATTATCTGAGAACACGGACCAGCCGCGGTGGCCGAGAGTGCTAACGTGCTACCTCGTGCCTCGCTCGTATCGGGAGATCGTGGGTTCGAATCCCACCTCGGCCGTCCTGAAAGGGGTTTTCGTGGTTTCCCATTTTCACCACCAGGCAAATTCCGGGACGGTTCCTTTCAATAGGTCCACGGCCGATTTCCTTCCAATATCCCTTCCCTGACCCGTCCTGAATAGAAAAGTACATGGTCATTGGCTGCATTAATAAAAATATCTGAGAACACATAGCCTCGTGAGGCAGAACTGTGGAGAGGTGGATTTGATTCCTTCTTCAACCATCCTAGAAGTGGTTTTCCGTGATTTCCCACGTCAATTCCAGGAAAATGCTGACATGTTGTAACATAAGGCCATTGCCGCTTCCTTTCTAAGCCTAGTCACAAACACTGCTACACAGGTTATTAAACAAGTTTATTAAACAAAATAGATTTCACACACCCACGTAAGGGGGATAAATGACCTCAATGTCGCAACGAATCAATAACAAATACGATCTTGTATAAATAACCCCTGGCACTACAGCCCTTGAAGGGCCTAGGCCTACCAAGCAACCGCTGCCCAGCCAATTGGCCTGCAGGTATTGGGGAAACGCATGGTCAGCGGATCCCCTCGGCCATTAATCTTGGTTTACGTGACCGGGGTGCTGCTTCACTGTCAGGCAGCTACTCAATTGTCCATACGAGGCTGAGTGCACCCCGTTCCAGCCTTCACGTCAGTTTCTAAAATCCCTGACAGAGCCGGGAATCGAACCCTGCGCCTCCGTGTGTGAGACAGGCGCGCTACCCCAACACCACGGGGCCGGAACAACAAACTTAAACTTAGGAGAATGATGGAATCGTACCGGGTGTTGCCAGAAGCCAGGACGAAATGCGTCTTCAGGAAAGGAGTCCCCCTGGCGACACACATATGACAAGTCTAAGAGACAATGAAGAGGCAGAATCCTTGCCAATTCTTAGCTACTATATTTGCTTGCGTGTATTTGAGCCTTATAGTCCAGTGCAATTAGACAAAATTGACCTCTGACTCGGACAAATTAATAACAAGCTGAAAATTGGTGGAAACGTTAAGAACAATGTCCTAAATGAAATCCCAAAAGTTCCAAAAAATCCGAGCTGGGGAAAAGCCGCCATCTTGAAAAAAACACCGCCATCTTGGATTTTTCGGTTCTTGGCCATATATTTCGAACTAGTGGTCCTAGCGAGGTCAGACTGGTGTCAAATTGACCATATTTTACTGTCAAAGTCTCGGAAACATTAATAAGATATGCTAGACGCATTCTTACAGCTTTTTTAATTTATTTTAGTACTGTTAATAATATAAATAGTGTGTTTAAAGTTCGATTTTTACCTGTTTTTACGCACTAACTTAGTAAAGTTATCTGAATTGGAGGAATAAGAGTTATTCTAAAGATTAAATGAATGTACAAACTTATCGCCTTCAAATCCGTCGACGATTCACACTTGCCTCCCTTATGCAGCAGAGCAGAGCGAAGCTAGAAACCAGTCCTGTGTGGTAACGTTTGACCAACCGCTCTATGCAAAAGCTTTGGATATCGTACTCTCGGCCGATGAAAATAGCCCCTTATCAAATATCACTTTGCGGCTTGGAGGTTTCCACCTCTTGATGTCTTTATGGGCTCTGTAGGATCTTTAATGGCTGGAAGTGGCTTAGAGGACTTGTGGGTGGAAATTTATGCAATGAATTCGGTAATTCACATGATGACTGGACACGCGTATGCTCGATCAATCCGTGCCCACTTACTGACTCAAGTTGCTCTCGCCAGTGTCCTCATCGACGACATAAAAGGAGATACGATTTTAACCAAAGACCTTAAAGCAGTTCACCGAAAGGTACTTTTAGGGGAAGAAACAGTTGCAAGCATCCGCAACACTGCATGTCTCGCCGACGCCCCCAGGCGGTTTTACACCAAGTTCGACGAAGTCACCAAATCAGGTCGCACAGCAAAATTGTGGACTGAGTATTTCAAAATGGAAACCAACATGCGTCTTTTCGTGAGAGCCGAACGTTCGGGGGACTGGAATCTTCACCTGTATTGTGTGCAGAGCATGATTCCATACTTACATGCTGCAGGGCATTTTAATTATGCCTAATACGCTTACATTTATCTCCAGCAAATGTTGAGGATAAATGAAACCATGACTGCGTCCAAAATCGAACAATTTGTGACGAAAGGCTTCTTCACCGTCCGAAGATCCGACAAATTCTGGTGTGGAGTTTGGACGGATATGGCAATCGAACTGATGCTGATGCGTACTATGAAGTCAGCGGGAGGACTGACACACGGCCGCGGAAGGTCTGAAGAGGTGATAGCTCGATGGGTGACCGCCATGCCTGCAACGTCTGGTATTGTCGATGCAATGGAACGCTTCAGTGAAATTTTCTCTGAAACTTGCGATCAACACGTCGAACTTCGGGAGACACGACAAGCCAGAGACAAAGGGGATGTTGACAAGATGACAGAGTGGCTGCGTTCTCACAACCCTTTCGTGGAACTTCCTCTTCTTCTGTCTCTGCGTACACGTGTGGTTGCCGACGACACCGTGAACTGCGACGAAGCCCACGCCCTTAGTTTGCAAGCCTTGAAGTCAATCGTAGGTCAATGCCTCAGCGACGTCCACTTGAAGAGGAAGGATAAATTTAGTTCCCTTGGAAGTATGGCCAAGAAAACTAAAATTAAGGACACCACAGTGGAAATAGACCCGAACCAACTGTTTCATCGCCTCCTTTGCAAAATACGAAGTAAAGAAGAGCTTTCAACGTACTTGACTTACGAGTTGGCCGCAAGACCACCAGCTCTATTTGATGGCAAACTTTTGCGGAAAGGCACAAAGTCCAAGCTCATCACTGTTTTAGAAGAGTTTTCAAGCTGCGAAGAAGCTTTGCCATCAAACTCTGTGTTCACGGTCGACGAAGGTTTCCTTCTGCATCGAGTTGTTTTGACCTGTCCTGCAACGTACTCCCAAATTTGCCAGCAATACGTCAATTATATTGAAATCCATTTTGGCAAAAAGACAACCGTTGTGTTTGATGCCTATGGTGTCCCGACAACCAAAGATGCAGAACATGCCAGGAGAACTGGCAAGGAGGCACCAGACGCAGTTATGGAAAATTTCACGCCAACTACTGTACCACAAGGAGTGTTTTTATCAAACGAGAACAAGACGCGTTTCATTGCTCCCCTATCAAAACACCTTACAACAGCAGGCATTGAGGTTATTCAAGCAGAAGACGACGCTGATACCCTGATCGTTTCAACGGCAGCTGAAACTTCAAGGAAAACAGAAGTCAGTTCTGTGATTGTGGGAGAAGATACTGAACTGCTCGTCTTGACGGTTTCTGTTCCTGATGTTCACGAAGACATTTCCATGTTTATGCCGGAAAGAGGAATGGAAAAAACAAGATTTTCAAAAGCGGAAAACTCAAGTCTGGCCTTGGAAGCTTGCTTCCAATTCTCCCTTTCTTCCACGCTGCTACTGGTTGTGACACCACATCCGCCCCCTTTAGAAAGGAAAAATCCTTCAAGCAGCTTAAAGAAAACGCTTAATTGCGCAGTAAGGTCCATGTTTTCAACAAGCCAGATGCATCGCACAAAGAAATCGCTGCAGCAGGAGAGGCTTTCTTTCTTTCCTTATATGGATGCCCCATAACTAGCCGATTGGACAGCACAACTGCAGATCCGGATGTGAGCGCTAATGCGCTTGCCTACTGAGTGCCTACGCTGCACAACAATGAGCGGATACTGTGTTGGTCACGGATGTGCGAACCGCCCAGAGGAGAGCATCGACGTTGACGACCCTGACGATCTTGTGCTTTAATACGAGGGCAAGTTATTTCGAAATATATATAGACATTATCTGCACAAAAGATAAAATTCTCACTGTTCCTTTTTTTACAGATCTCATGGAACCACCAAACGACGGAAACCGTTAAGCATTACAAGTCAAAGCTTACATCTCTCATAGTGTCTCTGTATTTAATACTGACAATAATTTAAGCATTTTAGATGTGATACGCACAATTTCAAGAATATGATTTATAATTTTAGGTTTAAATACATTATTTGCATTGGCAGTTTTTAGGTATTGTAACAGGAACGGTCAAAATCGAACTTTAAACACTCTATTTATGTTAATAGTACTTAAATGAATAAAACAGCTGTACAAACGCGTCTAACATATTTTATTAATGTTCCTGGGACTTTGGTAGTAAAATCCGGTCAATTTGACACCAGTCTGACCTTGCTAGGACCACTTGTTTGAAAGATATGGCCAAAAACGGAAACATCCAAGATGGCGGCTTTTAGCTCTGATTTTTTGGGACTTTTGGGATTTCGTTTAGGACATTGTTCTTAACGTTTCCACCAATTTTCAGCTTGTAATTAATTTTGTCCAGGTTAAAACTAATTTCACTGGACTATTAAGATTGGTTGGATACATCTGTCCATGCCTCCCTGTTCTGAGGAACTAATGGTTTTATCTCTACAAAGCTACCGCACCCTATATCGGAGGCAATATTTTTATCTGGTTACTCAGTTTTGTATTTTGCACATTGTGCGCTTTTTCAATAACAATAATAATAATATTTTCCTACCCCTACAGTTCATGTCCTCAACCCTTCCTTCCAGAATTAAATTTTCTATTTATGCCTATCTTAGTATGTGTCATACCAACCACTCTCTTCTCTTGTATAGTACTCGTCAGAACCATCTCTCCTCCACTACTAGTCTTAATACCTCTTAATTCTCACTAATTGCCATCTTGTAAATATAAATGTAAATATAATCCAGTATATATAGTGGGGGCTCTGACGCATCCCGAATGCGATGTGGGGCTTTGCTCTTTTCAGAGAATCCCTTCAGTGTACTGTAAATATAGTGTAAGGCACTGTTGAATAAATATGAAATGAAATGAAAAAAATACATATTTATTGGATTAAGTCGTGAGAAGAGAAAAATGAAATGTTGGAAAACTGGAATCTAGTCTAATAATTTGCATACCTCAGTATTGTACCCAATCGGAGATGGTACAATATTGAACCAATGATTATTTGATGGAAAAGAAGCAAGCCATAGCGCTAAGAAAAGATTTTTACAGATGGTTAACGTGGAACAAAGATTGAGAAGAGAGCAGATGGTATATTTTAAGTCCGTAGAAACCAATAAATACCCATTAAGATTGACAGTTTTCATTATAGCATAAACACGGGGAGCCATTCAGAAGGGCTGCAGGAGAAGAAATTGGTCGCAGTGAAGTGCTCTTAATATTCCAAAACGCAGCACGTTTGAAAGGATATATGACAAGAAAAGTGGCAGCATTAAACGTGTACAGAGGAAGGGGAATCCCCCGTCTTATAATAAGGAAATTGGCCGAGAACAATTTTGCTAGCCACAAAAGTACAATTCTAAAACCAGATTATTGAATCTCCCAGGGAACGGGATTTTTGAGTGTGTTTAAAGTCTTCAATACATGCACAGACAAAAACTGCTGATTAAGATTGCGTCATTTGAAGAGGGCGAAGTGATCCTCGGAGAGAGTGAGTAAATCGACCAGGCCCCGGAACGAGAATAAAAACGTTTTTAAATAATTATAAATAATCAGACGATCGAATCTTGATCCACCAAAAATAAATCGTACATTTAGGATATTCCTCACCTGAAAATAATTTTGGAAAGATAATCAGAGCAGGGAATCAAATTTTGAGCTGAATAAGTAATTAAGGGACTGCATTTTGCCCCAAACTAAATATAAGGGCTCCGAGCAAAGACAAAGTTAGTTCAGCTTGGACCTCGACGGAGGAGGTTACGTCAGTCGATATTGAGGCTTCAGTGCAGAGGCACGTTACGTTGAGTCGATCTTACTCCTCGGTGCAGGCACGTCACGCTAACAGTTCATCCTGAGGCTCGGAGGAGTCACGTCACGCTACGTTACAGTTGTCTAATACGCCTAAGTGAGGGCACGTCATTAACAGTCATATACTGGACCTCGAAGAAGGCCACGTTATACCAGTCATTTTGTGGACTCTAGTAAGAAACATATAGGTTCGAGACCACGATATAGTAATTTGAGGACTATAAACAAAGCTACGATACGACAAGTAAAGACATTGTCAAGTATAGGTCCCAGAAGGGAGCCTTGTTATCAGTTATCACATCAGGAAGTTTTAATAAGTTAAACGTCGGAGACATTGGTTCGAAACAGAAATAGAAATACTCAACGGAGTACGCAACAGAGAAATACAGTGATATGAAGTATACGGACCTCATGGGGGCCAAGTTAGCACGAAAACGATAGGTTCGCGATAAAGGGGAACCTTAGAATGAAAAGATAGAGCTACGGCGGAAACAGGCAAACAGGTAATAGTAAAGAAGTGAGAGAAGGTCTATGTAAAGGAACAGTTCGAACAGAGACTATAAACTGTGAATTCGAGAAATAGGAGAGATACCGGAGGAGTAGGATACACACGTTCGATTCTAGGATAAGGCGGCAGAGGAAAGAGACTTTCAAACTAGGAGCATCGGTAGGAATTATCGTCAGCGGTCGAAGGAACTTTCTTCACGGCTGAGACATGATACGTGTGAAATAGTGATTGTGAAAATAGGAAATAGGTGTACATCCCAGTTTAATAAGGGATATATATATTTTTGTGTGTAATGTGTTAACGTTAAGAAAAATGTGTCAGTGTAAGAAAAGTATTAAGAATATGAAGAGTGTATATGAAGTTAGTGTTATGTGTTGCTAAAAGAAATGCAAGATGGGCCAACCCATCCTAAGATTTGGTCATCCACCTGAGCAGGAGAAGGGGTAAGTGACGAAACTTCATTACCATATGCTATATCGCGGACTAAATAATGAAATGAAAAGTAATTGTATCCATGAATTAAGATGTTATTGTTTGAGAAATGTATTGTAAAATGTAAAATCAGTGAAACCCATAATAATGAATGAAACGTAGTTAATGAGATCTTGGAGGAGGAAATCAGATATACAATTGGACCAATGGCAGGTCAGTATACCATGTAAATTGAGTTTTATACTCCAGAATAAATGTAAATTGAGTTTGTTATACTCCAGAATAATAATATTGAGTTTTTATAACACAGAATAATAATAATATTGAGTTTGTATACTACAGAATAATAAATGAATAATGAGTTGTTATAATTGAAATGTTGAGCGAATGATGAGCTTTTATAGATCGGAATAATGGAAATATTGAATGAATAACGATGGTTAGGTACCGTAATAATTGAAGGATTAAGTAGTAATGATTGTTGTATACCTTAAATAATTGAAAGATTAGATAAATGGTGATTTTTGGACACCTCGATAAAGTAATTGTGAAAGTTATAGGCTGTTACGCCATGTTAAAGGGAAGTTCAATTATTGATAGGAATACCTAATTAAATAGACCGTAAATGAAGGCAAGTTGTTAAATGAATTGAAGTTGATGAATGATGACTATCCAAGCAGATAATTGTGCCAATAAATGGACAAAAGTAAGTGATAAACTCAAGCTAGGAGTAAATATGCATAGTTAGTTCATACGCATTTTTCGGGAGATCAGTCTACGGAGTCGGTTCGTAGGATGAATTTGGGTAGCGACCAGAGAGTGGATGTAGGGGATTCCCACTGAAATAGCTGTATGTGTGTGTTGTATTGTTGTTGAATCTGCATTGTAAGTCTGGATGAATGTATTGTTTATGCCGAAGGCCGGGGCTTAGGAGAAAGATTCCTCCCCCAAGTCATTCGTGCATTTAATGGGCGGATAAGCATTGCGCGTTGGACCGTGCCATTTCTTCATGTTATTCTCATGCCAACATTGCCTTAATTATTGCCAAAGCGGGCGTGGTACGCTGAGAGCGGGTGTTCTATATTACCGACCAATTAAAAATCTCTGAATAAATGTATAGATGAACTAACGCACAAAGTGATGTAATTTGGAAGTAAGAAGTGAAGTAGTTGCAAAGGTAGGAATATTATAAAGAAACTTGGATAATCATTGAGCCGGGTAAAGCGAGATCTAGTAATGAATGAATAAATGAAAGCCTTCCGAGTTGTACGGGTCGTTTGTTGTGGTAATAAATAATGTGTGAACGAGCAGGCTGAGGGGAGGCGCAACCTTGCCCTGCAGACCTTGTTCTTGGAAGGGACAGTAAGGGTCTTTTATGAGGAAGCGGCAGACACCTAGGCACGTGGTTTGACTAGTAATTAACGGTGCAAAGTTTAAATTATTTAATGATGAGAGCTACAGTGCTCAAACTTATATTTTTGAATGGCTGAGGATTAGGTGAGTATTTCCAGCTAAAATTGTAATGAATTCTTTCAAATTTGACAATAATGGTCAAAATAATTGGGTAAAGAAAGTATGTTGAATTTGATCTCAGATGGGAACAAGTCCACTGAGGAATGATGCGCGATGTAACATGAATAACTAACCCTGATAGCATGAGAAAGAATGGTGTTGTAAAGAACGGGATTCGATCCCAGTCATGGAAAGTATTGTGTTGCAAGGAATTGGAACCTAAGTCTTGATGGAAGTGGGAATTGTTAAGCTTAAATATGCTAAAATGGAATGTTGATGAATAAATTATTGAAGTTGATAACCCAAGGGGAGTAAATAAAGTAAATGTCTCACAAGCCTTAGAGAAACCAGTTGAATGTGTGAAAGGCACGCTTTATGGCTTAAATAATAATCATTCCCAGTTAAAGACAATGAGAAGGGAATTGAGCAAGATAAAGTTTAGGATAGTTTTGGACAGTTTGTCAAGATACTTTTATGTTTTTATTGATGTGTTTTTTTGTAATTTTTATTGATGGATTTTTGTGACTTTTATTGATGGATTTATTGGATTTAGTCCAAATGTATTTGTTTATGTAATATTGTTTGTGGGTGCTTCCCGTAAGGAAAATAAATCAAGTTTTAAGTTAATATGTGAGTTTTTGTAGTGGTCTTGTTGACCTAAAGGTGACTCATTATCTGAATGTACGGTCATACGGTGGGATGAACGTAACACCCCCGAAAGCCGTGAGTTATTCTGGGATATGACCAAGCAGTCTCCGTAGTTACATACGGGCGCAGTATGTATATACCAGGTGGTCCATTTGCCCCCTACAATCTACTTGTAGGTATCCCGCATGTAGGGGAAAGTGGGGAATAAGCGGGTAGTCGGGTTCAAACCGGGTACGCCAATTCTGGCTCAGTTATTGCTTCTAACTGGCGGCCGACAGCCAAACATAATTACTAAGGCCAAGGTGAAGCTGCGGGGAGCTCGCCAATCCACTGTGGAGATTTGTTCAGTAATGACGAATGATTTTGTATTTTTGTGATTTCTTGTTTCAACTTTCTGTTAAATTGCATCAATTACTACCGAAGTACTACAGCAGAAAGAGTGAAGGCAAGTGCATTCTATGTAGCTTATTTCTTTAGGCTTACGATGGTATGGGTGTATTGAAGATTAAAATCGATTTTGTTTGGCTAGTCCATGTTTTTCTTTACAACTACCAGTGGGGTAAAACCGGGTATGACGCGTGGGGCAGGACCGGCTAGTGCCCGATTTTACCCCATTTATTCAGCACTCAACAATAATAGCTAATAAATCGATTTTTAGATAAGAGAGTGTGTGTGAGAGAGATAGAGGGAGATAGGCTAAGTGTTATTATTTGATATACAACTGAACAATGTATAGGCCTAGATTTTTATGTTTAAAATTTTACAAAAAATGTTGTGTTGCTATTTCATATTCTGCAGTGACTATCATTCTAATTCAAAAGACAAATAAGCTTGGATCCAATGCACAGTATGCCGGGGATGAGTACACGAAGATTATTGTGGTTTGGATGAGGAGGACGATAATTTTGTTTGTGATTTGTGCAAACTAAAATGATTGTTTAATATTTTCATTTCAAGGGAACAAAAAAGTACAATTTATAACCATAATCAATAATTTTGTTCACAACTATATTATAATATGTAGACTACCGTACGCTATTTAGTTGATAATCAGGACCAGTTATCTCCGTTTACCATTATAAGGTAGACAATGAAGAATAGAATGTGTTTTCTAATTTTCCATATACTCAACATGTGTACCCGGTTTTACCCCACCGGTGGGGTAAAACCGGGTGAATTGACTTTTTTGTAATTTTTATAATAGTAAACAGAACGACTCTCTCGTTTATTGATGATGGATATAATATGAAATGAAACTATTCAAAGATCATGTATACAGGTTTTAATAGTTATCTGAAAATAAACATAGCTTCAGGAAGCCGTCGAAATCTAGCCACCCGGTTTTACCCCACTTTCTCCTACTAATGATGAACGGGAGGGGAGGTCTAGTAAGTGAATTCCTAAGGGATATCCTTTAATGCAAGCAGGTAACGTCAGAATGCGAACAGAAAACAACCGGACGTCCACTCACTATATGTTCCACAGAGCTTTCGTCTAATGTGCCCCATTGCGTTATGAAACCTCGAGCTTCGATGTCATTACGTCGAGCTTCTCCACAGATTAGTATGATGACCGTGTCGTTGCTGACTACACCAGACTTTGTCAATATGCTGCCAGTAACTGTCATGTTGTTTAACCACATATTAACCTATTACGCTCTCAAATGCGAGGTTCCATAACGCAATGGGGCATATTGGACGTGTATCGCTGAGGAACATGTAGCGAGTGGCCGTCAGATTGTTATCCCTTGGTATTCTCACGTAATCTGCCAGTATGCATTGTGTCCCCTGTAGAAATCAGTTAATAGACATTCCATACAGCATAAGTGTATGCGGGACACTTATAGGTAGAATGTACGTTGCAAATTAGCCATATTGTTACGGACTATTGAAGAAGGATACAAGACACCAATTATTGCAAATAAGACAACACTGAAAAATGGCCTCAAAACTCTCCTTTATTACAGAAGTTACATCTTGTTGGTTTGATTGTAGGTCCATTAACCCTTGACAACTGGCATGAAAAAATATAACAGGACTGGCACCGGGTCAATTTGACCCGTAGTGTGTCACTCCCTTTATGTCGTAGTCCTACGGATTTTAATGAAGTAATTTTAAACCTTGTGTTTTCCTATGGACTCTTCCCAATATGAAATGAGGTTTATATATATTTTTCATATTTAACATGTAGAAAAAGGACAATAATATCCGTAACAGTATCATTGGCCTTGATAATGGCGGCAAAGCAGTCATATTCCTTATTTGAACAAAGGAGCTGATGACCAAGGTGTCCCTTGACCCTAAACAGGGATAAACAAGAACGTGAGATATATAATCGAGCTGCACCAAAATAGGTGGATTTCCACCCTTATTTTTTACAGATTCACGACTAACGTAAGCCGAGAATTGTCACGCGAGGACTGGCGCCATGGGTAAATCTGACCCGACCGTAAATAATATAGGAATAACCTGAGTGTTCAAAAAGCTATGGACATGCTTCTTTTTTCAGGGTGAAGTTCAAGGCTAGGAAGGAAGGTACAGTAAGTGTCAGGAAATAAGGGCTGACCAAAACGAAAATATAGAGCATTATATAATCCTCGGGTCAAACATCCCCATGCGCCAGACCTCACGGGTTTAATGCCTGACATGGTCAATCTTTCAATAAGTAAATATTTACTGAGATATGTTACGTGTAAAAGAAATACCCATATACACGATATTTTTTGAACAAATTTATCACAGATTGTATTGGAATATGTACCAGATCGGATTGTAATTACTAATGAGTGCACAATAGCAGAATGTTCATTATGTAAAATTAAAGTTTTAGAAAGAATTGCGCAAAGTATGATTGTTTTGCAGAGTTTACGTTTGCTCAAGTGAAAACTAAGAGAAAACCCCGTTAGCACGAAGTCAGGGGAGCAGTAGGTAACATTTCCAGGAATGTCTCATGCACTAGACCAGGGTTTCCCAAACTTTCTCTGACCATCGCCCACTTTCGAGATTCATAATTTGTTTTCGCCCAACTCATTTCAAAAAACGCTCAAATCTTAAAATTACTAACACATATATTCAAATACCTAGGTATAAGTTGAGAAATGAGGAGTTTTCTTAATAAGTGCATCATGTTTATTTAGGTACAATTATGTACATTAAAAATTTACAGATAGGTCTCAAAAAGGAGTAACAATTATTGAAATTATTTAAAGAAAAATTAAAACTATATGAATGTTAATGTTCGACCCTCACTATTATGTGTCAGAAAACTGTATCATAATGATGGTCATTATAACGCTGATTTTCATTATGATACAGTTTCTCCAGCCAATCAGAGCTCCTTCATTGACCAATTAGGTAATGATACCTTCGCGCATGCGCTCAAAATCCAACATGTCGGACATAAACGCAACATCGAACTAGGCTATAATAAATTACCGACATGGAATACGCACCGTCCATATGTTCGCGTAAATAAACTGGCGAATATGAAACAAGAAATAGCACTGTACCTTAAAATCACCAACCCTAATTTCTACACAACGCATTGTCTTCAAATGACTCCGGTGACAATATTACTGAGGGACGGCAGATGTAAACATATGCATATGGCATTGCAAGCACACAGAGCGCATGCGTCGGTCGTTCAAAGATCTTGAAAGACAGAGATGTAATACCCAACGCTCGCTCTGCGATCACAAAATTCAAGTAGCTGCCTCTCAACAGATATTTATGAATATTTATGTTAAAACATATAATAAAGTTATAATTATCGTCGAACATAAACAGTCGTATGCAACTCGCCTATAATGGTAATTGAGACACTCGTATGGAAATTATAAAACTCGCGTACGCTCGTTTTATAAAAAATACTCGTGTCTTAATTATAGCCATTATAGGCTCGTTGCATAATGTACTATAATATCTAATTAATTAAACAACATGGATACCTATGTCTAATTAATGTAAGGGATAGATTTGGTGAGTTTCAATCAATTTGTTGATGTCAGGAGCCAGTTTTATTAGAAAAATTCTAAGATCACCTCGCTTTTCAATTTCTAACCTATTTCTAGATTTCGTGGCAAGATTATTTGACATAATTAAATTACTTGTATGCAATTTTATTTTATTCCTTGTTTTTATAGGCAGAAATTCTTGGTCATATTTTATGTATAGAAAAGTAAATTATTTGCCCACCACATTTTTTCAAATCGCCCATGGAATTCACATTCTGTCAGTTTCACCTACTGGCATGCTAAAATCGCCCAGTTTGGGAATTCTGCACTAGACAATGGCGGGGTTTACTCTGGGACAACAGCAACAACTGAGCGATGACCTCTATACAATAGCGGTAATAGCAGTGGAATGTCATGCTCGCTATTCCTGCAGTGAATTGTGAGGGAACGTTTGCACTAACTTTGACTTATATTTTTAGTATCCATGTACAAACAACTGGAATTAAGGAAGAACAACTTCGAATTTTCCAAGTTTTTTTCCATTAATTTGATACAAAGTACAACAGACCGACTTTGAATTATAGATGAATTCAAATTATGGAAGATCGATTATTTTATCAAAGTACCACTGTACTTTAATCTGTATTTGAAGTAAACATATGTCTTTTCTGCAGAAAATCTTTCATTGTCTGTGCAAAGCTACTTTTTATATTCTCTGTGCTTTGTCTATCACTGCTAATTTTGCTTTCCAAGTAGCAGAAGCTCCCAACTTCCTTTATCTCTATGCCCGTCAATTCGATGTCAATTATATCTAAATCATCTTGTAATAATAATAATAATAATAATAGGCGTAAAGATATATGTGAAATGGAAATTTTCCCTAAAGATATCCAGGAGCGTGTTCCACTTGAGGAAAAACTACGTACGCACAAAGGTTTCCAGGAAAAGCCGAAGCTGAAGACAGGGAAGGCGTGGACCCAAGAGAGAAAAGAACAACACCGGAGACGAATGCGGGAACACCGGGCGGTAGTTAGAGCTCCGAAGAAGAGACAGTTGAACTGACGTGGTCCCTAGTTGGCCGAATCGAAGAAAGAATAATAATAATAATAACAATTCTTCTATGGACATAAGGTTAGAATGGATCCAACAAGAATAAATAAACAAAATTTTAATAAAATATGTCTAATCTGAAGAGCCAAGGGGGTTACACAAAGCAGATGAAGGAAGAACACCGGAGGCTAGGAATTACAGATGACGAGTGTCGAGACAGAACACAATTCAGGGAAATACTTTCCAACATAAAGGTTCTTGCGGGAGGAAAGAAAGAACGCAGGGGAGGAAGGTGGACAGCAGAGAGAAAGGCACAACACTTTGAAAGAATGAAGGAAGTGTGGAGGAAGAGAAAGGAAGAAAGAACTATGAGAAGGAAATGAAATTATACATGTGTGGTCCTTAGTTTAGGCCGGTTCACATAATGTAATGTAATAACAATTGTATTGTATATTTGTATGTTTCCCGCTTCAACAGGGTTGGGAATGAGATGCAATGAACGTCTATGTGGCGGTTGGCTTTTATGGCCAGTAACCCTTCCTGACGCCAACCACATGAGAGACGATAATGAGAGATGAAATGCATGAAGAAGAACGAAACTGGGCAACGATGAGGAAGGAAGCAGCCGTGGCTTGTCAGAACGCACCATCCCAGCATTTGCCTGGAGTTGAAACAGGGGAAATTAGCTAGCGTAGCTACCGCTGTCAGTCAATAATATATTAAAAAAATACTGTATGTTTACCACTTATTATTCCCGTTTCAACAGGGTTGGGAATGAGATGCAATGAAAGTCTATGCTTTGGTTGACTTTTACAGCCAGATGCCCTTCCTGATGCCAACGAAACGAGAGGAGTTAATGAGAGATGAAATGCATGAAGAAGAATGGAACTGGGTAAGGATGTAGAAGGAAGCAGCCATGGCTTGTCAGAAGGAACCGTCCCAGGATATGCCTGGAATTGAAACTGGGAAAACTATGGAAAACCATTTCAAGGACGGCCAAGGGTGGGGAGCGAACCCATGTCTACTGAGTCCGCAGTTTGACCCCATAGAGCCCTGCGTGGATAAACAAAACGTTACCCGCAACCACCCCGCATGCGCATGACTGTTATCCGCATCCGCACGTTTGTTATCCGAACCTACTGACATTACAATACCGTAATATTTTAATTAGATAATGCATGAAGAATTAAAGCAACACCATTAGACATTTCAGGCGAAAGTCGTTCCCTTAGGCTGTGTATGTCATGAGCTAAGTTTAAAATGAATGTTAAACCGCCAGAATCGCAACCCTTTACAGTTTGGAGTGTTCATTATGCTTAATGACATACAGTCATTTGAATTAAATTAGCTTAAATCATCATCTTGCATTTGTCACGAAAAAAAGGATACGAAAAAATATGATATGTCATGAACATCCGGGTCCTAGTAATGAAAATTCAACAAGTTCAGATTGTATTCTAAAAACTATCCGCAATTTTATTCCAAACATTATCCGCTATCCGCACATCCGTGCATACTATATCCGCATGGCGAAAATAATAATATTAATAATAATAATAATAATAAAACGGAGTAGTGTTCAAACTCTGGATTGTATATCTTTCTTTCACTTTTCTCTCCCTTCTCTACTTATCTTTTCCTTTCATTTATTTATAAAAGGACATCTGTTTCTCTCATTTCAATGTCTCTTTTACAGTCAAAGGAACGACTGTTCACGAGTTGCATTAGCAAGACTGTTGAAATTAAAGCCCAGAGAGAAGATGGGAATGTTCTAAAGAATGGAAAGCACTGGTAATCAGTTTCTCACTTTTCAAATGTCTCAAAGTGCTCGTTGTGCGCAATGCTATTGCCTACTTTCAGCATCTTAAGAATCTTAATGTCTATTCACGGAGGCTGAAAATGTTTGCATTGAGACGAATTTCAAAGAAAGAACTATTTAAATTTCAGTCGTAGCATTAATATAGCTTTGAAAGAAGTAAACGATGTAATACTTTCGACCAGGCAATCTGTTTCCACGCTAAGAACAACACACAGCGAATTGCGAGAGTTACAGTTTTCAACCTAATTGCCAGGTGAGGCACATAGAGAAAAAGTTCATTTTTTGACGAGCAATACTTGAGAACGTGGCACAGTGATCCTTTTAGGCTATCTGGCCGAGCAAAATACCTTTGCTTATAGAAATGGTCCTTAAACCTGAAAATAACTGCTCAAAATGTTGTTAATTTTCCTTATTTTTAGCCTACTTTCGATTTTTGCAAAAAATGAAAGTAGACTTATGAGATCAACACAGGGCGAAAAAAATGTGTCTGTCTGTGTGTGTGTATGTGTGTGTGTGAGTCTGTGTGTGTGTGTGTGTTTGTATGTGTGTGTGTGAGTCTGTGTGTGTGTGTGTCTGTGTGTGTGTGTGTGTACTCTGAATGTCTGTCCCCCCCTATCAATTCAAACACGGTGAATGCGAATTGAACGAAATTTGGTACAAAGGTAGCACTAGCAAAGGACACCTCAGTGTCATGTTTTATATCGCCGCCATCTTTACTAAAACTGAATGGCGGCCACTCAAACGTTCAAAACGTAAAATCAAATAACGACTAACCAAATCATCCGATCTCTACCAAATTTGGTAACAACATACCTTCATATAGGATGCGTCTTGTGACCAAACTACAAGGTCGTCCGCCGTACCATTTCAGGATGGCGGCCGTGCGAATTATGCAAACTTTATAATCCATATCATGGGACCCACCAGTTCCGATTATCGAGCCGAGAATCGTTTTAACTGTTCTAAAGGAAGAGGCACGTTCGAAATTAAAAGTTTATTTTGTAATACTATAGTGCAGACGTGATTTTAAAAAGCTGAGCTGATTCAGTAATAAGACAAGATGGCAGCGGATATATTGTGCCTGACTTTTATTTCACTAATTTGAGTATTGCATGCATTATAGCGTACTGATACAAAATAAATAAACTTTGTATGAAATGCTTTATATATAAATAATAAACTCCAGTGATGAAATCGTTTAGTATAAATCATTATTTGCTAACAAGTTCTATGTAAGTCATTTTATATAGAACGATATTCGTTGACACAATTAGCTCAGTGGTAGAGCGTTAGCCTATCGCTCAAATGCCTATGGTTCAAACCCGATCAGAGCTAGGCTTTTTGCTTGAAATGTTATATGTTTATTGTTTTGTAATGACTCCGATGTTTTAAAATTAAGCGTTATATTGTGCATATTATGGTGTAAAATATATATTTAATTAAAACATAATTCGCCAGCAGATTTACTGGAGACATCTAGCTGCCAAAAAGGTAACTGCACGCCGACCTACTTATTAACTTCCAGATTTTATTGAAAAGTTTCTTCTTCTGGCCGCTAGAATGCACTCGCTCTGTTAGGATTATATTGTTCAATATTTCACCACTAGATGTCACGACTAGTCTACGTGGGGCTCCATTGATTACTATACCATTGGCATTCTATGCGCATCGAATTTGAAGAATGACAAGATGATACTACGATACATTTTTACTTTTTATTTTGAAGGGTTTGTAACAGCCTATTTTGCGTTACTTGAAAATGTTATTTGAAGTAAAGAACAAAACGATTTCACATAGTAACTGAATTCAAGCCGTTGGTGTTAGTTCAGGTTATTAATTACTACTTTTATTTCAGGCAAATAGCAATCGAAAATATCCACATAGTTTGTATACACACGTCTCTGTAGGGTCATGGAAAGATTTGTTAATTCAATTAGGGTTGTGAAAGCCATGCACAACCAGACGTGTAAAGACATGCCTCAACTCAAAGTTGGATGTTGCCCACGGCAGGTCGTATATGTAATAATAATAATAATAATAATAATAATAATAATAATAATAATAATAATAATAATAATAATAATAATAATAATAATAATAATAATAATGTTATTGGTTTTACATCCCTTTTAACTACTGCTGCTTTTAGAGACACCGGGGTGCCGGAATTTTGGCCCGAAGGGGATCTTTAACGTGCCAGTAAATGTACTGACACGGCTCCCTCGCATTTGTGCACCCTCAAATGCCAGCTGACTGCGCCAGGATACGAACCTGCAACCTAGGGCCCAGCAAGCGAGAACGTTACCGCTGAGCCACGCAGCCAGTCCGGTCGATTATGTCTCCAGATCCATAACATTCTTGATATACTTCTTATCTTTCTTTCTTCAATGATGGTAGCAGTTTTTATCTAGGTTGTGGTGTTTGGTAGAGGTAAATCGTTTCTAAGGTCTTCAACAAAGAATAGTTCTATTATACTCTTTGATAATAACAACGAGTTATAACTATACTCATACATTTAGGAGAAAGTAGGCTATATGTTCTTTACTGAACATCTTGTTTATTCATAAGAATTGAGGTTACACCTTTTTTTAATATAATTTTATTTTATTTTATTTATTTAACACTCTTGATGTTACATAATTGGGATATGTCTCACGAATCTGACGGCAAATTCATTAACAATAATGATAATAATAATACAAAATTTCAACTGGATTAGGGTTTTCCTGTACCTCCGTGGCTTCGGCCGCAGCACGCTGGCTCCTCACCACTGGGTCCGTGGTTCAAATCCCGGTCACTCCAGGTGAGATTTGTGCTGGACAAAGCGGAGGCAGTCAGGTTTTTCTCCGGGTACTCCGGTTTGCCCTGTCACAAATTGAATTCCAGCGACACTCTCCACTGTCATTTCATATCATCTGTCATTCATTAAATCATTGCTCCAGGGGAGTTCGACAGGCTTCCACAGCCGGCTCAGTTTATATCCTCGCCGCTATATGGGGGCTTCATTCATTCCATTCCCTGCCCCCGTCGGTCAACTGGAAGCAGGCTGTGGATATTCATTTTCATTTGCTGCTGAACTTAGGTGATTTTGTGATTGCATACCAGGTGGCTCACTTGCCCCGTACAATCTACTTTTAGATGTCCCATATGTAGTGATGCTGAACGGGAGATATAACTGAAATCATAAGGGGTATCCTTTAATGCAAGCAGGTTACGTCAGAATGCTAAGAAATAACAACCAAATGGCCGCTCGCTACATGTTCTTCAGAGATCTCGCCTAATGCACCCCATTGCGTTATGAAACCTCCAGCTTCGGCGGCATTACGACCAGGTTCTCCATAGATTACTATTATGTCGTTGTAGTCGTCGTTGAAGAATACACCAGCCATTGTCGATATGCTGCCAGCAACTGTCGTGTTGTTGTACCACATATGAGCCTATTACGCTCTCAAATGCGAGGTTTCATAACGCAATGGGGCGCATTAGACGAGTAACGCTGAGGAGCATGCAGCGAGTGGCCGTCTGGTTGTTATCCCTTCGTATTTTGACGTAATCTGCCATCATACAGTGCTACCCCTGTGGAAATCAGTTAATATACATCCCATACAGCAGTGGTGTATGCGGGACACTTAAAAGTAGATTGTACGGGGCAAATGAGCCACCTAGTATTTTAGAAAAATACTACGGATTAACCCGTTGAGCGGATAATTTTTGTTTGAGTCTTGTGCTTGTAAAGAAATGTTTGTTCGGCTGTCTTCATACTTTGCCAGAGTTTTATTATGGTGTTTGAAGCCATTCTTCAATGACGCCTTAGTGAAAAAAAGTTTGATGCTTTTCAGTCGGTCAACACGATTGTACCCAAATGAGATGGGTTATTCCCTAATCCTGAAAAAAATTACATGAGATTAATAAATACACTTGGATATGTAGTGTGTTGTAGTCTAGTGTATTTATTAATCTTATGTAATTTCTTTAAGGATTAGGAAATATTCCATCTCATTTGGGTACAATCGTGTTGACCGACTGAAAAGCACCAAACTTTTGTTTGCCAGAGTATATGACAGACCAAACAAGTAGTTCCGAGAAGAACTATACAGCCTATTTTCATATATCCTGCTCATGTTAATTGCCTCTATCAACATACAAAATTTCAGTGTAATTGCTGTAACAGATTCGTAGATATTGAGAACCGTCTAAATATTTCAGATGGTCGCCAGATTGGATTTTTATTTTTGTATTATTATATTAAGATTATTGTGTACGTATGGTATTCAAACTTCAATCGCATGATTAGAACACAAGAAGTAAAAACGAGATTTTAAAACTACGCACAGCAGCCATCTTGTGCTTATGCAAACAATTGAAATAAATTAGATGCCAGTGGATCAACATTTGTGTAAGCATTTAACGTGCAACGTTTCACGGCACTCGGATAGTTAATTCGCGAGAAACGTCCATTTAAATATTTTTACTTCGCGTCGCCGCCATGTTGTATTCGTGCTCACCAGGTTACTGAAAGTCCTATAGGTGAACATATGTTCATAGTCTCTATAAACATAAAAATTTCAGTTTGGTTGCTGTAAAAGATTCATAGATATTGAGAACCGTCTAAATATTTCGGAAGCTCGCCATTTAGGATTGTTATATGTATAGGCTATAGAGTTATGTACCATTCAAGGACACTTATTGCCTAGGTTCATTATTCAAACTTTCACTTCGATCGCATGATTACAACACAAGAAATAAAAACTTAATTTTAAAATTTCGCACAGCCGCCATCTTGAGGTTATGTAAACAATTGAATTAAATTAGATGGCAGTACAATACAATCTGCAAAATCATTTACTGTACCACATTTCACTGCGCTCAGAGAGTTAACTCACGAGAAAAGTCTATTAAAATATTTCAAATTCGCTTGGTCGCCATGTTCGTTTTGTACTTTACAGGTTTATGAATTATACATACGTAAACTTGTATCAGTACCCTTTATCAGCGTACAAAATTCCAGGGTGATATCTGTAATAGTTTCGGAGATATAGAATGTCAGTGAAATATTTCGCACAGCCGCCATTTTGAGGTTATGTATACAATAGAACTAAATTAGACTCCAGTGCATTGCAATGTGTATAAACATTTGCTGTACCAAGTTTCATTACGTTTGGATAGTTAAATCGCGAGAAAAGTCTATTTAAAAGTCTGAACTTCGCTTGGCCGCCATGTTGTTTTGTAGTCACCAGGTTTTTGAAAGTCTCATAGGTGAATTTCTAGTAGTGCACTTTATCACCGTACACAATTTCAGGGCGATATCGGTAATAGTTTCGGAGATATTGAATGCTAGTGATATATTTCGCACAGCCGCCATGTTGGATTGGTGAAACCTAACAAAATTTGAAGGACACGGTCGAGGTCGCCGGGAATAGTGCTATGAACTCACCGAGTTTCACTGAAATCGCTCCTGCCGTTTAGATTTTATTAGGGGACACACACACACACCTCACACACACACACACACACGCACACACACACGGACAAAAGGTGATCTCATAAGCCTATTTTTTCAAAATTGAAAATAGGCTAAAAATAATCAGCTTCGCTTCCAGCTTGCGATGAGATAAGAAATATCCTACTTCAACGTTCTTTCTCATTACAAGGGGTGACGAATAAAACGTATAAGTACAATTCTGATCGTCAGACATTACTGATATTACAAACGTCATGCATTATGAAAATACTTGACTTTTATTTTTTACATTTTGAGCGCCAGATAGTGTAAAAGGACCACAGTAAGTCACGTCGTCGGGATTTAAAACCTAACTTCCTGCATTCCGGAAAGGCGCGTTAGTAAACTAGATGTTCAGCAAAGAACATGTAGCCTACTTTCTCCTAAATGTATGGGTATATTTATGACTCTTTGTCCTCATCCCTAACACAATCACCTCTACCACAATGTATTGTTTGTTTTCTTTTATATTGATAATTAGCCAGTAAGTGTCAAAATCAATATTGTATACTTTATGATGATTGAATAACAAAACTACTAACTTATTGTAATGCATTCACGTCCGTTAATCTCTATATTAAGCCAGCCTGCTAAGTTAAGAATCTTCCGTTTTGGGTATTTTCCCCTTTAAAAATCCACGCCGATCACAGTAGGTTGGTGCTGCGACCTATCAGTGATTTAATCTTTATGTTGTACGCCTATGCACTGTCATCGTAATGTACTACGATGGCAGTGGCCTAAGGGTGTTGAATGAGTAGACAATTTAAAGTAGCCAAGAGGGAGGCGATCCAGCTGGCAGTGTTTAAAGGTAATCGGAGCGCGATCGTGGCTAATAGTAGAACTACCAGTATTACAAAATTGCCATACTTCAGGAGGCCAGGTATTTACACAGCGGTAAGTTTGGAACAATATTACCCACATAACCCACAAGAGGACAGCACCGTAAAGAGGCTTTAAGAAGGCTGTGGTTAATGACAACGTGTATCTAGTTCTTCTATTCTCCTTTTCCTAATGTCTTCTGTTTATTTGCGATGCTGGGGCTGTGATTTTATTAATAAATGAGTGTATACATTAGCCTCTCCTTTGAGCTAAATGACATCTTATTCAGTATATGTGGAAAGAGCTCGTGCACATCATTTGTAAAAGAATTCAAGAAAAGAAGTTAACTGCAGCAGTACTCGATCCACAGTCGACTGCGTGACAGACTAACACGCTAGCCCAGAGCTAATCCTATCCTTAACATAATGGTGTTCTTAACTGACATTAGATACAACCTGTTGGCAAATAATGACTTTAAATAAACGATTTCTTCACAGCAGTACATCTTCATTAAAGATAATTTCATACAAAGTTTATATTATTGTATCAGTAGGGTATATCACATACAACATACTAAAACTATTGAAATATAAGACAGGCACATGAGGACAGCTGCCATCTTGTCGTGTGACACAGACAGCTCAGCTCTTTTAAGCCACTCATACAGTATAATATTATAATATTAAATTATAATAAATAACGGATCACGACCTTCAGGATAGCTTAAACCACCCTAGGCTCGATAATCGGAATTGGTGGGTCTTAAGCCATTGATTAAAATGGTTGAATAATTCACACGGTCGCCATCCTGAAATGGTATGGCCGATGACCTTGAATGTTGGATGAAAGACGCGTCCTATATAAAGGTATGTTGTCACCAAATTTGGTAGAGATCGGATGATTATTTTAGCCGTAATTTGATTTTACGTTTTCAGCGTTTGAGTGGCCGCCATTCTGTTTTAGTAAAGATGGCGGCGATATAAAGTATGACACTGAGGTGCCCTTTGCTAATGCTACCTCTGTACCAAATTTCGTTCGTTTCACCGTGTTCGAATTGATAGGGAGGGGACAGACATTCAGAGTACACACACTCACACACACACACAGACTCACACACACACAGACAGACACACTTTTTTTCGCCCTGTAGTGATCTCATAAGTCTACTTTCATTTTTTGCAAAAATCGAAAGTAGGCTAAAAATATGCTCTTATGGCCTGCGTCTGTGTCCACGACCCATTGATGATTCAGTTTGAATTGGAAGAGTGCGGTAATACAATGCACTATGACGGAATACTCTTGAACTATTATTCTGATAGTCGGTTTACCCTCCAGGTTGGCTTTTCCCTCGGACTCAGCGAGGGATGCCACCATTACCGCCCCCAGGGCAGTGTCCTGGAGCTTGAAACATCTGGTTGGGGGTTACAACTGGGGAGGTGGGATCAGCACCTCGCCCAGGCGGCCTCACCTGCAAAGCGAACAGGGGCCTCATGAAGGTTGGGAAGGGAGGGGAAGATTAGGAGGGATAGGCAACGAAGAGGGAAGTAGGCGACCATGGCCTTACGGTAGGAACCACCCTGGCATTTTCCCAGAGACGAAGTGGGAAACCACGGAAAACTACTTCGAGGATTGCTGAGGTGGGAATCAACCCCCCTCTACTCATTTCGACTACCCGAGGCTGAGTAGACGCCATTCCAGTCATCACACCACTTTTCAAATGTCGTGGCAGAGCCGGGAACGGAACCTCGGACCTCCGGGGTGGCAGCTAAGCACACTGACCACTGCACCACGGAGGCGACTCTCTTAAACTATACGCAGCATTATTGATTCACTGAGTGGGTTATTTCAGGAATGTGTTTCGAATAAAAATTGCTTATTCTCCCAGCTCGACTATGCTCATGGACTCTTTAAAGCATAGGTGGGCAATGAGAGAGCGCAGCTCCCGGAACCAACTGCATGAGCGCGAGCGGAGCCAAGGAGCCGGGACCAGGGGGTGTCAACCAGATAGGGATTATTTGGTACCATCGGTGTAGTTGCGCGGCCAGCCATATGGAACGCTGTATATCGTCTTGCCAACATATGCATGATACACGTTGTAATTAAATTGCAAACGTATCCCTATATTTAGTAAATAAATATACACATAATTCCTAATTGACATTTCCTTGCAATTATCTTGCTCACAGACGATAATTACGGCACTTATCATTAAATAAACATTATTTTTGTCGGTTGGCGGCATTGCCTTCCTGCACGCTAGTTCTGTTCTGTTCAAACATGGCGGTGTATTTACATTTTCTGTACATTACAGCAATATTTCTTCCCCAGAGTTTTCGATTGATTTCGCCTTAAATAGGGGCCGATAACCTAGATGTTAGGCCCCTTACAGCAACATTTATCAATATCAATCGCCTTAAATACATGTGTTTCTTGATGTTCTGTGAAAAAGAAGTGCCGTAATCTTGGCGTTTTCAATTGGATGTAACCTGTAAACCAGTACCGGTATTTCCATTTCTGTTGTAAGTACCGATAATGCATTATGTATTATTCAATTGATTTCTTAAGAGAGTGCTGATATTATCGAAAGGATTCTTATGAGAGCCATGCATTATTATTTGTGGACTTCCGTAGTCGTAGAAAGCTAGATTTAATGACTTTAATTTAATTATTTTTTTGTTAGATTTTGTATTTCATGGTTTCTGTGCCTCATTCTGTATATTTTGTATGTAGGTTATGGGAAAACATCACTCAGAATCTTGTGTTCTTGGCTGCAAAAGTAGAGGTTGGAGATACGCTCCTTTCATCGCTTCTCAGTTGATGACTCAAGGTATGTATCAATAATTAGGCTATTCTGTAATTATTTAGTCAGATTCTTTTGATGGCACTTTTTAAATTAAATTTAAAGTGATGATCCTCACGTCCTACGTGGAGTAATCGCCACTGGGAGGGAGTATGGAAAAACAACGCTCAGGACAGCTTCTGTCAGTGCGGGGAATCAAATCTCCAACCTCCAGAGTTGCTGCAGCCCCCCATTGGGGGCGCTATGTTCCCAGTTTATATCTTGGTTTAGAGTTCCCACATTTCTATACTCACGGCAGTGTCCACATGAAAACTCCACAAACAATTCGATCTTGAAAAGGAAGCGTGATAAAGCTTGAAAATGTGACGCATCTTGTTCTGCCCCTCGCTCTGAGCACTATACCGCTATTGCGTGTTCAGAAACAGTCAGCAATGCTGTGATCATCCTACAGTCAGCTCTCAGCTGTAACTGTTTAAAAAGAAAATTAATTGTTTTGTAAAATAGACTTTGGGACTACCTTGCGCACCCTCTCGATAACCTCTGTCTCGCTGTCACTGGCAGTACTTGTAACTACTGTAGTTCTACATCTCAGCCCTAGATGGGTGAAGTGTGACCTTCACTGCCCTGAGTAGAATGCACTGTTTTATTAATTCATTCATTAATTTTGTACACTTGAATTAATCGTACAGCATGTGGGCTGTAACATGTAGGCCTACAATGACTACGATGCGACTAACATAACCTAATCAATTTGTAAGCGACTTGAAGTGTTCGAAACTTGTAATTACTGTCTAATTAGGTCTACTCACTCGGCCAATCTGACAACTGCCATGTTTTAAGTTGTTTTTTTTAGTAAGATCTCTTGATCCAAAACCTTGACTTAATGAAGCTAGTTATTTTTATTGGATGATGTGTGTAGGCCTAATATGTGGTTCAATTTTGTTTTTTTGTGTGGGGTGAGGTATACCTCCCATCTACACCCACTCCCCAAATATCAAGCTGGAGGAATTTTGGGTATTAGTGACCCATGTGGACTCACATGTGGATTAGTTACTTTAACCACAGGCTTAAAATTTTAGTTATTTATTGAAAGATGAGGAAGGCAGTCCTATGGGTTGGATCAATCATAGATGTCCATTACATTAATAAATAGCTTCTGTGTTTTACTTAAATAAAGGTAGCGCTAAATGAACATAGAACGAGCGATAACATTCTCTATAATAGATGAATTAGCCAAAATACCTTATGAAACAATGAGAAATAAATCAGGGAGCGATGTTTTAATAGAAGTTTCCTCCTCTGCCGTCTGTGACTCACCCAGCCATCCCAAATAGGATCACAGCATATAGGCTATAGGCTAGCGAAAATTACAGCTGTGGGTGCCATTGTTCAAATCAATCATCTTCAAAACAGTACCATAACAGTACTGCCAAACAAAGAAGTGCCCAGTTTAGTCTCTATTGTGCAGCACTCGGTTCACTGCTCTTAGTTAGGCTAGTGTGTGCAATATTTTCACTTCTCTGTAATGATTTTTTTCCCACGGCTGAAATGAGTTATTTTTGTTATATGCTCTGTAATTATTATGCAGTATATCTCTCCGCTGTAATAAATATGTATAATTCTTTCGTACAACATTGGTTTTGATAATGGTTACAGCCTAACGCATCCCGATGAACTACTTTTTTTGATCAACAGTGATTTTGTATCCCAGTTCTTTTTATCAACAGTGATTTTGTATCTCGCATGTTGGCAGCAATGTGTGCGCCTTGGTGCGTGCCGCTAGAGTGAGCGATGATGACAGTTGAACGAGATGCAAGCGCTGTCGAAACATGGCAGCCGTTTTTAAAATATCAATAAATAGAAAAACATATTTACGTACTTTAGCACATCATGAGGTTCGGTAGTGACCAGGGTTCCTAATTTCAATATGTAATATCGCCCAGAAGATGAAACAAGGACACAAGGTATGTAAAAGTTACATTCATGTCTGCTGCAAGTGTATAATCCGCGTTCCACTTACATTCAGAATTAAGGTAGCACTGAATGAAAGTAGAATGAGCGATAACATTCTCTATAAGGGGCCGATTATATTCTTGTAATTAGTGTCAATGATTTTCTGTAACAGCGAGATGGATACAAGACAAATATAATTGGTTTATTGTATGCCAAAGTAATGGTTGGTATAGGCTAGCTAGTATATTTATTCCCACATGTTACTTTACCTAGGTATTAATTCTGAATGAAAGTAGAACGCAGCTTATACACTTGCATCAGACATGAATGTGACTTTTACATACCTTGACTCCTTGTTTCATCTTCTGGGCGATATTACGTAGGCCTATTGAAATTAGGAACCCTGGTCACTACTGTACATCATATATACAGTATGTGCTAAAGTGTAGGGTGCCAGGAAATGTTCTCTGCAGATGCGAGAGGTTGCGTCATCAGTTAAGTTCGCAGCACAGTGTCCCTGATAGGGCGAAGGCCACATGTGTGGGATGTGAGCTGTCGAAATCGACAGTGCGTATAGTTAGATTATTGGAAGAGTGCAACAGTATGTTATGAATGGCTGGGTGAGTATAAAGTTTACTGTTTGTTATGATACAAGCGACAGCCGTGCTGCCAACGTAACTGGTGAATTAATCTCTCGCAGCAGCTTGTAGGCACTGCGGACAACATACCCTGGCGCCCAGTATGTAAATATGTGTTTCTATATTTTGCTCTTTTAAAAACGGCTGCCATGTTCCGACAGCGCTTGCATCTCATTCAACTGTCAACAAGGTCCACTCTAGCGGCACACACTGGGGCGCACAAATTGTTGCCAACATGTGGGATACAAAATCACTGTTGATAAAAAAAAAGTGGCTTACAAAATCACTGTTGATAAAATAATCATTGATCTGGACGCGTTAGGCTGTAACCATTGTCAAAAACCATTGGAATGGACGAAACGAAGGTTAGAATGGTCAGGTGTTGGCGAGGTTGGTAGTACTGTTTTGATGATAGTTGATGTGAACAATGGCAGCCACAGCTGTAATTTTGCCTGTATAAGTCGTGATTCTTTTTGGGATGGTTGGGTGGGTCACAGAGAGCGGAGGAGGAAAGATCTATTTAAACTTCATTCCCTGATTTATTTCTCGTCGTTTCATAAGGTATTTTGGCTAATTTATGTACTATAGAGAATGTTATAGGTGTATTATCCAGAGTAGGGATCTGACAGTTCGGCGGAGAACTGTTGAATTAAAGGCAGCGGTGCCACGAATGCTGCTGGCCACCACGCGCATACTTCCATCCTCCCGCTCTTTTCCTCATGCTCATAATATCATTAGCACCGTTATTACATTTTTATTCAGATGGTTTTCAAAAATCTTAAACAAACCAATGCTTAAATCTGTTCGGTGCAAACTGTAAAACAAAATATTAGCCCGTCAAATTGAGGAGAGGCCTAAATTATTGAAATGAATAGCAATAACAACATTACGAATACTATCATAAAGCAAAAATGATCAAAGCGAAACGACAACACGTGATTGTTTCCGTGATTTTTAGTTATTTATATTTCCTGTAGAATAAGTTTCAAGTCACAAGTAAGTTAACACACAATTGTATTACAAAATATAGGCTCATTGTGTAGACTATTAAGTCACCCTTTAGAAGACAGAAGCTAATCACAGTAGTCTTACTAATTACAAGAGCAGGGGCGGTAGCCTATGCTCCTGCGCGCGACTGAATGGAATTAATATTTCGCCTGATGCTCAGAACTGACACTAACACTGCTACATACTTAACTAACGGTCTCTAATGAATTATAAGTATAAATAAGTATAAATCCTACATGAAAAAGTAGGGGGCGTGGTGGCTCAGCGGTCTAGCTGTATGCCTCTCACCAAGGCGGTCCGGGTTCGATTCCCGGTCAGTGCATGTGAGATTTTCGAAGTGAAATGCCATGTCCTGTGGTTCGGATTCCACGTAAAAAGGAGGTCCCGTGGCTCATAATCACAAGATTCACGGTCACGTAAAACTACAATCTTCTTCTTACATGAAAAAGTAATTAACGAATTAAATCAAACAATTATAACTCATTAAAACAACAGATTATGAAACGCAGCAAGGTGAGTGTGCACTGGAGGCAACCAAACAAGCGACTGATCGGCGACAAGCACGTGGTAAAATAACCTCATTCAAATTGGCAGCGCTGTATAGTTTCCATGGCAACAAGCCATGCGAGCGATCTAGTCGTCAGCTGTTTTTGCCCAGTGGTGCTGAATTGTCAGATTCCAACTCTGGAAAATATACCTATAGGTAGTGAGTTATTGTTCTTTCAAGGGGCGGAACTACGTGGCCATCTGCCCCTTATAGAGAGTGTTATCACTCGTTCTACTTTCATTCAGTGCTACCATAATACCACATTGTGGTGTGGTAGGTGCCACTCCTAAGGTCCTGGGCTAGTTTCCAAGTAATTTAATTCTGGTCTGAGGGTTGGAACGACTCACAATCAGCTTCGTGAGCCAGAACTGAGAAGAGGTAGGTTCGATTCTCACCTCGGCCATCCAAGAAGTGGTTTTCCGTGGTTTCCCCACTTCACCTCCAGGCTAACGCTGGGATTGATCCTAACTTAAGGCAATGGTTGCCTCCTTTCCACTCGTCACCTGAATTACAAAAAGTAGGCTATACTGCTCGGGTCCATTTTCCATGTTCTGTGAACTTGCGGGGTGAGGAGAAAGAGCAGGGGAAGGTCAGGCGAGAAGAGAAGGGCCTGTCAACTGCCCGCCGTGATATCTGGTATTCCTTTCTATTCCAATAATGCTAACTTAAGGCTGTTGCTCAAACCACTGTGGTGTTACGAATGAGTGAGTCACCGACCAATGTATTTGGTTCTGTACTATGCACGGACCAAGGAACCTCATCACTCGTCAATACTTCTGCGATGCACATTTCTCTCAGGTTCACGCAGCTTAGACCCGAGCAGTACACACTACTACAGATACTACAATAACACAGATTATCATACAAATCCTATATACTTCCAAATACATGGGGCTAAATGAATTAATATCAACAACACAATGATTCTACAACAAGAGATTCTTTTAAAATGTAGTTATAGTAAGTGCAACCATACACATATCAGCAAATTCAAGTTCTCCATTTGAAGCATTACATATTTTATTAAGTTTACTGTTTCAACATACAAACTTGCATGTGTTGTAGGAATTTGCTGTTCATCAGTGTTAACCATGGCATAAAGGAGGGAAGAGGTTCATTATCCTGTGCTATAGCCTACTGTTATGCCTTGGCAAGAAAGAAGAAAGGAACATGCCTCAACACGTACTTTTAGGAGGACCAGATTTGATTTCTGTATTTTTGCTAAGTGTGGTCTTGGCTCTCGCTGTTATTTTTCTTCGTTGACAACTTTTTAAATAAAACATGATGATTTCTAGCAGTATTGAGTGTTTTTCTTGTTTTTCGTTGAAAGTCCTTTTTCTCCTTTCCCCTTCACAGGATGTCATAGAATTTACTGTATTAGTGTGCGATGATTTTTTTCATGTACTTACTGTATTTCACCCTGTAAAAATTGGTGAACTGGATATATTTTAAAAGGGAATATGAAATGAACTACTGTATAGACATTTTGTAATATCCAATTATTTTTCTGAAATTTCAGTCTCCCAATGAATTTGGCACTAAGTACACTAACAATTTTAGTGTGATCTGGTTACACCACCTGTTTACTTAGCATTCTCTCTTAACATTTTACTGTTATTGTTAACAGCATCAAGCATTTTAAGATATGAATATTCTCCCTTCCCAGTACTTTTCCTTTGCAGTTTATTCTAATAACTGATTGGCTATAGGCCTAATTAGGCCTAATGTGGTTAATTGGAAGGGACCATATTTTTAAGGCGAGTAGTAATATGCTGCAGGCCTTTTAGTAGCCTAATTCTTGTCACCAATGCAATATGCTCCAATTGCAACTGAAAGAAATGTAAACATGTAAATTATTGATGAGGTCATGTCCTAAAATAGGGGCAGATGACGTCGTAGTTTCGTCCCTTAAAACAACAATAACTAACTAACATGTCCTAAATGCTGTGATTGTTCATTTCAGAGTTCAGGAATTCACAATTTCCCACTTAGGCATTATTAAAAAAAACTTATTGGTATTTTGATTATGATTTATTTCTTGTTGATCATATGATTATCTCTACACTTAAAAACGTGCCATAAGTATTGGGAAGATTGTGATTTTCGGAACATTGAAGTGGGCAGAGCATTTAGGACGAGAATATTTAGCGGAACTGGGGAAGGGGTGGGGTAGGCTACCCGCACGGCCGTGCTACACGTCAACTAGTACCGCGGTCAAACACCAGACAGCGCTGAAGTCTTAGGTGCAAGTATTAGCATGGCTGTCGGCTATCTGTAGTAGTAGGTAATCTGTGGCCGGGACCAGCTGACTGCTCGCTAATAGTTTGTACTGGAACGACTAGATGGCAATATGCGCAGTCAAGGCGCAAGCATAGGTACAGCATTGTACCGGGCTGAGCAGGCCTACAGTGTGTGTACTGCTGTACGCTAAATATGAATCACGAACAAGTTTAGCACATTTTTATGAACAGTTTTCGCAAACAGATTTCCCGAACATGCACAAAATGACTGCCAAACTTCTATCAATGTTTGGTTCAACATATCTGTGTGAGAAACAGTTCTCTCTAATGAAGATAAATAAATCTCCACGAAGAGCCACTCTAACTTACGCACATCTCACTGCCGTTCTTCGAATTGCAAGTGCAAGATCGATCGCTCCAAATGTAACCCGTCTGCTTCAGAGGAAGGATACGCACACCTCCTCATCAGCAGAATGACAGTTCAGAAATATAAGGACACACATGCCTATGTTTTGTTTATAGTGAATGATATTTATTCATGTATTTATTTATATACTCCTACAGCAAATTTTCGTTCCTTGTGTTCTAAACAAGTTATGTTGGCTTATTGTAGTTTCAAAGCTATCGGTAGTTGACAAAGAGTGTGTACTTATCAGCTGTCAAAGTAATTATTTATGTTTCCTACTCAGAACCTAATAAAAGGAATATAATTAAGCGTATTTACATACCACCATAATGTAATCTAATGCACAACAAACAGGGCACAAGTATAAAGCTGTTGTGATACGCCGCTTGTAACGGGAAGCTGTGCTAGCAGCTACATGGTTAACTTCGGTGAGAGCGCATACTCGGCTCTTTCTCCTGCCGGGAGCGCTGCTTAATGAGCCGAATTGTACCCATAATTTCTCTACCATCGCAAGGACAGTGTCTTGGAACTGGAATCATTTAGCCAGTAGATACAACTGGGAATGGTGACAGGCCGATCGCCCAGGCGACCGCTAACTTGGGTCCAATTAAGGGAGGGTCAGGGAAGGGACTGGGAAGGAAATCGGCCGTGGACCTGTTAAAAGGAACCGTGAAAATGCGATGGCTGAGATTTGATTAGAACCCGAAACCAACGAGGCACGAGGTAGCGCGTTAGTGCTCTTGACCACCGTGACCAGTATTCTAAAATATAGTAGTATGAAATCAATCTACGACGCAATCTGTTTGCGCTCTGAAGAAAAGTAAAATAACTAACGACTTTATCACGGTGTCAAATCTGACAAAGCTCTTCTCTTCCAGTTTTTTTTCTTATGGTTGGTCACGCCTTCCAGTCGTATGTGTGTGGGACGTCCAGCAGAACAATTCACCGTATGGCTCATTTTCCTGCGTAAGGGAGAATGAACCTTATACCGGGTGGTCCACCAGCCATCTGCGATCCAGTTTTATGCATCCCGTCACATGTACTACAATTCTGAAAGACATCGGTACCTCTCCCTAATCCGGGGTAATATAACGAGATGTGTGTTTACGGGCTATAAGACAGCAGGAATCGTGAGAGCCACTATTAATTCAGTATGGGTACATCGAATGAAACCACGTAAAACCACTTCCAGGATGGCTGAGAGAGGAAGCGAAGCCGCCTCTACTCAGGTTGTGTGCCCCAAGAGGCTGAGTGAACCCTGTTCCAGCCCTCAGACCAGAATTATATTTCGTGGCCGAGCCGGGAATCGAACCTGGGCCTCCGGGGTGACATGGTCTTTTAAAGAGCCAAGTAAACAAATCAGTCTGTGAAAACTATTAAGTTTACAATCTTGCCACATCCCAGGCAACTGCATGCAAAAAGAACGCATGGTAGTTGAACATTCGAACCCTCGAGCACTGTCAACTATCACACTTCTACGTCTACTGTGCTATATTCACGAACATGAACTCAACGGTAAAGTTGTACTAAGGTCGTAAATGAGCATGTACTAATGTTTTTAGGATGATTGGTTGGTTGCCTTTCTCCAAAAAAAAAAAAAAAAAAGGGGCTGGTGAACCACTCTGTATATCTCTACTAAGGAGCCTTTTATTACTTGGACATTGGCAGTCCTGCTCAACGCCACCCATACCTCAGTAGCTCCGATATAACCAGAACCAAAATGAGATTGAGATATGTTTTAAAAGGTACATTTTACTCTGGTCTATGCCAATAATATGAATAATGAATGGAATTTGCAGAGCAATCCAGATCTTTCTTTCAACCGAATTATGAACAACCAGAAAGAACTTCAATTTTTACGATATCTTTGAAGTCGTATTGTAGACATTCTATTGCCATGGAAACGTCCCAAACATTTGACGTCATAAGGGATGCGTGCATATGTTCAAAAAGTTTGTTTAAGCAGGCCAATACATTATGTTTACTAAACGCTTGTCATCGATCCCTTTTGCTCATGATGGCAGTCGGTACTGAAAAGTACAACACGCTATTTGCTTGCTATTACAAATAATATATCACGCACGCTCTTATTTTTAGTTGAATTGTTGTGTCTTCATTTGGGTGCTAGGGAATTGTCATAATAATCTCCGTGTAATTGTGTAATACATTTTTTCTGATAACCTGTGTTATTGAGGTGTCGCCTGCAATAGCAATGTGTGTACTTTCAATTGAGGTTAGGACTGACAAGGAGCTGGTAGTGGCCAGGGTCCTACACAGCGGACCGGCCCATGGGCTGCTTCGACACTAGGCTGCACTAAGCTTGACAAGTCTCGAACCTAGCCGCCCGTGACGTCATCGCACGGCCGGGCCATGCTATGTTGCTTTTAACGCGGCGGGCTAATGAGAGTGCTTTGGTAGCCCATGGGCTGGCAGCAACAATGCGTACTGTAGAGTGATTTGAGTTAGGGTACGGCCAAGCTTGAGCGACAGTCGCTGACTTCCACGGCCTCCTATTTTAATTATCACTGCGTGACTAGTGTCACAGCGGGGTATTCGAGGAGGCCATGGTCGAATACAAGGTATTCTCTGCGTCGCAATTACCTTTGGGTCGACTGACTCATAGTGTGGGAATGCCGCGGCAGAAATATGAGTGTTATTCTCTCTTTTGTGGCCGACGTTAACAAACCGTGAATAGGAACTGTACAAAAATAGGAGCAGATGACCTCGTAGTTCCGCCCCTTAAAACGACAATAACTAACTAACTAACTAATTAAACTGTACAATGTTCTATTATTATCCTTGAAATGGCCATCTTCACGAACTGCTCGGGTTCATAGATGAGCTAAAGAAACATGTGCTATGATTTACTATCTCTTTTTTTGCTGTTAATAAAATAAAACAGCAATACCTCTCTCCACCCAAGTATTTACTAAACATATTAAACACAGAGTCCTTGATTTATTTGAGAAATATGGCTTGAACTGTAAGTTCATACTTCGATTTGTTCAATAGCTAATTACTTCAAATAATTATCTGAATTCGTTTGACGTAAGTAATATTTATAAGCTAGGCAGATGGAGATCAAGAGTTAACCTGGCAAGATGGGGCTATGGAAAGCAAGGTATTAAGTTTGATTGTGGAGAAGGCCAGACTGTTAGGCACATGCTCCAGTGTGGACTGTGCACAGCTTCCTGCACAGAGGAGGATTTACATCAAGCTTCAGACAATGCACTGAAAGTAGCCAAATTTTGGTCTACTTTTGTTTAATGTTTGCGACTGTGTTAAGTATATATATACACACATATATATGTATGTATGTATATTTATATATTGTACATTTTTGCTGTTTTGTATGTTCCTGACACGAGAATAATAATAATAACTGGTTAAACTCGGTACATCATTTCCGATTTGTTGTTTAACTTCTACTCCAGGCAAATGTCGAAATGGTACCTAACTTAAGTCCATGGCCGCCCCCTTCCGAATCCTCATTTGAATTACAAAGACACACACTAATACAGCCATCACAATAACACAGGCTATCAGACAAATTACACACACACAAATATACGTGGCTACATAACCATGATGTCATAAAGCCCCGAAATCAAAAAACAACAACAACTATCGTTGTATTTCAGATTGAGATTAGCCACTTTGAACTATACCATTAGCTTAGGGACAATCGTATTGCTATCAATTCTGAATAGAAGTGTAACGCGAGCATTTTGTTGTGCACGCGTTGAGAAGTTTAGTTTGCCTACTCGGCCTGTCCAGTGCGGTGGGCTACCGACGGTGGGCTTTGTGAATCCAGTGCTGTGGGGAAGAACTCGGCCGCGTTAGGTGAGTATGACATTGGACGGGTTGGGCTTCAAACGTGCATGGGCTTGGAGTGCGGTGCGGTGGGCCTCGCTGCAGCACTCTAGTTGTGGAGGAACGGGAGCCATCTGCCGGAGCTTCTACCGAAGCTAAATGATTGTTCTAGTGTGTTAACTTCCTTGAAATAAAAGTTGTGTATCCATTAGCTCCACGCATTACTAATACTTCAAATATTGGTGCCGAAACCCGGGACTGCTTGACTATTTCTGTAAGGCCCAGCCTACCCAATTTCGGATGCTGTTTTATGGAGTGATTCTATGGTAACTTTAGGATGGATAAGAGGAAACCCAAATAACTTTAAGACCTTTGTCTGCAATAAAGTAACCGAAATCCAGACCTACACTAGTCCAGGCCAATGGCGACACTGCCCAGGAGCAAGCAACCCAGCAGACTGTCTTTCCCGAGGACTTCCCGCCGATGTACTCGCTTCATTTGACACGTGGTGGAGGGGATCTGTTTGGCTTACACAGCCCCCTACTTGTTGGCCTAACGATACTGGCTTCCTTAACCTATCACTTCCGGAAGCAAAGAAATTGATAAAACAAACACTGCTTGTCACTGTGTTTGAGCCACTCCTTCAGGTTTCAAAATATTCCTCCTATTGGAAGGTTTTACATATCACCGTATTCCTCCAGAGGTTCGTTTACATTTTGAAGACGTAGAAACGACCACCAGCAAATCACACAGCTTCCGAATTACACGACGCCCGTATGTATTGGATTAGAGCCGTCCAATCACAATGTTTCGCTGAGGAATTAGCCTGTCTTCATAAAGAGAAATGTTTACCGATAACATTCAGAATTGCGTGTTACCACCCGTACTTGGCAAATGACTTAATTCGCCTAGGTGGTAGATTACATTTTTCTAACTTGACTTCAGATGAAAAACACCCCATATTGTTAGATGGCTCTCATCATTTTACAAAACTGTTAATCATGCACACCCATATCAAACTGCATCAACTTGAAGTTCGTGTTGTTCTGATGGAGCACAGAGAAGAATTTTGGATTCTGAAAGCACGCCAAGCCATAAAGTTCTTCATAATTGCCTACAGTGCAAAATAGCTCACAACAGACACGCAGAAGCTATCGAAGCACCACTTCCAGCTGACCGAGTTCAACCCACTAAGCCTTTCACAATCACTGGGATCGACTTCGCCGGGCCCCTGTAGATTAAATCTCACGCTACTACCAAGAAGGCGTACATTCTTCTATTCACTTGTTCGACCACGCGAGCACTTCACCTTGAACTTAGTATGGACTTATCCACTGACCGTTTCCTAATGGGACTCCAACGGTTTGTCGGATGGAGGGGACTGCCTCATACCATATACTCAGATAATGCTCAAACTTTCCATGGAGCCAACAAAGAATTACAAAGTTTCACTACCGTGCTGACAGATTCCCAGACTCACCAGTACCTCGCGCATAGCAACATCAGGTGGAAGTTCATCACACCAAGAGCGGCTTGGTGGGAAGGATGGTGGGAGAGGATGGTGGGCTCTGTCAAGCGCTGTATACGGAAGACTCTAGGGAAACTGCAAATTGACGAGGAGTAAACCAATACCCTGCTCATCAGTATTGAAGCCGCCCTTAACTCGAGACCACTCATCAAGGCAGATGATCAAGAAGTACTAACACCCGCCCACTTCTTGAATGGAGAAAAACTAACAGCAATACCATCCAGACAATCAACAACACACGTTAACTTAACCAAGATGTACATACTGAAACAAAGAACTGCAGAAGATTTTTGGAGACGTTGGACAAAGGACTACCTTTTAGAATTGAGATCTTTCCACCACGTCCGAAACACCCGCAGCAAGTCAGCGGCGCGCAAGATAGGAGACGTTGTACTTCTGCAGGAGGACCATGTGCGACGCCATATGTGGAAGTTGGCGCTAATAGAAGAACTTCGACCTGGCAGAGACGGCGTGGCGCGGACCGTATTCCTGAGGACCACCTACGGCACGACCTTTCCAGCTGGTCATCCCTCTGGAGATCGGGAAAGACCAGGGTGGGGAGGTTGTGGAGGAACAGGAGCCATCTGCCGGAGCTTCTACCGAGGCTAAATGATTGTTGTAGTGTGTTAACTTCCTTGAAATAAAAGTTGTGTATCCATTAGCTCCACGCATTACTAATACTTCAAACTAGTAGTGGCCTCAAGCCAAGAATCCACCCAAAATTTGGCTTTAGTGGAAGTAGGAAAGTGGGATGCCTAACAACTTCAATGAATAATAAATGTATCACATTACACAGAACGTCTCTACAAATTCCATTGCCCTAAAAAATGCTCAGTCCTTGCTACATCTTTTTTCTTTGTATCAGTATTTATAGTCAACTGAATATAGCCTACTTTAGAAAGATATGAATTGCTTACTTTAGGCAAGCACAGTTGTAACATGACCCGTCTAGTGTTCCAAGGTGTTTACTAGACTGAAATCCTATATAGTTATTTAACTATTTATCTATTTAACTATTTATATATTTATCTATTTATCGATTTATTTATCTATTTACTTATTTATTCATTCATTCATTCAATTATGTATTTATTTATGTTTTAATTTATTTATTTATTTACTTATTTATTCATCCATTCATTCATTTATATATTTTTATTTATTTATTTATTTATTCTTTCATCCATCCATTCATTCGTACATTCATTCATGCATTCATTTAATTATTTATTTATTTATTCACTTATTTATTTATTCATTAATTCCTTTCTTCTTCTTCTTCCTCTTCGCGAATGGGTCGCTTAGGACCACGCGGAATCAACACTTTCTAGCCTTCCTGTTGGCCCAGTATTCCTGTATTCGCAACGAGTGGGTCTGTTTCCGTTGCTCTGACCATCGATGTTGTGTAGTCTTCTTCTCTTCCTCCTCGAAACCCCGCGTCTGAGTGATTTTCCTGATTTCCTTACGGTCATGTAAGTTTGGTGATCCTAATTCCTTTAAGTACCTTTCTGTAAATTTATACCAATTCGGTCTAGTAGTCTTGTTCTTTAAGAAAGTATGTATTTTGTGTGTCAGTCTGTTCGGGTCCATTCTTTCCATGTGTCAAATAAATTGGAGTCTTCGCATTCGCATTGTGTCTGTGATTTTGGAAACTTTTTTGTATATTTCTGTATTAGGCTTCGGATAATGTACACCATCTTTTGTTCTTAGTCCAACGATTTTTCTCATTATTTTGCGTTCTTCCACTTCTATTTGGTGTTTTAGTGTTTTGTGTTGGAGATTGAGTGTCTCTGAAGCATAGAGAGCTTCAGGTTCAATTAGAGTTGCATAGTGGCAAATTTTGCAGTTCCAGGAGAGACCCTTTTTGTTATAAATATTTTTTGTTGATTGAAAAGCAGTTTCCATTTTCTGAAGCCTCGATTCAATTGCTTTCCTTTCGTTACACTTTGCTGTAATCCATTCATCTAAATATTTAAATTCGTTTACTCGAAAGATTTTGTTGTTGCCAATTTGAAGTTTGTTTGATTCGGTTTTGATGTCAGTCATAAATTTTGTTTTTTCAAACGAGATTTGTAATCCAATTCATTCATTTATTATTCATTTTTCAATTAATTTATTTATTATCTATTTATTTATAGGAGAGGTACGAGTATCGTCGGTCTTAACTATGTTTATTGTAGAGCAAGCTTCCTGTCTGACATTTTAGCCTATGCTTGCCACGGTGGGTGAGTGGATAGCGTGTCGGTCTACTAACCCCAAGATTGCAGGTTCGCTCCTGGCCGTGGTAAGTGATTTTTGAAAGGCGGCAAAAATTGCGACACCCTGTCATACGATGTTCTTGTTCTTGTCAAAGAACCCATTTGAATTCAGTAGGCCGTGTTCGTAATGGCAAAATTAATCTCGGGAGTTTCCGCCAACACAAAGTTCCTCATTTCTCCACTAGAAAGCGCTATAATGTTCAAGGAGCTTAGATATCTAACCTCCTTCACTTTCATAGTGATTCAAGGAACAACGAAATTCGACATGCTAGCCACCCTCTGGGTGTCAAATTACAAAGCTTGCACCCGGCACCCTAGGCCATACGATATTATTATTATTATTATTATTATTATTATTATTATTATTATTATTATTATTATTTTAGCCTATTTTCATTTTATGAAAAAAATAGGCTTATGACATCATCATTTGTTCGTGTTTGTGTGTGTGTGTGCGTATGTGTGTGTGCCTGAGTGTGTGTGTGTTTCCCTGTAATAACTTCTAAACCGCTGGAGCGATTTCAAACTCGGTAAGGTCATAGCAACCCGACCATATTCTTCAAATTATATTACGTCTCACAAATCCAACATGGCGGCTGTGCGAAATATTTCACCAGCACTCAATATCTCCCAAATCATTACTTATATCACCCTGAAATTTTGTACGGTGATAAAGGGCACTAGTACAAGTTTATCTATTTAACTTTCAAAAGTTCGTAAAGTACAAAAGGAACATGGCTGCCAAACAAATTTGAAACATTTTAATAGACTTTCCTCGCGATTTGTCTCCCACAAATCCAACCCCTCGTCCTCGTCGTGGGAGATGGGCAACGTAATTAAGTAGGGGATTGCCTGTAGGGGTGAAGTACAGTGGGGACTTTGTGTGCCTCAAGACCGCTACGGTAGCTGTGAAGGCCCTACAGGAACCCTGAAGAAATTACGGCTAACGGGGCTCTGGTGAAACAACTTCTGCCTTGTAGTTTGGAGTTGGTTCTTCAAAGGCTAAGGCACGGGGTCTCCAAACTACGGCCCGGGGGCCACATCCGGCCCGCGGACAGATTTTTTCCGGCCCGCGGAGAGCTAGCATACTTGAAAACTCCTTTTAGAGAACATTTTTTTATAGCAAATTAAATTTAGTTTACTGAAGTATTCTAATTTTATGTTGAATAATTATTAATATGACATCTACATTGATATGGTCATGGGCTAACTACTCATAACATTGTTGTAGGCTTATTGTTATTGTTTTTGTGATAAGTTGGATAAAGAAACACAGAATTGTAATGAGTAAAGACATGTATAATATGCAGACATATGAAATACTAATGAGATTTATGTAATTGAGATTTTCCACTGACAATAGTTTGTAGTTGTGGACTAATTTTACTTGTACCAATTATTAAAAGAGATTTAAGATGCTCATCAGTTAATTTAGATCTGTAAACATTTTTGTGTACTTCATTTTGGAGAAGGTCTTCTCACACAAATAAGTAGTACCAAAAACAGAAAACAGCCCACGAGCAAATTTATGCAAATTATCAAATTGTGTCAGTGGAAGACTCTTATAAAATTCCAACAAAGATGAGTTTTGATATTTGTTCTTAATTATATCACTGCACTGTAGTTCAATCATTTCCATTTAGAGTTCCGGGGCTAGGGTTTCAATGTCAGTATCAAAAGGATCCTGAAAAATCTTAATTTGATTCGCAAAGGCATCGAAGTCCGAGAAACGAGTATCAAAATTTATTTTCAAAGCAGTCAGTTTCGATTGCAAAATCGATAGGAAACTCAGTCTCAGTGGTGTGGCTGAATATTTCACATGTTTTAAAATGTGAAAAACATTTACTTCGTAGTTGTGATTGAAACAGTATCAATTTCTTCCGGAATGATTTGATATTAGTGTATAAATCAGGAAGATGTTGGTTTTCTCCTTGCAATCTCAAATTCAGTTCGTTCACATGTTTTGTCAAATCAACATAGAATGCTAACTTCCACAGCCATGCGTTGTTTTGTAATTCAGTAAGAGGGCGATGCTTTTCATTCAAAAAAATTTCGATCACTGCTCGAAGTTCAAAAAAGCGCTGAAGGACTTTCCCACAACTAAGCCAACGTACGGCAGTATGATAAGGTAAGTCATTTTCTCCAATCTCTTCAATAAATTGTCGGAATTGTCGGTGATTCAGCCCAAAAGATCTCATAAAATATGTTGATATGACTGGTTTCAGAACTTCAGACATATCCAAACATTTTCTGCACAAAGACTGTTGATGAATGATACAATGTAAGACTAATGGTTTTGAACCACCGTCATTTTCTACAGCCTTTGACACAAGAGTGACCACTCCTTTATCTTTCCCACTCATCTTTTTGCCTCCATCAGTTGTAATACATTTCAAGTTTTTCCTTCGAAGGTTCTTTTGATTAATGGCCATTTCAACTCCTTTAAAAATATCTGTACCAGTAGTTGTGCCATGAATACTATACATATCAAGAAGTTCTTCATGCACTTCATAGCTTTTATCTACTCCTCGAATATAAATCAACACCTGAGCAGTATCTGACACATCCGTTGACTCATCCAAGGCCAAAGAAAACCACTCAACATCTCCATTTTTGTCGAACAGTTGAGAGGATATATTTTCAGCGATGTTTTCTACCCTTCGAGCCACAGTGTTTGCTGACATACTGACAGTTTTTAATAAATTTACCTTTTCAGGGCACATTTCTTCGGCTGCTGCAATTATGCATTCTTTGATCATTTCTCCATCGGTGAATGGTTTTCCACGTTTTGCAATTTCAAGAGCCACACGAAAGCTGGCACGAGTTGCAGCCTCTTGTTCGGTTTTGAGTTTTGTAAATGAAGATTGCTGCGATTTCAATCCGCGCTTCATAGCTTCGAATTTTTCTGTCCGCAAACTTCCTGTATATTTTGAGTAATTTTGAAAATGTTTTGTTTCATAATGACGTTTAATGTTATATTCCTTGAGAACGGCTATGCTTTCATTGCAAATCAAACATAGCGCCTTGTTACTGGACTCAATTACGAAATACTGAATGTTCCACTCATCTTTGAATTTTCTGCATTCACTATCAATTTTTCGCTTCTTTTCCATACAACTAAATCACACACAAAAGCAACAATTCAAATCAAAATACTGTTACAAAGATGTCTTAAACTTAAACACGCACAAACACGTTTTAAGGAGGTACGCACTATTTTATTTCACAACAGTGTCATAGGAACTGACTTGTGGTTGCGCAACTAGCCTTCTTATATATTCCAATTACTGCCATCTAGAAGTGAGTGGAAGACACCAGAACTCTCTCGAACCAACGATTACTCTGTACGTGCTATTAGCGCCATCTGTTAGCGATAGAAGGTACTACCTATTTCCGCTTGTGTCCACCAGATGTCGTGTCACGTTACTCCTCATGGCTCGTACTCTACGACTAATCTAGAAATTACAGATAATGACAGGAAAATTAATAATATGCAGTGTTGCCGTTTTGCGGACTTTAGTACGATTTGCAGCCTTTTTTCAACGTTGCGTACTTCTTCGGACTTTTTTTTTCATCAGTGGACTATTTCACTTTTTACCACCGGCAACAATGATAATATGGTTTTGGCCCTCGGAACTTACTGGAGTAATCAGTATGGCCCTAAGGCTGGAAAGTTTGGAGACCCCTGGGCTAAGGGAAGAAACCCTGACAGAAAATCAGCCTGGTGCCTCAGGCTTAAGGTGGCAGCCCCTCCAAGGCACTCGGAGGCAGTGGGTTAATACCTCGCTCCTCTTAAATAAACTGATTACGGAAACTGAAGCGAAATTACAAAACCGGACGGATAACCTGATGACGACTTTTGGCATGAAGAGGACTACGAAAATCGGTTTCTGGAATGTGAGGACCTTGATGGAGAAAACCAGACTGAAACAAGTGACACGGGAGATGAAGAACTATGGGCTGGATATCCTAGGATTGAGTGAAGTGAAGTGGCCAGGATTTGGTGAAATACAGACAACAGATGGAATTACATTTCTCTATTCTGGGGGCGATGATGAAGAACACAGGGATGGAGTGGGGTTGCTGCTCAACAGAAATGCAAAGAGAAGCCTTATGGAGTGGAAGCCAATTTCTAGTAGGCTCATGTTTGCTAGGTTCAAGACAAAGATCAGGAATGTGATCATCATCCAATGCTATGCGCCTACAGAACAGTCGGAGCCAGAGAAGAAGGAAGAATTCTACCAAATGCTGCGAGATGTCACAAGACAAACAAGTAAGAAGGACATTCTCATTGTTACGGGAGACTTCAACGCGAAGGTGGGCTCAAACAATGAGGGGTTGGAGCAGATCATGGGTAAACATGGCCTTGGTGAGATGAATGACAATGGGGAGAAATTTACGGAATATTGCGCCAGTCAGGATTTGGTGATGGGTGGCACGGTATTTCCTCATAGGCGGTGCCACAAGGTCACCTGGGTGTCTCCTGATCAAGTCACAGAAAATCAAATTGATCACATCGCGGTGAGCAGGAGGTTCAGAAGAAGCTTGGAAGATGTTAGGAACAAGAGAGGAGCGGACGTTGGTAGTGACCATCATCTTGTGGTTGACAACTTCCGCATGAAGATCGTCGCAGTCCGCCGAAAGTTTAACACTCGGCACAACAAGTTTGATGTGGGCAAGCTTAAGAACCAGCAGAGATTGGACAAATTTAAACTGGAGCTCAGAAATAAATTCCAGGTGTTGGACTCCGAGACAGAGAAGGACGTGGAGACTGTGTGGAGCGAGGTAAAGAATATCTTCGTGGAAACCAGTGAGATTCAGCTCGGGTACAAGAACTACCTGCGGAAAGAATGGATATCCGATCAGACCTGGGACAAGATAAATTATAGGAAGGAGATTAAGGCCAAGCTCAACACCTGCAAGACTAGGCAGCAGAAGGCTCTCACACAAGCAAAGTATTCAACAGCAAACAGGGAGGTAAAGAGGAGTGTACGGAAGGATCATAGGAGGTGGATTGATGAGCAGGCGGAGAAAGCAGAAGAAGCGGCAAGAAGGGGGGACGTTAAGGAGCTCTATGGCATCACAATGATGCTTTCGGAGAAAGGTTTTAATAAAACTAGGCCTGTGAAGAGCAAGACGGGCGAAATCCTCACGACGTGTGAACAGTTGCTGACAAGATGGAGAGAACACTTTGCGGAGGTTCTTAATAGAGATAGAGGACCAGAAAGTAAGCAGCGAGGAGAAGATGAAGAGGAAGCAGAAAGTGACCCAAGCATCAGCCTCGACTCCCCAACTCGGGGCGAAATACGGACAGCGTTGAAGCAGATGAAATGCTGGAAGGCACCAGGTCTGGATAATATTCCAGCGGAAGTACTGAAAGCAGACCTGGATATTACGATCGATCTGCTGCACCCGCTGTTGGAGAAGATCTGGAAGGAGGAGAAAATACCAACCGACTGGAAGAAGGGGTTGACAGTCAAGTTGCCGAAGAAAGGGGACACCACAAACTGTAACAACTGGAGGGGTATCACCTTGCTGTCCATTCCAAGCAAAGTGCTGGCGAGAGTCATCCTGAATCGTATAAAGGACTGCGTAGAAAAAAGGCTTCGGAAGGAACAGGCTGGATTTCGACAATATCGCAGCTGTGTAGATCTCATCAACACCCTCCGAATCATCCTGGAGCAGAGTGTGGAGTGGCGGAATACCCTTTACCTCACATTTGTTGACTTCGAGAAAGCCTTCGACTCCATAAATCAAAGAATCATGTGGAAGACCCTCGAGGAATATAAAATTCCAACAAAGATCATCAGAATCATGGAAGAGATGTACGAAGGGTATGAGTGCCAGGTTCTTCACGAAGGAAAATTAACAGAAAAGATAAAGGTCAGTTCCGGAGTGAGACAGGGGTGTGTCCTTTCCCCCACTCTGTTCCTGTTGGTCCTGGATAGTGTGATGAAGTAGGTAATGGGAGGAAGGAAGAGGGGTATTCAATGGGGTATAAATGACAGGCTTGAAGATCTGGATTTCGCAGACGACATTTGTCTTATGGCACAACGGTACCGAGACATAGAAGATAAGCTGGGGAGGTTGCAGAGAGAAGCAGAACGTGCAGGACTGATGATCAACACCAATAAGACCAAAGAGATGAGGATAAATTCTGACATCACGACTAGTTTGACAGTCAACGGAAAGGACATTGAGCGAGTTGAGTCCTTCCTCTACCTTGGAAGTATAGTCACAAATGATGGGGGAGCAGAGGAAGATGTTCTAAGCCGTATCAGGAAGGCAAATGGTGCCTTTGTCCAGCTCTACCCCATCTGGAGAAATAGAAACATTTCCAGGAAGACCAAGCTCCGCCTTTTCAATAGCAACGTAAAGTCGATTCTTCTCTACGGCTGTGAAACATGGAAAGTCACAAAACCGATCAACAACCAGCTACAGGTGTTCATTAACAGATGTCTGCGTCGCATCATGAATGTGAGGTGGCCGGACATAATCTCAAATGAAGATCTTTGAACCATCACCAATCAACAACCGATTAGCATCCAGATCAAGGAGAGGAAATGGCGCTGGATTGGTCACACACTAAGGAAGCCGGACGGAGCTATTGAGAGGGCGGCGCTAGACTGGAATCCTCAAGGCGCCAGGAAGCGAGGTCGACCTAAGAAGACCTGGAAGAGGACGATCGAAAATGAAATTGCAGAGGTGGACAAGAACTGGAGTCAAGTGAAGAGAATGGCCAGGAACCGTACTGCGTGGAGAAATTTCGCCAAGGCCCTATGCTCCGGAAGGAGCGGCAGGAATTAAGTAAGTAAGTTCCTCGCGATTTAACTATCCGACCGTAGTGAAATATGGTACAATAAATGATTGTACATATTGTAATGCACTGGCATCTAATTTAGTTCAATTGTTTTCATGACCTGAAGATGGTGGATGTGCGAAATGTTAAAATTAAGTTTTTATTTATTGTGCTGTAATCATGCGATCCTAGTGAAAGTTTGAATAATGAAGCAAAGCAATAACTCTGTGGCCTATACATATTACAATTCAAAATGGCGACCATCCGAAATATTTAGACGGTTCTCAATTTCTACGAATCTTTAACAACAATCAAACTGAAATTTCTTATGTTCACCTATAGGATTTTCAGTAACCTGGTGAACAAAAATCCAATATGGCGGCGACGCGAAGTATAAATATTTAAATGGACGTTTCTCGTGACTTAACCATCTGAGTGCAGTGAAACTAGCTAGGGTAAATGCTTATACAACTGTTAATCCATTGGCATCTAATTTATTTCAATTGTTTTCATAACCATAAGATGGCAGCTGTGCAAAATTTTAAAATCTAGTTTTTACTTCTTGTGTCCTAATCATGCGATTGAAATATGAATACTACATGTACACAATAATCTTCATGTAACAGTACATAACTCTAAGATCTGCATATATAATAATCCAACATGGTGACCATCCGTAATATTAGACGGTTCTCAATATCTACGAATCTATTACAGCAAACAAACTGAAATTTTGTATTTTGATAGAGGCAATTAACATAGCCTAACTAGGATATATGAAAATGGGCTTTAGTTCTTCACAAAACTACTTGTTGTACTTACGGCTAAATACTTAGTACATATCCCGGACGATGTGCATATGAACAAATAATAACCGCTACGTTCAGTTTAATTTTTTGTTTGTTTGCCTGTCTGTTCTTTGTAATGGGTTGGCGCCAAAACTAATGGAGTGAATGGCTTGACAACTTGTAATTTAGTAGAAGGCACCTCTTCTATCTCTTATTCTTTTAAAATCCCTTCGGTGTTGCGATATTTCTCATCTGTAGCAGCTAATTGATCTCGTGCTTTGAGGAAGTTTGAGACTCCACTCTAGATGGACTGTTATACCCCATGCAGGTAAAGTTTTAATTTAACGTTTACCGGAATGTTGAAGCAAAAAGCAAAATATGATTATTTTGCAGATGGTCTTTGCTTACGTGTGTATGATTTAGTGAGATTATTGAGCAACCTTTTGGTTATTTAATTAAGTTACAGTTTACCTCGTCTGGTTTTCTTATCGTTAGGCTTGCTTCATAAAAGACTGTCAGAAAAGAAACCGAAGTGCTTGCGTGTCATTGTTTAGTGGTCTGATTGAGGTCTTGAGAGATTCACGACATGGAGCTATTTCTTGATATAGCACGGAAATTACGTTAAATAACTGAAGCCTAGCGAGAGCCTCCGTGGCTTAGGTGGCAGCACGCCAGCCTCTCACCGCTGGGTCAGTGGTTCAAATCCCGGTCACTCCATGTGAGATTTGTGCTGGACAAAATGGAGGCAGACAGGTTTTTCTCCGGGCACTCCGGTTTTTCCTGTCAAAATTTCATTCCAGCAACACCCTCCACTATCATTTAATTTCATCTGTCATTCATTTAATCATTGACCCAGGAGAGTGCGACAGGCTTCAGCAGCTGGCACAGTTCATATCCTCGCCACTAGATAGGGGCTTCATTCATTCCATTCTCTGACCCGGTCGGTTGACTGGAAGCAGGCTGTGGATTTTCAACTAAAGCCTGGTAAATGTGAGTAGTTATTTCTCTTTGCCTCGACCGGAAATTGAACCTCAGTCCACGCTGTGGAGCCCCTTGGATCAGAACACACACTAATCTCACAGCATTTTCCTTTTCTGATGACCTGGCTACAATTTAGGGAAGCCAAACTTGCATTTCCACGCTTCACTGGACAGCCTTTGATGTGGTCATTTGATTATTCTCTTGCTCTTATGGTGAACGGTGATCCCCCTTCGGGCATGACGTCTGCTTTTGTTGCGTTTGATCGTACCTACACAGTCGTAATCGATATCACTGTGTATCGAGATCCGGCCTGTCATTGTTTATTCCCTCTGAACTTCCTGCTTACACAAACATCCACATCACAATGCTCCCTACTTCATTTAAATCTATAGACGGTATATAAAGAGGAGAAAGCCATGCATATTTATATTGGCCATGTTAAAATCACGAATTCTACCTCCCATTATCTCAGGAATGCCGGACCCGTGGTGTTGGTGTAGCCCGGAGGCCTCGGGTTCGATCCCAGGCTCCGTCAGGGATTTTAAAACTGACGTGAGGGTTGGAACGGGGTGCACTCGGCCTCGTGAGGACAATTGAGTAGCTGTCTGACAGTGAGGCGAAACCAAGATTAACGGCCGAGGGGACCCGATGCGCTGATCACGCGTCACCCCAATATCTGCAGGCCAAATGGCTGGGAGCGGTCGCTTGGTCGGCCTAGGCCCTTCAAAGGCTGTATAGTGCCAGGGGTTAACATTTTTTTGAATTATCTCAGGAATTTCCAAACGTAATTGAATGCATAGCTTTACATTCCTTTCCGAGAGTCCTAAAGGACAATAATCATCAAATATTGAGAATTAACATAAAAATAACATTTCCACTAATTATGAAGAGTTAAAATGGAAAAAGAACGAAATGCTAATATGGTGAAGTTTTTTTTTGTTCGGATACGGTTAAAATGACCATACGGTGCATCTGGTGAAGGTTGTATTTCATCTTGTGCGTCTGCTATACCATGGCCTTTTGGGGCACACTCACAGAAACGTTTGAATTGCTATAGTCTATATTGAAACCTATAAATATGGGTATAAATCGAATATTTTCCACCTTAGTTTACACAATTTATTTAATAATAATAATAATAATTTGTAATGGAAGATTGCCAATCTTCTTTCTGATAATGTTGTGTATTAACTTATTTTTTAATTTATTTTTTAAATAAATTGTATTCATTAAGGTGAAAAAGATTCGTATTAGGCTTTAATAGAGTTCTTAATCAACACGGGTCAAGTAGTTAGTTATTTAGTTAGTTAGATAACTAGCCTATTGTTGCTTTAGAAGTCGGAACAGCGAAGCCTCTTAACAAAGATAAAATAATACAAATTTAGATTACGGTAATTTAAAAATTAAGATGTGGATGCCTAAATACATCTAACAAAAATTCAAAAAAAAATATAATAAAATAAACAAAAATTACGGAGAAACTACATTTTAGAATTTTAAAAAAGAACAAGTTCTTTGAATAAATATTCAGTTTAAAATTTAGATTGCTCGCCCTAACCCAATCACCATTCATAATAACTTCGTCACTCCTATTTCCAAAGTTCTCTCTACAATGTCTATCTACCTGGCAAATACACATTAACCATCATTTATAACCTAACTTATTCAGCATATATATTTTCACATACACATCTCTTCAACTCAACGCTGTTTTATCGAGACATTTTATGCTTTATTAACAGAATTTTTGTAACATATCTGGTTTTTGAAATGTTACTCTATGAGCTTTTGGGACAAAAATATTTATAGTATCCTCTATTACGACAACATGTGTATTAAGGTGTATGTTGCTGCACAGTTACTGATCCTATACCACGCTGAGGAAGGTCACAATGTTACCAAAACCGTTACGGGTTCAATGTACTAAATATTGAATTAAGGTAATAAATAGTTTATTATAATTAATATGTCATCGAACCTTCCGGACTGAATCGTAAAGCAAACAAAGGATCTCTAAACTGCAAAAAGCTTACGACTCTCTTGGAACAGATATAATAAAATATCAATATCCAGAAAAGCAAAATTACGGCATTACAACACTGTAATCAAGCCTGAAGCACTGTAGCTTCTGAAACGCTGATTATTGGTGGCAGATCATTAATTAATCATGTGGAAACGCAAGAAAGGAAAATCCTAAGAAAAAATTTTGGACCAGTCTGTACAGGGGGAATCTGGATGAAATGAATATCCCAAGACTTATACCAGCACTCGGAGAAAATCTCAGACACATTTAGGAAAAGACGATTGAAATTTTACGGACCTATCCTCAGGATGGGCAATCAGGGACTGACCAAAAGGATTCTTAACCTTGCTCTGTCAATGAAATTTAAAAACACCTGGCTGCTTGAAGTTGGAAAAGATCTTCAGGAAATAGGCATCACAGATGGCATTTTACTAGACAGAGCTAAGTTCAGAGAATTAGTCGATAATCACTGCTTTGCACACTATCCAAGCACTATCATCAACAAAATATGGTCAGAGGATCGCAAGAGAAGCCACAGCGAGAAGATGAAGAGATTTTGGGAGAAGAGAAAGGCAATGCCATCAGCTAAATAAGTTCAATCGCGCTCCTTTGTCGGGCATGACGAAGAAAGAAGAATACGTCAATAAGGAATCGGGCTATTATGTCATTTTATAGCAAATTCTTGATTGTAAATTAAGATTCAATGCGGGGTTTTCATTTGGTGCCGAGTCTCTGTTGCAGGACACATTTTCTAAGTTGTATTTTGTCATATATTCACCATATGTGTTACAATATACAGTGCGTCAGGGAATGTTCTCCGCAGTGCGTAGGCTCTGCTACGTTAGGTGAGAGCCGGGGTTAAGTTGGCAGCGCGGTGTCAGACCTTTCGCGCACTCGCCGACAGCCAGGTACTAGCTTGTCTTCTCCAAGGTCGACAGGATATCAGAACACACGTGTGAGCTGTGTTGTGCTGTGGAAAGCGTCAGTGTGAATGCAGTAAAGAAGCGTTTAGATTATTGGAATAGTGCAACAGGATACAGTCGGTAATGTTTACTGCTGAAGAGAGAGCGTTTTTTGTGGAATACGTTTTACGTGAAGGCGATCGGCTTACATAAAATGTAAAACTAAAATTTCAGGCAAGGTTTCCTAATTCAAAGTGTCCAAACCGTGATACCGTTCGGGATTTGATAAGTAAATTTCGTATGACCGGCTCAGTTCACGATGTACCAGGAACAGGGAGGCCTACGCTGTTAATAGACGAAAAACTTGATTAAATTTCCGATAAAATGCTGCGAAGTCCAAGTAAATCAATACGCAAATTAGCTCAGTAAACAGGAATCTCTAAGTGGACTGTTTGTTTTGTTTTGATACAATCGGCGGCAGCCACGCTGTCAGCAGTAACCGTGCTGCCAACTTAACTCCCGCTCTCACCTAACGTAGCAGTACCTAGGCATTGCGGAGAACATTCCCTGACACCCTGTACTTACTTACTCTCCTGGCTCCACAAACCGCAGTCGGTGCTTGTCCTCGTCAAGTAGCCTCTGTCCTTGGCATCTTCCTCTCGCGCTCCTAGTAGCTGGCTGTCCTTGGCTACCTGGTCTCTCCATCTCATTTTTGATCTGCCTATAGTTCTTCGTCCGTCTGGCTTTTTCTCACACACTTGTCGCAGTCTAGATCCCTCTTCTCTTCTATACACGTGACCAGCCCACCTCAGCCTTCTAGTCTTAGCTTCCGCAACAACATCGGGTTATTTATACAACTCCTTTAGTTCTTTGTCCTTTCTCCTACGCCACTCACCTGCTTCACAAATTAATCCGAAAATCTTTCTGAGGATTTTATTTTCAAAAACATGTCTCTTTCTCTCTGTGCATTTGCTTAATCTCCATGTTTCTGCACCATATAGTAATACTGGCCTAGTTATAGTTTTATATAGAATTATCCTTTCAGATCCAACATCGTATGCTTTTACGCATTAAATAAATAAATAAATAAATAAATAAATAAATAAATAAAGCACAAATTGTGCATAAATTACAGATCTCAGTGTGATAACAACTGACTCACTACACTCGTACAAAATTCTATGATTGATTTGGGAAGTATTTTGCAATTGACAACGTGATATCGTTCACAGTAATAGTCTCAGAGGTCGCACACGCAATTGTCATCTGGATCGTGGAAGGACTTGACTTTGCACACCCTGTGGTGATAACCATGCACTGCCAGGGAAGTCACAAAACGTCCTAATTCCTGGTCTGTGTCTGCCCACGATGCCATCATCATAGCCTCTGTAAAGTAGAAGTCTTGCCAAATCTTGGACCACTTCGTTTGTCTTTCGTCTATTAACTGCGACCAACTATCCGTTGACGGTAAAATGAGTTTATGTCTCAAAGATTCGAGTAGAAAAGGTTTTCCAGCAAATTCGTATACTTGTAGAGATCGTGTGCTCCTGGATACTCCAATGGTTGTTTTTAGAAAGCATTAAAACTACACATTTAAATTTAAACAGATTTTATCTTATTTTCCATTAAACAATACACATTAAAAGACCATCATTAAGAAAGCAAAACGTCTGCTGTCGGAACTTGCCCTGTCCTAAAGCCAAATCTGTCACCTTTTCTTCTTTTGTTAAGAGTAGTGTATGGCATACGAATATCTTAAATAGAAAAAACAAGTAGTTCCTTGAAGAACTATACAGCCTATTTTCATATATCCTGCTCATGTTAATTTCCTCTATCCACATACAAAATGTCAGTTTAATTGCTGTAACAGATTTGTAGATATTGAGAACCGTCTAAATATTTCAGATGGTCGCCAGGTTGGATTTTTATTTTTGTACTATTACATTAAGATTATTGTGTACGTGTGGTATTCAAACTTCAGTCGCATGATTAGAACACAAGAAGTAAAAACGAGATTTTAAAATTTTGCACAGCCGCCATCTTGAGGTTATGTAAACAATTGAATTAAATTAGACTAGATGAAACCCGTCAAAACATGACGGACAATGGAATACAAATTTACTGAAGAAGCTTCTTATATAAGTTACATTCTTTGTACGATTACTTTTTAGCACTATTGCAACTTTAAGGGCGTCAAAAGATAGCACTCTCAGCATTGCAACATATAGCTGGTCATGACTGAAAACGTGATGAGGTCATCATCATCTTGCACAGTTTCCAGCCACTGGCCGGGTCTGTTTGGAACACAAGCCTCTCCAACGTCTTCTGTCTTCCCACCATCTCTCAGCCTCCACCCTTGTCCAGTCTTCTCCTGTCTTCTTCACGCTTTCTTCCACCCCTTCAGCCACCTGTCTCTCGGTCTCCCTCTTGGTCTCTTTCCTTCTCACTTCGTCTCGTGTATCCTCCTGGGTATCCTCTTCTCCTCCATTCGTTTTACATATCCAAATTATCTAAGTCTAGATTTCTCTATGCCATCCTGTAATGGTTCCTCCTTCATTTATTCTCTGGTCCTCTCATTTCTTATTCTGTCCCTCTTTGTAGCTACAATACTGCTTCTCAAGAACCTCATCTCACTGGCCTGTATTTTGCTCTTCTCCCTTCCTTTCATAACCCAGGTCTCCGAGGCATACGTCAGGATAGGGACATAGTACGATATATGATCTACTTGCTGTTCTGAGGGACATCCCTGCTCCATAACATGCTTCTCACACTCCTCCGGAATGCTTCTGCCTGTCTCCCCCGCTCATTTATTTCTCTACCGTTTCTTCCATTCTCTTGTATCAGGCTTCCCAGATACTTGAAACTCTCCACTTTCTTCAGCTGTTCCCCACCAATTGTTATTCCCGTTGTGGTCCTTTCCTTCTTCCTTGTTGTGATCACCATCTCACTCTTATTTATGCTAAATTTCATCCCATATCCTTGTATTATTCCTTCCCACACGTCCAACTGTTCCTGTACCTCCTCCTCCTTGTTTCCACAATCATCAAGTCATCCGCAAACACCATTGCTTTCATCTTTCCTTCCCCAATTACTTGTGCCGCTCGGGACATTATGTCATCCATCACCACAATGAAAAGTAACGGTGACAGTGCACTTCTTTGTTTCAGGCCGTTTCTCTGTTCCACCCAGTCCGATCTCTCTCCTCCCACTTTCACACAGCTCACGCTTCCCTTGTACATCTCTTTTATCCTCCTTATAGTCCATTTTTCTACTCCTCTATCCTCCAGGGACTTCCATACTTTGTTTCTGCATACACTGTCATATGCTTTCTCAATGTCCAGGAAGGCCATCAGTAGATCTGTTCCATACTCATAGTGCTGTTCTTGTAACTGACTTACAGCAAAACTCAAATCCACTGTGGACCTTCCTGCTCTGAAGCCATGTTGTTCTTCCCTCATCCCTCCTTCTATCCTTGTCCTAATTCTCCTTTCTAAAACTTTCTCAAACATCTTTGCACAATGACTCATCTGTGTTATTCCCCGATAGTTTCTGCATTCTGTTCTACTACCTTTCTTGAAGATCGGGACAATTATTCCCTTTTCCCAGTCCTCTGGGGTCTTCCTTTCCTTCCATGCTGCCTTCATCACTCGGTACAACCATTGTATCCCCACCTCTCCTGCTGCTCTCACCATCTCCACACTCTACTCATCCACACCCGGTGCCTTCCCTCCTTACATCTTCCTCACTGCATCTTCCACTTCTTTCCATGTTAAGTCCTTTTCTCTTTGCAGTTCATCTACTGTACCTCTTCCCCGATTTCTTCTTCCTCGCCGTGGTTTCCATTTGGGTTCAGGAGTTCTTCAAAATATTCTTTCCACATTTTCTTCAGTTCTTCCCTATTTTCTATCCCTTGTCCCCTTTTGTTCACCATTCTGACATAATCCGTAGGATCCTTCCGCCTCTTATTCTTTACCATCCCATACAGGACCTTTTTTGTACCTTCACTATCCTGCTGGTCATGACTTAAAACGTGATGAGGTAAATAGCCCAATACGTTCAAGAGTTTCTCCTTGAGCTTGATTGATTGTGATAAAGTAGGCCGAGCGAATAGGACATTGTTGCCTATTAAAAGAAAGTGTACTGTACCTGCAAGTGTTTTATCGGAAGGTGTTAACTCAAGTCGTAGGATTTGAGCTCTCTGCCTAATATTACTGCACCTATTATATCCGAATCCAAGCAATTTCTTACATATTTCTTACAATTAATATATTACAATATATGAGTCCTTGGGAAACGTTCAGATTTCTAAGGAGCATAACTATGGCTCAAACGTTCGGAGTATGTGGAGGCGAATCACTTAATTCCAAGGAATTGCAAAATTCAATAATAGGGAAATGAAGTAGCTGGCTTTCATCTTCAGTATCCAATCTGTTAACGCTGATGTATGTGTTTGAACTACTGGATATAACTTCAATGACTTTTAAATTAATATCATTACATTGTTGCAGGTTGGCAAATATTTTATATTCCAGCAGATCAATTTTACCCTCACAACAGTAAAGACCAAAGTAACCACGTATAGATTTTACGCAAGAGAAGTACAATGTAGAACAATGTTTACATTTGATCGTCAAAGACCTTACAGTACACTGTACTGCATAATATCTGGAATATTTTTCTGAAATGGCCTATTTATATTGGATTTTAAATGTGGCTTCGTATTATTCGATAACACTATAGTGTCCTGCAATAACAGAGCCGCTAAATATTACATGGCAAATAATACTTCCATTGCCGAAATCAACTGCGTAGTTAGACTCAGTACTCTAAACAAATAATCATTAAACAATTGTCTTATACAATGAAGTTCAACATGACCGTCCAGAGACTTTCATACTCAAGTTGGTTGGTGAGGAGAATGCGATGAGACTGATCGCTTAAAATAAATTCCTTATAATTGTTCCTGCCAGCGAAATTTTTTGCGATAGCTTGAAAACGCAGCTCAGAATGACGTTCTTCATTTTGTTATAAACAGTACGAAACTGCTCTAAATAAGCAATTTCCATCACCTGTTATAGGTTATGACAGTACATTTTGCAGGGGAACATAGAATCACTTCGCCAACTACTGGAACGACCATAGGCCTATACTCAATACTCACTTCGGCAGTCACCCTAATGGAGGCAGTTTTTGAATTATATGTCCCGTGCATGTCAAAAATCGTATTAACACTTGGAGGCCCACCTGTTCTTGTCTATCGCCCCGGAGACCCGGGTTACATTTCCTGCTCTGCCAAGAAATTGAATTCTGGTCTGAGGGCAAAAACGGGGCACATTCAGTCTCTTGAGGTATAACTAAGAAGAGGGGTTTAATTCCCACCTCGACAATCTTGGATGTGGTTTTCCGTGGTTTCCCACTTCCACTTAAGGCAAATACCGGGATGGTTCCTAACTTAAGGCCTTGGCCGTCTCCTTGCCATTTACCACCTTAATTACAAATACACACAGTAATGCAGCCATCACAATAACACAGGTTATGAGAGAACATTTCACACATACACACCCAAGTACACGGGGCTGAGTGACCACAATGTCGGAGCCCTTCAAACGAATTATGTTTGCCAAGTGTCCCTTATGGCGAATGCAATTGTGGACACGCGCGAGTGCCTGGAAAACTACTTTTTTCTTTAATAATTTAAGAGTATATCGACGATGCATAATTATAACTTTTAGTCTAGGACGCTAATAACTTGACCACCGAAGCATTGGGAAGAAATTGCAATATTAAGGTACATAAACAACATAGCCTACACATTCAACTGTCGGTTAATGTTCCTCAAAATTTCCCTTCTTAAATATTCCCCTCCTTTATAATTCTCCATCACGTGAAAACGTGCCATGTCTTGGGTTTTAAATATATCGATGCAATGGTGCTGTCATCTGCTGTCAGTTACTGGAACTATATGGGCGATGTACTGCCATCTGTTGTCAGTTATAGGAACTGATTGCAGATATTTAAACGGCGTACTGAGGACAACAGTTTGCTCTTTTGATCACATGCTGTAATGCAATGGTAAAACGGATATAAAACGAATTAAGAGGGAATGTAGAAATATGTATCTTTTACAGACATAAAACCTTACTAATACTCCTTGATTAAACAATATTTCAGTGGTAAAAAAAAAATATCGGCGAGGGCTGGGATCGAACCGTTGAACCTAGGAACCACAGTCTGTCGCCTTAACCACATACCTACTCCTGCACTCCTCCTCAGCGGCAGACGCAGCCGTTCTTTATCATTAAAAGCCGCTGTCTGAAGGAAATAATCAATTTCATTATCCAAATAAATCAATGTTGCACATTCGTATACGTTCATACTGTTATTATATTTTATTGTCAGAACTTGGTTAATGTATGTTTTCAATTACATGCAAGCTTATTAAATAACTTACATTTTAATGGACTTCTCACCGCCATTTTGTCATGACCCCAGGCGGATTGTGCGCATGCGTCAGGGCCAAGAATTCTGCTATTTTCTATATTAATTCAAAAATATACCGTAATATATTTGTTTATTTTATAGACACTCTGCAAATCTAGAGGCCAAGAGCTTTCGTTAGAGTGCTCTACGAAGTAAATCGGTTCTGTCGTTCTCTCAATCTCGTGGTAACAAAAATCACCTTACTGTTTTAAATATATAGATGGCAGAGTATTACAATCTGCAAAATCATTTACTGCACCACATTTCACTGCGCTCAGAGAGTCAAATCACGAGAAAAGTCTATTAAAATATTTCAAATTCGCTTGGTCGCCATGTTCGTTTTCTACTTTACAGGTTTATGAAATATACATAGGTAAACTTGTATCAGTACCCTTTATCACCGTACGAAATTGCAGGGTGATATCTGTAATAGTTTCGGAGATATAGAATGTCAGTGAAATAGTTCGCACAGCCGCCATTTTGAGGTTATGTAAACAATTGAACTAAATTAGACTCCAGTGCATTACAATGTGCATATAAATTTGCTGTACCAAGTTTCATTACGTTTGGATAGTTAAATCGCGAGAAAAGTCTATTTAAAAGTCTCAATTTCGCTTGACCGCCATGTTGGTTTTTTAGTCACCAGGTTTTTGAAAGTCTCATACGTGAACTTCTAGTAGTGCCCTTTATCACCGTACACAATTTCATGGCGATATCGGTAATGGTTTCGGAGATATTGCATGCTAGTGAAATATTTCGCACAGCCGCCATGTTGGATTGTTGAGACGTAACAAAATTTGAAGGGCACAGTCGAGGTCGCCGGGAACTTACCGAGTTTCATTGAAATCGCTCCAGCCAGTTAGATATTATTAGGGGGACACACACACACACCTCTCTCTCACACACACACACACACACACACATACACACGCACACACACACGGACAAAAGGTGATCTCATAAGCCTATTTTTTCAAAATTGAAAATAGGCTAAAAATGACTGAAAATCATCGAGTGCAAATCATTGATTGAATTAATTTCCAGCCGCGTTAGCTCAATTAGCTGCCAAGACTGATCTGATAAGGATGCCACAAAAACACATTCTCTTCACCAGGGTAGAGAAAATCTATACATTGGTAAATATTATTGGAACCAAGTAACATTGATTATTTGGTTTCATACAGTTTTGCCATAATAAGACAAAGGTTTGAAGTATAATTGCACGGATAGGCATACTACCCACAATATTAAACAATTAATAGTGGACATTGAGATAGCCTGCAATAAATTACCAGCACAAGAAAGAGATATAACAAATCTAGCAAAAAAAACTAAGGGAGCTTCGTACGAGAACGGACGCTACAGGACTCAGTTTCTAAAACCAGATAAGTAATCATTTTAGGGCAGTGTATCATTTGTGTATTCACCACATCGAGATATAACAATCCAATTAGGCCACCAGTTTAAATAGGAACAGTTGATTTAGAACATAAATAACAAAATAGTGTAAACAACATCATTCCTGAAGTTATTCACAATACTAAATCAATAGATCACAGAAAACCTACTTAAACTAAATCAATAATAATAATAATAATAATAATAATAATATTGGCGTATGGACGTAGTGCACCCATCGCCCAGTGGGAAACCACTGCAGTCAGCCACCCGAGTACCGGCGGGAAAACCGAAGCGTAAGGCATGGAGGAAATGACAGCCTAAGCTGAAAACCAGGCTTTCTCTGAGGCTCACAACCTTGGTTGTAATATTGTCGGTGTGAAACATCACTGGGCCTAATTTACAGTTTTCCAGCTGTTTAAAAGCATGGAGGATAGTTCAGCAAATGCTACTACCCCAGGTGGTAATCAATCCACATTAACCTCGAGGGAGGTGCACAGGCCTTCGGATTCTGGGGAGCCTGCACCAACATGCTTGGAGGTATCGGAGAATCACACAATCAAGATCAGACACATACAAAGGAACTTCTTTGCAATCTTCAACGTTAACACCCTACTGAAGGTTGGTAAGCTAAAACAACTGACAGACACAATGTCACATCAGGAAATCAAAATAGCGGCAATTCAGGAAACAAGGTTTACTGACGAACAAGCGTTTGAATCCCAAAGTTACAGGATCTTCAAGGAGAAAACTGGCAAATGCGTGATAAAATCTGTTCCACAACTTGGGACGGGTTTTATTGTCAGCAGGAAGATACTGGATCGATTATAGACTTCAGCTCTCCCAACAGCAGAGTATCAATGCTTAGCTTCCGATGCACGAACAAAGTCTACACGATCGTAAACGTGCATGCGCCAATAAATAAGGCAAACAAAAGAGATCCAGAAGGAACTGATATATTCTGGGAAAACCTTGAACATATCCTTTCAAATTTTCCCGAAAAAAACACGATCATCCTGCTTGGGGACTTCAATACTCAACTTGGCAAAGAAAGGAAATTCCAAAGAATCGTTGGTAATTACCCAGCTCACCGAAGAACAAATCGGAGTGGAGAAAGACTAGTAGAGCTGTGTAAGGCATTTAACCTTGTCCTAAAATCAACAGCTTTTAAACATCTGTCAAGGAATCAAAAGACTTGGGCATCCCCAAACCCTAATCTTGGAGAGTTTCAAATTGATCACGTCGCAATTGCGCGGAAAGCAACACGAGAAATTTAGAATGTTAAAGTCCTGAGAAGTGCAAACCTCGACTCAGATCACTATCTCTCAAAAATTAAAGTTAGGTTTATCCCGAGAAACACCAGGAGGGTTCTAGTGTCAAGGACTGGAAAATTTGACACTGAAAAGCTTAAAACAACTCAAGAATTCACACAGAAGCTGGACTCCCTGGATCCAGAGGACTGAGAGTTGGGTAGATTATAGGCTAGGGAATAACCCACCCACCAAGGGAAGATGATTAAGAAAAGGAAATGGGTTTCGGACTAGAGAAAAAGGATAGAAAAATAGGAGGAGAGCCCCACAAAATTAATAAGCTTCACTTTAAACACACTTAAAGGCGATTGCCACAGAAACTTAACCTCCTGATATCTAAAATAGGTACGAGCTTGGTCGAGGCCAACGGGAACCGCAGCTGGGACTTGGGCGATTTGCAAGAGAAAGGCTTTAGTATGTTTCCTCCCAAGCATGTATAAAAGTATTATGTGGAAGGGTAATGGTCCGGCAAGACCGAGAGCAAACGATTTATTGTATGTCTTCTCAAAGAAATTAGTTTGTTCGAAACGATTCGAAGAATGCCAATAGTTAATCAAGCTTGGTATTTTCAATTTTTTGAAGTTATAGAATTCCTGAAAAGAGCGACCAAGTGCTTCAAGTAAGGGAGTGACGAAAAAAATTATAACTTGGAAAGTAATTTTGGTAAGTGACCCAATGGTTGCATTTGGAAATGGCTAAGCCCTTACTCAGCGAGAGGCCGGCTAAAAGCTTAGACAAAAAAGAAACACTTATCTTTTGGGAAATTGACCATAAGTTTTTGGAGAGGATCTCCACAAGCAGGTAGCTGGCGTAGCGAGCTTTACTTGCCTTACTGGCCAATTAGAATTAGCTATTAAAGCTAAGAGAAGCTTTGACAAGATTACCACTAAGAGTTTTTGCTCAAATGCAACGAGTGGTGAAATCCCTATCAATAGATTTAAGGGCATCGAGTAGGGAGAGCCAAGGAGTACAGGACCTTGCTTAACCGTTGTATTGGAAAAGTGAGAATCCAAAAACAAATATTTAATTTATTTAACAATTCAAAGAAGTGTAACTTTAACAAATAAATATGTTCTATGTAGTTAACAATTTGGGGTCGCAGACCTCCAACAACGTTCAGAAATTGCTCCAGGCAAATGACAATTTTTAAGGTTTTTAAACCTTGTATTAAAATCTTGGTAAGATTTAATAAATAGGCAAAATGGAATAATTAAAGTTTTAACATTTACAGGAGTACAAGCAATGTACTATAAGAAACCTCTGAAAGAACATTCTAACGAGAATAACAACTTCGAAGATAACAAAATGGAAAACATAAAGAATAAAAAGGAAGTTCCTACAACTTCTTATATTTAAACAGAATTACTTTATGAGAATTATACAAAGAGAGCAGGTCACTTACTGTGAACCTGAAAAGTTAATCAAAAGGAAGGTTCTAGACCTCCTATACTTTAAATAAGACTCGCAAGTTACATGAGGCAGTTTTCATTTAGCGAGACCAAAAAATAACTCACTCAAGAGTTGAGAGAATTGTTTTCCCTGCTTTTGAAGGGAGGAACAATGTAAGTTTGAAACGTGTGCTAGACACGTAATTATACAGAGATACTTAATGATAAACCAACAAAAATGGAAGGGCACTTCTTGGAATGACACCTTATTGGAACAGACCTAGATTAAAAGTTTATTGCAGATTGTTAGTAAGAGGTTTAGGAAAGAGAAATGGGAATTAAGGAAAATGTTCATGGCCTTATTTGAATATAAGCGGACGATCGCGACGCGGTAGAAAAGTTGAGCAAGCACTGGTTTTCACTATAGTTCATTGAAATATATGAAAAGTTCACTGTGTAGACACAAAGTTTATGGAAAAGAAAGTTATTGCAATGATGAAAATAACTGGTTTCACTAGATAAGTGAGAGTCTATTTCTTGAGAAAGTTGTAAATTACAATTAAATGCGCTATAGAAAATTCCCGCGGTGGACGAAACTTCACTATGTAGTAATTTAGAAGTAAGATAATTCAATTTTAAATAGAATTCTCACAAGTACGTGAGAAATACATGACGGCAGGACTTGTAGATTGAGTACAGAATCTGGAAGGTTCCAGAACAATCTTAGCAGTAAAATGGGGCTAATGTAAATCCAGCGGAGGAACTAGCTTGTTGAATTATAGACAGCGGGTAATTAGATAATATCCCACGTAGTGAGAGGATTTCTCATTTGAATAGCTTAATAAAAGCTCTTTATGGTAAGGTCGGCTTATACAAGCGAAAGCTCAACATGGCAAATCCCACGAAGAATGATTATTGCCCCAAAATAAATACTTTCACACTGTCTATAAAAGTATCATTAAAAACACGTGGAAGTTAAAACCATGAAGATGAGGTTAAAACTTGAAGAAGGTACTTATCTTTGTTGCATGTCGAAGTGAAGTTCCTCACTGATGCCTAGAGTTCCAACATGGCGTGGAATTTAAAAAATGCCTCGTTAGGTCAGGAGGCTAGCTCTGGTTGAGCCTTAACTGATTGCTTCAACTGCCGACTGAGAAGTGAGACTTGCTCAACGAAGCACGGAAGGTCCTAGGAAGGGACGAGAGTGGGGGTAGGAAACAAAAGGTATACATATCAGCATAACCAACTTATCAAAAATAAATGTTCTTCTTGATGGATGGTCTTCTAAGAGTTGATAGTAGGCGATATTAACAAGATCTGGTGGCCAGATGGATATGTGAGTCCTCTTGCACGATGAGGAATTGAGTAGCTTCAGAGGTTCGCTACTAGATGACGCTAGGTGGGTCACAGAAGTTATATATCTGAAACATACTTATGAAGACGTAAGAGATTTGCCCATCAAGGAGAAAACAGAAGATCACTGTTGGTGTTTGGCAAAGAGGAAGGAAGAAATGAACATGCAAGGAGCAGTAGACATTATATCTCAGGTACCGTGTATTCAAAGAATACACCAAGAGTAACAGATACAGTTCCATTAGTAAAAGCAAGAAAACATCTTTGGTGGAATCAGGATTGTAATGAAGTTATAAAACAAAGAAGATTTTCATGGCAACGGTGGAACTCACAGAGGGATCAAAATAGCTACAATGACTTCTTGGCAGTGAGAAAACATGCAGCAAAAGTCATCCGTGATGTAACGAGGATTTTTGACAAAAACCAGCTTATGCAGATTGAGCAGGACTTCATCAAAAACAATACTCGGGATTTTTATAGAACTTTTAAGCGTAATATGAGTAAATTTACACCTCGAAGCCTACACTTTAGAAATCATACAGGAAAACTAGCCTTCAATGACAAGGACAATTGCCAGATCCTTGCAAATTATTTTGAATCTCTTCTTAACTGGGAAGCTCAACAATCCCAATTCACCTTTGATGAGACTACCCACCCTAACCCAGACTCTTCTCCACCAACAAAAGAGGAAATCAAGCAGATAATTCATGCATTAAAGAACAACAAAGCACCAGGTGAGGATGGCATAATAGCTGAACTCTGGAAGTACGCAAGTGATAAGGCAATTAGTAAGCTCACTGAAATTATCCAGGAGATATGGGAAACCGAGGAATTCCCTAGTGTCTGGACATCGGTTTTGATTCACCCTCTTCATAAGAAAGGTGACAAAACAGACGTTAACAACTATCGTGACATTTCACTCCTCATAACAACGTACAAAATTCTCTCCAAAGACCTTCAAACCCGGGCAGAAGAACAACTTGACTTTCAGCTGGGAGAATATCAAGGAGGGTTCAGGAAAGGTCGTTCATGTGCAGATCAGATCATGAGTCTTAAATTTGTTCTTTCATATTTGAAGCTCAGAAACAGGAAGTTCGTAGTTGTCTTCGTCGACTTCAAGAAAGCCGATGACTCTATTGATCGAACCAGACTCTTCCAAATCTTAAAAGAAATGGGTTTGGACGACAAAACACGAGCAATGATCCAGCAGACCTTGGCTAACACAAACTCCAGAGTGAAATTTAGAACAGAAATTTCAGACGCTTTCAAAATCAGGACGGCTGTGAGACAGGGAGATTGACTGTCACCTTTACTTTTCAACTGTGTACTGGAGAAAGTAATTCGTGAATGGCGCAAGGATATGGGGAAAGAAGTGTTAGAAAATGGTGTCAGAATGGGCTGCAGGAGCTTGGACCTGACAAATGACTGCCTAGCTTTCGCAGATGATCTAGCAATCTTTTCTGATTCCCTAGACACAGACGCAAAACAAGTTAACCAACTCAGAATACAAGCGGCAAAGGCAGGCTTACAAATTTCTTTTGAGAAGACCGAGTTTATAACTAATATTAGCCCTGCAGTCAAAGAATTAAGTGTTGAACATGGAAAGATCCGTCAGGCAAAAAAGTTTAAGTACCTAGGGGATTGGATAGAGCCCAACCTATCAGAGAAGGAAGCCTTCACGTCAAGAATGAACAAGATGGAAGTGGCCTACCAGCTAACGAAAGGAGTGTACGACAAGCGAACAGTGTCCCGCAATGCCAAACTAAGACACTATCGTACTGTTATCCGACCTGAGGCGCTGTACGCAGCAGAATGCCTGGCAATGAATAGGAAGGGTCTGGTTGAGAAATTGGAAGCCAAGGAAAGGAAGATCCTCAGGAATATCTTAGGGCCATTGAAATACGATGGTGAATACAGGAGACGTCATAACAATGAGCTGTACCATCACGTGGAAAGGATATCTCAAGTAATTCGGAAGAGAAGAATATCTTTCTATGGCCACTTAACTCGTATGAAACCCGAGAGAATCACCAATCGGATATTTACCTATTTTCTTAAAAAAAATAAAAACAAGGGCCCCTGGTTTTGCGAGGTAGACAAGGATTTACACGAAGTAGGGATCACCCACGCAGACATTATGGAACGTGACCTTTTGAAGGAAAAGCTTGGAGCACACCACCAATTCGAAGAAAAAGCGAAATTAAAAACCGGCAAGAAGCGGTCTGAAGAAAGAAAGGAGTCTCACAGGCAGCGAATGCGTGAACACTGGGCTAAGATCAAGGCCCAAAGACGGAAGCAGTTGAAATGACGTGATCCATAGCTGGCCTAAACGAAGAAATAATAATAATAATAACGCAATAACCATAGAAGTGAACTACACTGTAAATAAGATTAACGCGTTACAAAAGGTTTTACAAACTTATGTAATCTAAACATTGTATATGCCAGGTCAATGAGCTTCCCCATATAATATTGTTTTATGCAGCCCAACTAACTCGTCTTGTCAGGAAGGTCGATATTTCTCTGCTTGCATCCCGTGTTGTACCAATGCACTGCAAGCATATCCTGCAAACGATACTGAACCCTATTATTTTTCCTTCGATGTGACTTCGGACTAAAACGTATCGGTATTAGTACTAGTATTAAGTCACATGATGAACCCGCTGAGCTAAGGTTCATGTGATATTTTTCATGACACCACATTTATGATGGGATGTACTACCTTTGAACACACCCAGAAAGCTACGAGAAGCTGAGAGCTTATACAATTCTCGTTGAAGTAGCGGAGAATCGCACTTTTGACTTTGGTGAAGTCTGCCAATCATTTATCTGAGGTCTTATTAATCAATTTTATCATTCTACGAGACTCAGAATATTCCATTTCGTCATTCAGTATTATTGAAACATTTTGGAGAATGTTTTTTCACTTTAAGGTATGGTAATATCATTGCAGATACGCAAATAGGAATGTAAGTAGTCGCTCAACGACTTAGTTTTGACGACTTGCTTCCACGAGGAACGCAGTTCCTTGCACTACGTCTGGAGAATCCGCCCTGTGTAGGCGTGTTATTACATCCGTCGCATAAGACGTGGCGAACAGTCCGATTTTCAGCGTGGAAATCATTATCGGGTGCCATCGAGCACAATTATACTACGAATCACTGTTGTTGATGTTCAGTGATCAACACGAATTGTGTAGTGAATTATTTGGCAAGTATTGTGGAATTTACGACATTACTGTAGCACCACATTTTTACACCCACGTGTTTGTGGAGGGCCGAGAGCCTGGTGCGGAAATATACAGGTAAATGTGAGATTATTACTTTAAACAAGTGTGATTATAAAAGTACATTATATAGAAATTGCTACGGTGAATTTATCCGTAATAAAACGACGCCCATTTCACGGATGCCACGTGATAGAAAAAGTAGCGTCTGTACACGTGTGGAACCGCAGAACAGTGCATGGCCATTTATCATTTACATCTGCAAAGTGTAGAGGCTGTGTTACCAGTTATATTTAAAGCCTGTGATATCTACGACGAATACTGTAATTTTCAAGTGATAATAATGAACTACTACAAGTCTTATTCTACCGCCCACGTGGTCAACTTTTTCAACACCATGTTCGAGGCCTAGACCATGGGCTAATACCATTATGGTATGATGGAGATGTCTCGGATGGGACCAGCTTGATTATGGAAATTCTAGAACATCGAACGAGAAGGAAGGAACCGAGGATGCCTTTCCTAGACATGTACAGTCCATTCACGAGGTCAACTACAGGGACAGACCGAACCCTGGTCTTTGGGAGAGCCCAGATGGAAGTTCTGATGAGGACGATGCCAATCCTGAAAGCCAGAGGTGCTTTTGTTCAACCCTTGTCGTTAGACAGAGAGCTAAGTGTGGGCTCCTTCATATCGTGAGTTGTGTACACCCTTCCTTGTTCTAGTTTCTGGTGGTATAGTTAGATTAGTGTAGTTTGTGAACCAACCGAACTTAGTGACAGTCATTTCCTAGGTAGGGAATGTAATTAGTCTAATTAGATGTCATTTATTTGCAGTGATTGTGAGTCACCCTTGGGTCTGACATTTTGGTCAACCCTGGTGCAGCTTGATGGACGTCGTAGGACGCCAATTTCTGTCTATTGCTAAACGTGACTGTAGTCATTTGGAGGCTACTTTGTTTAACCCTATCTGGGGTGATTTTCAAGTCTTTGTAGACTCTAGTTATGGCAATCCGATGCCTTGGTTATATTTCTTTAACTGCACTTTTTGCAGCCAGTCTATGTTACACCCCTGACTTCGTTAGAGTAGTGGTATCATTTGGGTAATCGACTGTAATTACCAGTTTTGTAACTGCATTATATTTCATTTGAGATGAGCTCAGAAGCCATCCAGGTCAAGTGTGGACCTCTTAAGTAATAGGGAGGTTTCGTTGTTGTCCAGCATCGAACCCAGTTCCCAACGTATCATTAAGCAGATCCAGCAGAGAGTGGAATTTGCGCCACAATTATTATTTTGTTAGTGTCAAGTGTGATGACACGTGTTTATTTGATGTTTGATACAAGTCAGAACTAGAGTATTTTATCTTTGAGAGCAGAGAGCTCCAGCAATGAGTGACATTGCTACCTTTTAAACGACTTTGATGTGAAAGACAGAGTTATATGATTGTATTCAGATTTATAGCGTGCTTTTTATGCACATATTCTTCGAGGTTTATAACCTATGGTAAAGGTATTATTATGAGGCCAGTTTTACAGTTATTATCTTGCTTAAATTGCCGGCCTAGTTAGTGTGTTGTGTCATTCAGCGCAGGAATCTTGTAGCCTGCGGCGACACGAACAGGTTTGTTTATTCTACTCAGCGCCCGTGTGAGAGCGCATGCTTCTAAGTGAGACAGACTGATGTTAACATAGGACAGAATGCTTTTAGCATTCCCTTTCCCTTTCATTGCAGTTATAGCTTATGGAACCCAGTGTCCATTCTTGTATCTGATCATATGTTCTGTAGATTGTCATTTCTTAGTTAAACGCTGTTGCGTGTACCATTGTTTTGACGAGTACAGTTATGTCAGGTTTCTATAGTACGTTGTAGGCTAGCCCCGCTAGGGAGGTTTTTCATGTATGATGGTATTGTGTGAACCATGTCCGGGACTGTTCCCGTTGACCAGATATTTAGGGAGGGTAACTGATTGTGTCCAGGTCCATCCCAGAGTTATTGAACACGAGCTGTGCGCCGCTGGTAACTTGTGTTATTGTGTGTCCGAGTTGTTATTGCTCGTTGATTGTATTCCGACTTTTGAGTCGAGGCTTTTTGGCAGAGATGATCTCAGGGAGACGATCCGTGCCCAGGCTTGTCAGTATTATTCGTCATAAACCAACGATAACCTAAACCGACATCTTAATAATAAAACGCATAATTTTGATAAACAAAAGCTAACTTACGAATTCTTTCTATTTAACATTGTTCATTTGCATTGAATCCTGCTGACATATCCGTGTTAATGAAGGTATTTCCTGTAGGAAATGACTTGAGGACAGCGACTGAAGCTTGCTCGAACCTTGAGTTCGTAGCTGGTGGAGCGCAGGCCATACGATGTTAGACGTAGTCTTCACTACGCAGTCGTCACCGTAATTACACACATTAGATGACTATGGCTTACAAACAGTAAACCAAGGTGTAGGCAGGCATTTGAATAAAACTGTGGTCTCTTATTTATTTACTTAATTATGTAAAAGTGTATGAATCCTCTATGTTACCCTTTTGTGTGCTGATTAGCACTTAGTTCCTAAGAATGACTTAGATGTTTTTTTATGGCTGGTCACTTAGTTTTGAATGTAACTGTTTGATGTTACGGACGTCACCGCCGTAAATTTTGTTATTAATTGATAGGACTTAGCTAGATGAATTGACGTTAAATGTAAATGTGGAGATGGTATCATCCTAACTTGGATTTGTTTTACTACCCTGTTAAATGTACATTCTGATATTAGCTTGATCTTGTAACTTGACCTAGGGATTTGCGTCGTACCATTTTCCTAGTGTTGCTGTTGTTGCTTTATTATTGTGAGACAGATCTTTCGCGAGGGTTTACTGTAACTTCTCAGGTAGGGACCTGCTCTTTATTTTTAATTATTTATTAGCTTGCGGATTTGCCGATAGAAACCCTCCGAACTAGGCTAGGGGTTTGTAAAATTTCCAATAAATTTTCACGGTGTTTTACATAAGTCTGGATGTTTCTTTTCTCTGTCTAGCTTTTAAGGTGAACCTTTCCTTAGGCAGTCTATGACCTTCGTCACCATGTACCACGATCCCCGTGGACTACAGTTTCTCGTGCCGCTTTGGCCTATTTGGAAGTTCACCTGATCCTCACGGCAGTTAGGTCCGACGGATGAGATGTTAGGGAAGTCATTGCGGTTGTTGGCTATCCTGGCAGCTCCTCTGACGGGCTCAATACAGCCTCCGTGGCTTAGGCGGCAGCACGCCGGCCTCTCACCGCTGGGTCCGTGGTTCAAATCCCGGTCATTCCATGTGAGATTTGTGCTGGAAAAAGCGGAGGCAGACAGGTTTTTCTCCGGGTATTCCGGTTTTCCCTGTCACAATTTCATTTCAGCAAAACTCTCCACTATCATTTCATTTCATCTGTCATTCATTAAATCATTGCCCCAGGGGAGTGTGGCAGGCTTCGGCAGCCGGCACAGTTCACATCCTCGCCGCTAGATGGGGTCTTCATTCATTCCATTCCCTGACCCGGCCGGTCGACTGGAAGCAGGCTGTGGATTTTTTCATTAAGTCATATCGAGGTAAAAATAATAAAGTTAAGTATCGTTTGCAGGATATGCTTGTAGTGCATTACTACCATACGGGATGCAAGCAGAGAAATTTCTACTTTCTTGATAACAACGTTAGTATATAATGCGCTTAAGGGGGTATTGATGAATTTTACAGCTTAAGATGGTTCCGTGATAACCTTATAGCCGTTTGCGAAAGAGCGTGACAGCGTTGCTAACAGTAGTTAACAATGATATCCAAGAACTGAAGATAATGAAAAGTGATATTAGAAGCCGATCACATCTCAGAAAGATACTTAAACAGAAGAGTTTTCAGGACAGACCACCCTGTAAGAAAACCACCTGAACAAAAGAGGGAAAGGAGAAACATAGCCAGAGAATGCGTGAATATTGGGCAAACATCCAGTCCCTCGCCAAGCTGAAAAGTTGAATGTCGTGGTCCTTAGCTGGCCCATCCGAAAGAAGAAGAACAAGAAGGAACTAATGAAGTAATGCAAGCCGGTAACCAAGACAACAGTAGGCATATCACAAGAGGTAGCATCCAACTTTCCATCTATTTTTGTAAAAAGCAATGCCACTCAATTTATTAAATTTTTGTGAAAGTTTGCAAATGGCTATAAGGTTATCGTGGAATCAAACATAGACTGTAAAATTCAACAATGCGATTAAGGGGGTCAAGGGGTACCCTACAATTTTTACACGTGACTTACACGTGCGATATGCGATATGCTGTACAGAAGGTTTATTATATCTCCAAACAGCAACATTATTTTCAAAAATTCCTGGATTGGAATAGTGTCTTTGCAGCTTTTTGGGAATTTGGGCCATTGGAGGCTAAAAATCCCGAATTTTCATGCACCACAAGCCTTTATAATTTATTAAAGGGTTCTTCCTGGGGATGGGGACTTTCTACAACGGTGAGGGTCAGTTTTAATTTGACATATATTGTGTTTTGTCTGCGAGGTTTTCAATATTATTTTCACGTCAGGAAGTACGCGTTAGGTGAATTGAGATTGAGAGCACATTTTAACTAATCATATTTTTGTCGACAAACGGGTTCATCGTAAAGATGATTTTGTTTGATACTGTGTGGTTGATATATCTTTATGTACGCCTATAATTCATGTTCGGGTTCTTGGAACAACGTAAAATTAGGTATTTTTACAATGAGTCAATACACCAATCATTTATAAAACTCTTCAACGTACTTCTCATAGAAGGGTGGGTATAAGGAACAACTTTTCAAAATACATGCAAAAATAACCGAAAAATAAAAATTATCCTAGAAGGACGACCAAGGCATATGTTGCGCTTCTCAATGTGTGGCACAAAACTAGGGAGTCTATAAAGGGTCTCCGAAAACCGCATTTTATGGCCCTTAGGTTAACAGTGTCTGCGATATTCCCAGAAAACTAACTTCATTCTGATAAACTTATGAAGGAATGACAAGCCCCTAACCATAGCAACAGTAGCTCAATTGATAACGTCTGGTTATTAATACCGAAGACCGTTCGAAGAGCCACAGGGCTCAAACCACTCGACCTAGAAAGCTGAAATTTTTCATGTTGGTTGATCCGAGTATGTAGAGAAGGGGTTCCCAACATGGGGGCGTGGGGATTTATCTAGGGGAGCGTGAAGTGTTTTCCGAATTAAGTTTTTTAACTCGAATATTACAATTTTGTAAAATAAACATTTTTCGAATCTCTCCAAGCGATTGTCGCACCAAGTATATCTTTCATAAGCACTGGTAATTGCCAACTGTCGGCACAAACCTCTGCGGAGCCGCGAGGTTGGAGGTGAAATAAGGAATTTGCTGTGTTGTAAGGAGCAAAATCATGCCAATTTTATCGTATCGTTGGCATAACTTTGTGATTTCTTTGAAGATTTGAACAGTTTGAACTTGAAGCTCCAAGGCAAAAAAATCCAATATTATGCATTCCTGGAAAACATACAGTTATGGAAACGCCAGCTTCAGTTGAACAACTTCTCATCCTTTTACCACCTTAATGAAATTTTGCCGGAAAATGAACGTGATAAACGTAGGTGCAAATTCAGTCACATTTGGATTCCCTGGCACAAGAATTCAACTTCTCTTTTCTTATCTTGTCGGAAGAATGGTCCTGGTTATTAACAAGAAATTCGTTTGCCATTGACATTGAAGCACTGCCAGCACAGCTTCAAGAAGAAGCCGTAGATTTGAAATGTGAATCAAAGCTAAAAGATGATTCTAAAATATTAGGACTGGGTGACTTTTGGGTAAACTGTCTTGCAGTGTATCCTGTAATAGCCAAATTTTCAATGCGTGTCATTGTCCCATTTCCAAAGACATATTTATGCGAGACAGGATTTTCAACGCTGAGTGTCATAGAAACAAAGCAGCGCTGTCGGCTTCATGATGCAAGTGATCTCCGCTGAGCTCTGTCAAATATCAAACCAAACATACAGAATATTACAAAGATAAAACAGTGTCAACCCTCTCAATGACATTTGTTGACTGTTTTAAGGATTTCTTGTAAAATTGTGTTCTTGGTATTGTGCTAAAATGAAGTTAGTATGTAACAGATAGGCCTATTCCATTATGTAGTGTTATTAGGTTAGGTCTATATCCTCCGCGTCAATCGAAGAGGTTATAGAAGCGGTGAGTGGAGGGGACGGAGGGCAGTGGGAGGGGAGGGGGAGGAAGGGGGCGCGAATAACTCCCGTATCTGAAAAGGGGGGCGTCAGCTGACAAAGGTTGGGAACCACTGATGTAGAGGCTCACTAAGAAACGGTTTTTGAAAATTCAATTTGTAAGTGACTTTTTTCGGCTCTTTGGTATTGAGCATCCAAAATTGACTCATCGTCGCAGGGCTCAAACCACTAGACCTAGAAAGCTGAAATTTTGCATGTTGGTTGATCCGAGTATGTAGAGGCTCACTAAGAAACGGTTTTTGAAAATTCAATTTGTAAGTGATTTTTTTCGTCTCTTTGGCACTGAGCAAGGACAGTCGCTACAAAGATCGGATTTAGCTCATTTTAAGCCGCCAGATACGAGAAACAGTACTCGGAGGTCCTGTAGGGACCCCGAAACACACTTTTTAAGTTCCTAAAATGAACGGTTTCGGAGATATTCTCAAATAACTGTGTTCTCTCTGAGAAACCGATCAACGTTACTATGGCAACCGCTGGAATTTCCCAGACCTGGTTTAGTTTTCTGGCAATATCTCGAAAACCGTTCGTTTTAGGGGCTTAAACGTGGGGTTCGGTTCCCACTTCTTAGAAGTGGAGACCAAGAACATTGCTCCTCGCTTTGATACGCGTAAAATGAGATATATTTTATTTATAGAGGTGGTTTTTGGGGTTGGATACGATCGTGATTTTGAGTCTAATTTTATACTCTTTGTGCTGGTTATTGTAAGCGAGCTTTCAGATCTTTACTCTAATTTAGAGTGTTAAGATGCTTTCTATTTTGCACGGTATGCTTTCATTTTTTTTATGAATTTGTTTTTTGTTAACTGAATATTTCTGTTTGCCAATATTGATCTGCTCTTTTTCTTTTTTTTTTACCATGATCAGCAACCCATATTCACTGACGAATGTGTTGTATTCTACCGACTGTCACGTTTAATTATTATTTTTTCTTAATTACTCTTACTGAGGAATTGGATAAACTTATTTCAATAAAATTGGTATTTTGTCTGTCACGGCCATTGAATCCCCGCACAAGGCACGGCTTAAACCTAGAAAAGTTGCTGAGTTGGACTAATGGACTAATGCTGCAGTAGAAAAGAGGAGAATTGACGCTTTTGAAATGTGGTGATAAAGGAGAATGATGATCAGATGGGTAGATAGGGTGACAAATGAAGAGGTATTAAGACGAGTGGGAGAGGAGAGATGTTTCTAGCGACTGCTAATGAAGAGAAGAGATAGGAGGGTAGGACACATATTAAGACACCCAGGAATAGCAAGGTTAGTTATGGATGGGAGGGTCGAGGACAAGAACTCTAGGGGTAACCAGGGTTAAACAGATTGCTTCGGATGTAGGGTGTGAAATGATTAGCTCAGGAGAGGGAGACATGGAGGGCTGCATCAAACCAGTTAAAAAACTGAAGACTCAAACAACTACAATCAGGAATTTTAATTACTTAGGGGCAGATGACCTCGTAGTTCCGCCCCTTAAAACAACAATAACTAACTAACTATTAATTACTTAGAGAGGCATGTGAGGCAAAAGGATTGTTGGAGAATTTCAATCTCAGGGATGTAACACTGGAAGAGACTGCATAATGTACATCAGCGGTCAAGGTGAAAGATATTTATTTAACTATAGGTATATTAATAGCGATATTTTGACGTTCAAATCATCAATAAGTGTGGCCAAATTACATCCAGAATAGCTTAAGTAAGAATACTTTTAATTCCCCATATTCCGATAGATCCGTAGAAACAGTGAGCAAGAGTGCAGTTCCCTCTTCAAACAATATTCGCAATTTCTTTAACAAAGCGCAATGACAGACACTTAACAGTAGCACGTGTACATTTAGACAAACCCATTTTTTCCCGGCCGAAGCCGTCGGATTTTTTAAGAGCGTTAAAAATCCCTCAGTATGCCTTCCTTCGGAGGGGAAGTTAAGCCGGCGGTCCCATGTCATAGATGTAAGGCATGTTAAAGGACCTTCCACTAATTACACATGTGTGAAGCTAAATTGTATAGGTTAGGATTGTAAACAACGCTCTTAGGTGTCTACGTTCGTTGCCGTGAGCTGACTGTGGTGGCGTCTAGTAGCTAAGTTCTGAACTAGGCCTAGTAGTCGTTGACGGTGGCGTTTGGCGGCAAAAGTAGGAACTATTTGAAAAATTAAAAATTGCAGTCCTTACTTGAATTAAAAAAACAGATACACACACTAATAAAGCCATCACAATTAACACCGGTTATCAGACAGATTCTACTCACACCCAAAGTACACGGGGCTACATGACCGCGTTGTCGGAGCCCCTAAACTGAGGAACCAACCAAACAACCTTTTTATCCCATGGGCAACTGTATGTGGCGTGCTCGCGAGCATCCGGACAACAAAATCGTTATGTCTCAGCAGAAGATGGCAAAACCAAAAACGTAATTTTAAAATGTGTTTACATAATGTAACAACGAACCCTGCAGCCTTTCACAACTCTATAAAATTCCCACTTTGCTGCTCATATCAATATACTGTATGTATCAGAATATTCAGAATTAGAATGGACCCATCTGTAGCCACGATTGCTGTAATAGAACAGACCAATTATCAGCAATAATGCATCGTCCCCATTGTCTTGATCGCGGGCGAAGCCGCGGGTACCTGCTAGTATTTGCATAAGTGTAATTCATAAACATCATACACTAAACCTAAGTGAACAGAATCTGAAGATGAAGCCTTGACGATCGGAACATTTCATCCGATTAAGTGCACCATTTTGTACAGAAAAGCGTGTTACTTTGAAATAATAACTTGTTTCTTTCAGGTTAGGGCACGCAACACATATTTCCCGCCTAATGTAACAGGGCACAATTTATGTTGACCGACTGGAGAGCTTTCTTTAATATAAATGTTGCCACCTGTGTAGATAGGGTAAAATAATTGCCGAAGACAAGACTGACGATCTTTAAACTTATGAACTTTATGGAATGTTAGAGAAGCTTTAAGGGGCAGAGGTAAGCAGTATCCCTTCTCTGCTGCTGTAAGGAACGAGTCAACCTCCGGCTCACGTGCAAAATGTGTCACAGAGTAGGACTCGTAAATCATCACCAAGTTACGAGAAGAAAAATATATATTTAAGCTGTATTGTGAGCGCAATGTGAAATAAAAAGAATGTTAATATATTATTTAGACTGCGACATTAGACTGTGAATTATAAGGCGAACGTTTATGATGGTTGACGGGAGGAATACACAGCAATGCAGACCTGCAGCTCTTTCTGTGAACTTCCTCTACAAATACACCCAGGAACAGCAAACTTAGTTAAGAAAGGACATATTGATTTTGGCACGTAAGAGATCTATTCAACTATTGACGAATCATAGAGCAACAATTGAACAATTAAATAGATGTTAAACAATCAAAGAATTTTTCCTAAATTTGTATTATTGGCGTAATAGATTTAGAATATTTTCATTCATGAAAAGGTAGACTTATTAGTTCACCTATTGTCCGTGTGGCCGTATGTCTATGTGTGTTTTCCCCGCTATTAAAATCTAAATGGCTAAAGCGATTTCAATAAAACTATGAAAACTGCGAGTAGCTGTAGTAAGGAAGACAATCAGATAAGTAGTTAGCCTATAATTTTATAGTTTAACCATAGTTGATTTTTACAACCATATAATCTCTCCAAATTACAAACTCCGGATAGCTATCACCATTTAGCATTTCACCTAATATCATATATACTGCATTTAGCATACACTGACAGTTGCAGTACCTATACTGCAACTAAATAATTGTACATATTGTAAATATTTTCACCTGTATATCAAACATAGATTTTATAGCCTAAGTTTAATGGATCTGATGATGATCGCTTGACGATTGGAACTGGTCATCCTAGTGTTTTATTAATCTCATGTAATTTATTTCAGGATTAGGGCATAACCCATCTCTTTTGGGTACATTCGTGTTGACCGACTGAAAAGCACTAAACTCTTGTTAACTAAGGCAACACTGAGCTAATGGCGTCAAACACCACAATGTTCACGGCTAGTCAGGCAAATCGTGAAGCCAAGAAATTCAAATCACTCAGGCTTAAACTCATGAATTTAGACAAGTCAATTTGGTTCAACAAAAAATGCATAGAACTAAATCTCACCCCTAAATACGTACCAATTAAAACCGTACCGAACACACCAGCCTCGATCATTTCAACTAAACAAGCCAATGCGCTTTGGGTTAAAAAAAAGAATTAAGATTTGCATACAAAAGAAAGCAAAAAAATTAACCAACAATTATACGACATTCAATTGCAACTAAGTAATTTCTGGCACGCAGCCCAATGGGACAGCTTCACCGAGCACCTACATGCCACCATCAAAATCAGAGCAACGAGGAAGCATGAAACGCTAGAAAATAAATTAAGAAAACTAGGAAAAACACAGAACAATCAATCTAATGAACAACACACGAATAACAATGAATTCAATTTCCACAGCAGAGTAAACAACAGAACGAACGTAACCTTTTCTCAAGGTGAAATGAATATGTTAGACAAAGGTTTGAAATACAACTGCACAGACGCACACACGAACCACAATATAAAACAGTTAATCACAGATATTGATATAGCCAGTCACAAGCTCCCAGCAGAAGACAGGGAATTAACCAAAAATCTCGCCACCAACGAAGCCAAAAACATCCTCAAACGAGAGGGCGATAGCAATAACATTCAAAACAGCAAACAACTCAAAGAAATAAAGTCATTGAAACAAAAAATAAAAGAACATGACCTAATCATCACAAAAGCAGATAAGGGAAACACTACAGTAATTTTGAACAAAGCAGAATGCATTGAAAAAACAGCCGAATTCCTAAACAACAACGAAATCAAGGAATTAACAAAAGACCCCACCAACAAATTCCAAAAACAAATAAAAAGTGCGCTAAAAGAAACAGAATACATACTGACAAAGGCCGAAAAATCAAAACTAATAAACATGAACCCGAAAATACCGTCATTGACGGGACAACCAAAAATACACAAAAAGGAATGCCCAATGAAACCAATAGTCAATTGTAGGAATGCCCCTAATTACAAAATCTGCAGAGAGTTACTAAAAATCTTAAAATGCCAGCTTTCCAACGACAAAAACAACTCTGTAAAGAACACAACAGAACTAGTAACAGCATTGAACACCCTACAAATGAAACCTAGCGTCAGGCTAGTATCCTTCGATGTAACTAACATGTATACCAATATTCCGATTATTGAAGCAATCAACACTATCGAAAACAACATAAAATCCAACAATTCGGTAAAAGAAACTGAAGAGATAGTGAGATTACTGAGGGTCGTTCTCACCCAAAACGTGTTTCAATTCGACAATAAAATGTACACACAGTGAGCAGGCCTAGCGATGGGATCGCCACTAAGTGGGTTAATCGCTGACATCTTCATCAATGCACTAGAAAATGCGTTCTTAGAAAAGACTTTAACACAGGGAATAGTAATATGGAAAAGATACGCAGATGATGTAATTTGCATCTACGATACTGAACTAACAAGCGAAGAAACAATTCTCCAATCCATTAATAGCCTACACCACTCTATCAAATTCACTAAGGAATCCGAAATAGACCGAAAAATAAATTATCTCAATATAACTATTGAACGTAAAGACAAAGACCTTTCATATTCCATATTCCAGAAAGCAACACAAACCTCGCATGCAATCGACAATCAGTCTAATCACCCCGGTACGCACAAACTAGCGGGTCTCAATTCAATGGTGCACAGGGCTTTAAACATACCCATGTCAAAAGACAACTATAATAAGGAAATAAGAACTATTAAGCAAATAGCAAAGGAAAACAACTTCCCGGAAAGCAAAATAAACCAAGTTATAGCCAAACATAAAAATAAAGATAAAACGATTCCCAAACAGGACAGTAATGAGAAAACATTTGCGCGTTTCAACTATGTGAATGCGAATACATATAAAATCACTAACCTATTCAAAAAGCAAGGCATAAAGATAGCTTTCACAACGAAGAACACAACCGCTAGGCACCTCCTAAATAGTAATCTAAATAAACGTGACCCGTATTCAAGGTCAGGGGTATATTTTATAACGTGCCAAGACACCGGTTGTCAAGCTAATTACATCGGGCAGAGTGGAAGACGAGTAGACACACGTTATAATGAACATAGGAATGCGATAAGATACGGAACACATTCAGCCGTGTGCGAACATATGTGTGACGCGGGGCACAGCTTTACCAACATAGTCGGACCTTAATATAATCCATCACGAATCGAAAGGCAGAGCTCTTGACATAAAGGAAGCAATCGAGATACACCTAGCCAAACGAAACAACCCTAACAATCGAAATGAACACACGTTCATGGAGAGCTCATCCCTCTTCACGCTACTAAAAAACACACCTTGTCAGAAATAAGACACAATTTAGCGACACAGCCACGCTAGATAGAAAAAAGGGGGAAATTAGGGGTTTTTTAAAGGTAAATATTATCTGGATCAGGTGTACGATGTACTTTTCTTCTGCAATAAACCAAGGCCCATATTCGCGGCAGTATTAAAGGTGCCGGGACGTCCTCATAAGACCGTCAACGCTTAGTTCGAATGGCTTATGGTCCACGCGTGGCGAGGGCAAATCCACGGTCTTTAATAGTTGTAGACCCACCTCATTAAATAACATACATCTTATCTACGTTGGCAACACCTCATATAAGCACATCGCTATGACTCTGCACAGCACGTATGGGAAGGGGGGAGAGGCAGGGAAAAACCAGTCTTTATGATAACCACCGCAGTCGACCGCACCGTGAGTTACAGTGAGCACGAAAACTGCGAGTAGCTGTAGTAAGGAAGACAATCAGATAAATAGTTAGCCTATAATTTTATAGTTTAACCATAGTTGATTTTTACAACCATATAATCTCTCCAAAGTACAAACTCCGGATAGCTATCACCATTTAGCATTTCACCTAACATCATATATACTGCATTTAGCATACACTGACAGTTGCAGTACCAATACTGCAACTAAATAATTGTACATATTGAAAATATTTTCACCTGTATTTCAAAGATAGATTTTATAGCCTAAGTGTAATGGATCTGATGATGATCGCTCGACGATCGAAACTGGTCATCCTAGTGTTTTATTAATCTCATGTAATTTAATTCAGGATGAGGGCATAACCCATCTCTTTTTGGTACATTCGTGTTGACCGACTGAAAAGCACTAAACTCTTGTTTACTAAGGCAACACTGAAAATATGGCTTCAAACACCACAATGTTCACGGCTAGTCAGGCAAATCGTGAAGCCAAGAAATTCAAATCACTCAGGCTTAAACTCATGAATTTAGACAAGTCCATTTGGTTCAACAAAAAATGCATAGAACTAAACCTCACCCCTAAATACGTACCAATTAAAACCGTACCGAACACACCAACCTCGATCATTTCAACTAAACAAGCCATGCGCTTTGGGTAAAAAAAGAATTAAGATTTGCATACATAAGAAAGCAAAAAAATTAACCAACTATTATACGACATTCAATTGCAACTAAGTAATTTCTGGCACGCAGCCCAATGGGACAGTTTCACCGGGCACCTACATGCCACCATCAAAATGAGAGCAACGAGGAAGCATGAAACGCTAGAAAATAAATTAATAAAACTAGGAGAAACACAGAACAATCAATCTAATGAACAACACACGAATAACAATGAATTCAATTTCCACAGCAGAGTAAACAACAGAACGAACGTAACCTTTTCTCAAGGTGAAAAGAATATGTTAGACAAAGGTTTGAAATACAACTGCACAGACGCACACACGAACCACAATATAAAACAGTTAATCACAGATATTGATATAGCCAGTTACAAGCTCCCAGCAGAAGACAGGGAATTAACCAAAAATCTCGCCACCAACGAAGCCAAAAACATCCTCAAACGAGAGGGCGAGAGCAATAACATTCAAAATAACAAGCAACTCAAAGAAATAAAGTCATTGAAACAAAAAAAAAAGAACATGACCTAATCATCACAAAAGCAGATAAGGGAAACACTACAGAAACTTTGAACAGAACAGAATACATTGAAAAAACAGCCGAATTCCTAAACAACCACGAAATCAAGGAATTAACAAAAGACCCCACCAACAAATTCCAAAAACAAATAAAAAGTGCGCTAAAAGAAACAGAATACATACTGACCAAGGCCCAAAAATCAAAACTTATAAACATGAACCCGGAAATACCGTCATTGACGGGACAACCAAAAATACACAAAAAGGAATGCCCAATGAAACCAATAGTCAATTGTAGGAATGCCCCTAATTACAAAATCAGCAAAGAGTTACTAAAAGTTTTAAAATGCCGTCTTTCCAACGACAAAAACAACTCTGTAAAGAACACAACAGAACTAGTTACAGCATTGAACACCCTACAAATGAAACCTAGCTTCAGGCTAGTATCCTTCGATGTAACGAACATGTACACCAATATTCCGATTAGTGAAGCAATCAACACTATCGAAAACAACTTAAAATCCAACAATTCAGTAAAAGAAACTGAAGAGATTGTGAGATTACTGAGGTTCGTTCTCACCAAAAACGTGTTTCAATTCGACAATAAAATGTTCACACAGAGAGAAGGCCTAGCGATGGGATCGCCACTAAGTGGGTACATCTTCATCAATGCACTAGAAAATGCGTTCTTAAAAAGACTCAACAAAGGGAATAGTAATAGGGAAAAGATACGTAGATGATGTAATTTGCATCTACGATACTGAACTAACAAGCGAAAAAACAATTCTCCAATCCATTAATAGCCTACACCACTCTATCAAATTCACTAAGGAATCCGAAATAGACCGAAAAATAAATTATCTCGATATAACTATTGAACGTAAAGACAGTGACCTTTCATATTCCATATTCCAGAAAGCAACACAAACCTCGCATGCAATCGACAATCAGTCTAATCACCCCAGTACGCATAAACTAGCAGGTTTCAATTCAATGGTGCACAGGGCTTTAAACATACCCATGTCAAAAGACAACAATAATAAGGAAGTAAGAACTATTAAGCAAATAGCAAAGGAAAACAACTTCCCGCCTAGCAAAATAAACCAAATTTTAGCCAAACATAAAAATAAAGATAAAACGATTCCCAAACCGGGCAGTAATGAGAAAAAATTTGCGCCTTTCAACTATGTGAATGCGAATACATATAAAATCACTAACCTATTCAAAAAGCAAGGCATAAAGATAGCTTTCACAACGAGAAACACAACCGCTAGGCACCTTCTAAATAGTAATCTAAATAAACGTGACCCGTATTCAAGGTCAGGGGTATATTCTATAACGTGCCAAGACACCGGTTGTCAAGCTAATTACATCGGGCAGAGTGGAAGACGAGTAGACACACGTTATAATGAACATAGGAATGCGATAAGATACGGAACACATTCAGCCGTGTGCGAACATATGTGTGACGCGGGGCACAGCTTTACCAGCATAGAGTCGGACCTTAATATAATCCATCACGAATCGAAAGGCAGAGCTCTTGACATAAAGGAAGCAATCGAGATACACCTAGCCAAACGAAACAACCCCAACAATCGAAATGAACACACGTTCATGGAGAGCTCACCCCTCTTCACGCTACTAAAAAACACACCTTGTCAGAAATAAGACACAATTTAGCGACACAGTCACGCTAGATAAAAAAGGGGGAAATTAGGGGTTTTTTAAAGGTAAATATTATCTGGATCATGTGTACGATGTACTTTTCTTCTGCAATAAACCAAGGCCCATATTCGCGGCAGTATTAAAGATGCCGGGACGTCCTCATAAGACCGTCAACGCTTAGTTCGAATGGCTTATGGTCCACGCGTGGCGAGGGCTAATCCACGGTCTTTAATAGTTGTAGACCCACCTCATTAAATAACATACAAATTATCTAAGTTGGCAACACCTCACATAAACACATCGCTATGACTCTGCACAGCACGTATGGGAAGGGGGGAGAGGCAGGGAAAAACCAGTCTTTATGATAACCACCGCAGTCGACCGCACCGTGAGTTACAGTGAGCACGAAAACTGCGAGTAGCTGTAGTAAGGAAGACAATCAGATAAATAGTTAGCCTATAATTTTATAGTTTAACCATAGTTGTTTTTTACAACCATATAATCTCTCCAAAGTACAAACTCCGGATAGCTATCACCATTTAGCATTTCACCTAACATCATATATACTGCATTTAGCATACACTGACAGTTGCAGTACCAATACTGCAACTAAATAATTGTACATATTGAAAATATTTTCACCTGTATTTCAAAGATAGATTTTATAGCCTAAGTGTAATGGATCTGATGATGATCGCTCGACGATCGAAACTGGTCATCCTAGTGTTTTATTAATCTCATGTAATTTAATTCAGGATTAGGGCATAACCCATCTCTTTTTGGTACATTCGTGTTGACCGACTGAAAAGCACTAAACTCTTGTTTACTAAGGCAACACTGGAAATATGGCTTGAAACACCACAATGTTCACGGCTAGTCAGGCAAATCGTGAAGCCAAGAAATTCAAATCACTCAGGCTTAAACTCATGAATTTAGACAAGTCCATTTGGTTCAACATAAAATGCATAGAACTAAACCTCACCCCTAAATACGTACCAATTAAAACCGTACCGAACACACCAGCCTCGATCATTTCAACTAAACAAGCCATGCGCTTTGGGTAAAAAAAGAATTAAGATTTGCATACATAAGAAAGCAAAAACATTAACCAACAATTATACGACATTCATTTGCAACTAAGTAATTTCTGGCACGCAGCCCAATGGGACAGCTTCACCGGGCACCTACATGCCACCATCAAAATCAGAGCAACGAGGAAGCATGAAACGCTAGAAAATAAATTAAGAAAACTAGGAGAAACACAGAACAATCAATCTAATGAACAACACACGAATAACAATGAATTCAATTTCCACAGCAGAGTAAACAACAGAACGAACGTAACCTTTTCTCAAGGTGAAATGAATATGTTAGACAAAGGTTTGAAATACAACAGCACAGACGCACACACGAACCACAATATAAAACAGTTAATCACAGATATTGATATAGCCAGTTACAAGCTCCCAGCAGAAGACTGGGAATTAACCAAAAATCTCGCCACCAACGAAGCCAAAAAATCCTCAAACGAGAGGGCGAGAGCAATAACATTCAAAACAACAAGCAACTCAAAGAAATAAAGTCATTGAAACAAAAAATAAAAGAACATGACCTAATCATCACAAAAGCAGATAAGGGAAACACTACGGTAACTTTGAACAAAACAGAATACATTGAAAAAAACAGCCGAATTCGTAAACAACAACGAAATCAAGGAATTAACAAAAGACCCCACCAACAAATTCCAAAAACAAATAAAAAGTGCGCTAAAAGAAACAGAATACATACTGACCAAGGCCCAAAAATCAAAACTTATAAACATGAACCCGGAAATACCGTCATTGACGGGACAACCAAAAATACACAAAAAGGAATGCCCAATGAAACCAATAGTCAATTGTAGGAATGCCCCTAATTACAAAATCAGCAAAGAGTTACTAAAAGTCTTAAAATGCCGTCTTTCCAACGACAAAAACAACTCTGTAAAGAACACAACAGAACTAGTTACAGCATTGAACACCCTACAAATGAAACCTAGCTTCAGGCTAGTATCCTTCGATGTAACGAACATGTACACCAATATTCCGATTAGTGAAGCAATCAACACTATCGAAAACAACTTAAAATCCAACAATTCAGTAAAAGAAACTGAAGAGATTGTGAGATTACTGAGGTTCGTTCTCACCAAAAACGTGTTTCAATTCGACAATAAAATGTTCACACAGAGAGAAGGCCTAGCGATGGGATCGCCACTAAGTGGGTACATCTTCATCAATGCACTAGAAAATGCGTTCTTAAAAAGACTCAACAAAGGGAATAGTAATAGGGAAAAGATACGTAGATTATGTAATTTGCATCTACGATACTGAACTAACAAGCGAAAAAACAATTCTCCAATCCATTAATAGCCTACACCACTCTATCAAATTCACTAAGGAATCCGAAATAGACCGAAAAATAAATTATCTCGATATAACTATTGAACGTAAAGACAGTGACCTTTCATATTCCATATTCCAGAAAGCAACACAAACCTCGCATGCAATCGACAATCAGTCTAATCACCCCAGTACGCATAAACTAGCAGGTTTCAATTCAATGGTGCACAGGGCTTTAAACATACCCATGTCAAAAGACAACAATAATAAGGAAGTAAGAACTATTAAGCAAATAGCAAAGGAAAACAACTTCCCGCCTAGCAAAATAAACCAAATTTTAGCCAAACATAAAAATAAAGATAAAACGATTCCCAAACCGGGCAGTAATGAGAAAAAATTTGCGCCTTTCAACTATGTGAATGCGAATACATATAAAATCACTAACCTATTCTAAAAGCAAGGCATAAAGATAGCTTTCACAACGAAAAACACAACCGCTAGGCACCTTCTAAATAGTAATCTAAATAAACGTGACCCGTATTCAAGGTCAGGGGTATATTCTATAACGTGCCAAGACACCGGTTGTCAAGCTAATTACATCGGGCAGAGTGGAAGACGAGTAGACACACGTTATAATGAACATAGGAATGCGATAAGATACGGAACACATTCAGCCGTGTGCGAACATATGTGTGACGCGGGGCACAGCTTTACCAGCATAGAGTCGGACCTTAATATAATCCATCACGAATCGAAAGGCAGAGCTCTTGACATAAAGGAAGCAATCGAGATACACCTAGCCAAACGAAACAACCCCAACAATCGAAATGAACACACGTTCATGGAGAGCTCACCCCTCTTCACGCTACTAAAAAACACACCTTGTCAGAAATAAGACACAATTTAGCGACACAGTCACGCTAGATAAAAAAGGGGGAAATTAGGGGTTTTTTAAAGGTAAATATTATCTGGATCATGTGTACGATGTACTTTTCTTCTGCAATAAACCAAGGCCCATATTCGCGGCAGTATTAAAGATGCCGGGACGTCCTCATAAGATCGTCAACGCTTAGTTCGAATGGCTTATGGTCCACGCGTGGCGAGGGCTAATCCACGGTCTTTAATAGTTGTAGACCCACCTCATTAAATAACATACATCTTATCTAAGTTGGCAACACCTCACATAAACACATCGCTATGACTCTGCACAGCACGTATGGGAAGGGGGGAGAGGCAGGGAAAAACCAGTCTTTATGATAACCACCGCAGTCGACCGCACCGTGAGTTACAGTGAGCACGAAAACTGCGAGTAGCTGTAGTAAGGAAGACAATCAGATAAATAGTTAGCCTATAATTTTATAGTTTAACCATAGTTGATTTTTACAACCATATAATCTCTCCAAAGTACAAACTCCGGATAGCTATCACCATTTAGCATTTCACCTAACATCATATATAATGCATTTAGCATACACTGACAGTTGCAGTACCAATACTGCAACTAAATAATTGTACATATTGAAAATATTTTCACCTGTATTTCAAAGATAGATTTTATAGCCTAAGTGTAATGGATCTGATGATGATCGCTCGACGATCGAAACTGGTCATCCTATTGTTTTATTAATCTCATGTAATTTAATTCAGGATTAGGGCATAACCCATCTCTTTTTGGTACATTCGTGTTGACCGACTGAAAAGCACTAAACTCTTGTTTACTAAGGCAACACTGGAAATATGGCTTCAAACACCACAATGTTCACGGCTAGTCAGGCAAATCGTGAAGCCAAGAAATTCAAATCACTCAGGCTTAAACTCATGAATTTAGACAAGTCCATTTGGTTCAACAAAAAATGCATAGAATTAAACCTCACCCCTAAATACGTACCAATTAAAACCGTACCGAACACACCAGCCTCGATCATTTCAACTAAACAAGCCATGCGCTTTGGGTAAAAAAAGAATTAAGATTTGCATACATAAGAAAGCAAAAACATTAACCAACAATTATACGACATTCATTTGCAACTAAGTAATTTCTGGCACGCAGCCCAATGGGACAGCTTCACCGGGCACCTACATGCCACCATCAAAATCAGAGCAACGAGGAAGCATGAAACGCTAGAAAATAAATTAAGAAAACTAGGAGAAACACAGAACAATCAATCTAATGAACAACACACGAATAACAATGAATTCAATTTCCACAGCAGAGTAAACAACAGAACGAACGTAACCTTTTCTCAAGGTGAAATGAATATGTTAGACAAAGGTTTGAAATACAACTGCACAGACGCACACACGAACCACAATATAAAACAGTTAATCACAGATATTGATATAGCCAGTTACAAGCTCCCAGCAGAAGACTGGGAATTAACCAAAAATCTCGCCACCAACGAAGCCAAAAACATCCTCAAACGAGAGGGCGAGAGCAATAACATTCAAAACAACAAGCAACTCAAAGAAATAAAGTCATTGAAACAAAAAATAAAAGAACATGACCTAATCATCACAAAAGCAGATTAGGGAAACACTACAGTAACTTTGAACAAAACAGAATACATTGAAAAAACACAGCCGAATTCCTAAACAACAACGAAATCAAGGAATTAACAAAAGACCCCACCAACAAATTCCAAAAACAAATAAAAAGTGCGCTAAAAGAAACAGAATACATACTGACCAAGGCCCAAAAATCAAAACTTATAAACATGAACCCGGAAATACCGTCATTGACGGGACAACCAAAAATACACAAAAAGGAATGCCCAATGAAACCAATAGTCAATTGTAGGAATGCCCCTAATTACAAAATCAGCAAAGAGTTACTAAAAGTCTTAAAATGCCGTCTTTCCAACGACAAAAACAACTCTGTAAAGAACACAACAGAACTAGTTACAGCATTGAACACCCTACAAATGAAACCTAGCTTCAGGCTAGTATCCTTCGATGTAACGAACATGTACACCAATATTCCGATTAGTGAAGCAATCAACACTATCGAAAACAACTTAAAATCCAACAATTCAGTAAAAGAAACTGAAGAGATTGTGAGATTACTGAGGTTCGTTCTCACCAAAAACGTGTTTCAATTCGACAATAAAATGTTCACACAGAGAGAAGGCCTAGCGATGGGATCGCCACTAAGTGGGTACATCTTCATCAATGCACTAGAAAATGCGTTCTTAAAAAGACTCAACAAAGGGAATAGTAATAGGGAAAAGATACGTAGATGATGTAATTTGCATCTACGATACTGAACTAACAAGCGAAAAAACAATTCTCCAATCCATTAATAGCCTACACCACTCTATCAAATTCACTAAGGAATCCGAAATAGACCGAAAAATAAATTATCTCGATATAACTATTGAACGTAAAGACAATGACCTTTCATATTCCTTATTCCAGAAAGCAACACAAACCTCGCATGCAATCGACAATCAGTCTAATCACCCCAGTACGCACAAACTAGCAGGTTTCAATTCAATGGTGCACAGGGCTTTAAACATACCCATGTCAAAAGACAACAATAATAAGTAAATAAGAACTATTAAGCAAATAGCAAAGGAAAACAACTTCCCGCCTAGCAAAATAAACCAAATTTTAGCCAAACATAAAAATAAAGATAAAACGATTCCCAAACCGGGCAGTAATGGGAAAAAATTTGCGCCTTTCAACTATGTGAATGCGAATACATATAAAATCACTAACCTATTCAAAAAGCAAGGCATAAAGATAGCTTTCACAACGAGAAACACAACCGCTAGGCACCTCCTAAATAGTAATCTAAATAAACGTGACCCGTATTCAAGGTCAGGGGTATATTCTATAACGTGCCAAGACACCGGTTGTCAAGCTAATTACATCGGGCAGAGTGGAAGACGAGTAGACACACGTTATAATGAACATAGGAATGCGATAAGAAACGGAACACATTCAGCCGTGTGCGAACATATGTGTGACGCGGGGCACAGCTTTACCAACATAGAGTCGGACCTTAAAATAATCCATCACGAATCGAAAGAGCTCTTGATATAAAGGAAGCAATCGAGATACACCTAGCCAAACGTATCAATCCCAACAATCTAAATGAACACACGTTCATGGAGAGCTCACCCTTCTTCACGCTACTAAAAAAACACACCCTGTCGGAAACAAGACACAATTTAGCGACACAGCCAAGCTAGATAAAAAAGGGGGAAATTAGGGGTTTTTTAATAGGTAAATGTTATCTGGATCAGGTGTACGATGTACTTTTCTTCTGCAATAAACCAAGGCCCATATTAGCGGCAGTATTAAAGGTGCTGGCACGTCCTCATAAGACCGTCAACGCTTAGTTCGAATGGCTTATGGTCCACGCGTGGCGAGGGCTAATCCACGGTCATTAATAGTTGTAGACCCACCTCATTCAAAAACATACATCATATCTAGGTTGGCAACATCTCACATAAACACATCGCTATGACTCCGCACAGCACGTATGGGCAGGGGGGAGAAGGCAGGGAAAAAGCAGTCGTTAAGGTAACCACCGCAGTATACCGCACCGTGAGTTAGAGTGAGCACGAAAACTGCGAGTTGCTGTAGTAAGGAAGACAATCAGATATGTAGTAACCCATGTGCTATTGGTTCAAGGGTCGAATCCATATTTTATTGGTAAAAGAAGAGAGGAAAAATACAGTCTTTGGAATGACTTAGAAAGATTTTATGTAGAGGACTGTTACAACGTGGCGCAATAATAAGAGACCACGGGTCACGAGGAAATGATATCATGCATGACGCACTGATAGGGAGCCGATCATGACTATTAATAGAACGATAAAAACTTTCCGCTGTGTGTAAGAGAGAGGAGGTTTCGTAAATTGACCTTACGCAGCAATAAAATGGCAACCTCGCAGCTGCTCAAGAAGAGGAATAATTAGGTTTAAGCTATTTGCGAGCATATAATTAATAAAAGAAATACATCATTGTGAATCATTTTGGAATAGAGATTTTTGTGTGGGGAAAAAGTTTATAATATTTGCACAGGAAAGAAGTGCCAACACAGCATGACGTCGTTAGTAATTCCCCGAGACCAGAGTTGGTAGGGAGAGAAAGTAAACCGCAACACCCAGGTATCTGGAGAGCAAAATTTATTTAATATCTTGGAATTGTGCGATCGATTTTTATGTTCAAAGAAGTCATTTGACGTTTATAACACGAGCTTTCCAGAGATATATTTTTCAAAATTATGCGACTATTACTTCAAAAGTTAGTGCTGAAGAAGACGAGGATTTTATCTTTTTGTCGCCGATTTGTATAAAAACCCTGGCAGAGCCAGGAAGATCATGCAGTCTTTACCAGACCTTGAGATGTCGTGATACGCTGTATCACCAACGCGCACCCCGTAGGGGAGTGGCCGAACAGTATCGTCATTAGTATCGCCGTGTGGAGACATAGTAAAATCCTAGTATAGGATTAATCTCAGCAAGCTTCAGACTTTATCGTTAAAGTTCATTATTACAGTCAAAGTTAGGCTGCGACTTTGAAGAAATAACAGTCGATAGGTATTCGAATTATAGTTCAGTTAAAGACATAAAGCGTCATAAAGTTTCGAAGTACCAAAGGAAGTGAAACAAACAGTTCTATCAACGTTAAGGAACCCGATCAGGGTCGAACGAAATAAATAACGCCTAGTGTGCCGGAAAGGTAGGGACTAGAGCGCAGAACAATAAGAATTGGGAATTGTAATTCAAGGCTTTGTCTAAGGAGACAAACGAACAGTAAAAGCAATAAGCTACGAACTGAAGAAATAGCTGTTAAAGGCTAGGGAATTATTAGGTCACCGATAAATTATTCGAGAGGCCGTAACCAGGATAGACTTTATCTAGACGAACAAACTAGTGTCAAGGAAGAAACGACATCGTGCTAGTAAAGTATAGAAGCCGATAGTCAGAACCCGGATCTGAAGATCAGCCGTTCCAGTGAGGTGTTGATCGATCGAGACTTTCCATCATCTTGACAGATTAGGGAGCCGACGTTCTAGAAGTGTCACCCTTGGAAACGGGGAAGAAAGAAATCACGTGTGTAAGGCGAAAATTAACGCCCAAGTGATTAAAAGCTGTGTAATGTAAATAGAGTGAAAATTTATGAGTGTAATAATTGTAGTGAATTTATATTGTGTTAAGGTAAACGAATACAAAAATGGTATTCATTATGTTACAAGTAATTAAGGTAAATAATTTATGTGTTGATAAAAAGTGTCATTGTGTGAAAGTATATCCATGGAGATGGCTTAAAAAGCAGTGAGTGGGCAAAATGAAACATCGCTGGAGGATTCGGTCGCTGACCGTACAATCATGTGAGTAACCATTTCATTATGTTATGTGTTGGGGAAGATTTGCGTTTAATCCACATGAGAAAGAAAGAAAAGGGATGATTGAATAACAAATAAAAGAATAATAGCGCGATCTGAACGATTAATTTGAGAAAGTATACAATAATTATGTGAAATATAAATGAATCCCTTGGGGAATGTATTAAGTAAAATATCAGTGTAATTGATAAATAATTTAAATATGAGAAAGCAAGCGTAATAATAATAATAATAATTAGATAAGTGAATGAATATTATGATGAATTATATGAAAAGTAGTAGCTTCTGAGCTCCTTTAAATGAATTAATACATGTTATGAACACATGTTCTTATGGTAAAATTATTATTGTCAAGGGAGACGAGTAATATAGAATTGAGATGTAGATCAAACGTTGATTTTGAACTTATCAGTTCTCTGAATTCAACTTGGCTAATTAATGTATAAGCGCCATGTAGCCCATTGAAGTAATTTGTCACGCTAGGAATGCGTTGAAATACTCGGTAAAACTAATTATGAGGGGCAGTTGGTCGTGGTAATTGAACTATGGTAAGTCCTCAAAGTAGTGATGTGATCACGAGGCCGCGTGTGTGTTGTATGGTAAAAAGGGTGCTAATTATGTTGTATTATGAGCGCTGGTATAAGGTGAGCCCTGCCCTAAGTCGCGAATGTTATAAGTCCTCCAGTGTGGGATATTGCTCCCGAGGCATTTGAAAAGATCGAACTCAGAGTCGTCCATGTTTAAGCCCCTAAATATTTGTTGTATTATTGAATTATTCTTACCCGCCAATGAGGACACTTCATAATTTTATATGCCGAAGTTAAAAGAGTAGGTTTGATGAACCTAAATATGTTGATATAAAAATTAGTATGAAAGCCTTGTCATTCAGGGAACTGCATTTAAGAACAGCTGTATAAAAGCTGAGGGTAGCTCGTCTCTTGTGAAGCGAGACAGTAAAGTCTTTGCCTCCCTGCAATAAATCACGCTAAGTAGCCAAGGCCAGACCCTTACCATTGACGGAGTGTGGTAGGTCTGGGAACGGCTTGTTTGAGTTATAGTACTCAGAAGTGTTTAGAGTTTGTTTTAACAACCCGGTCTTCGAACCGAGGTTCCTTTATAAATGATTATCGCTTGCAAAGTTCAGATCGTTGCTTTCTTATGATACAATGGCCTTTTAAGACAAATAATGATAAATCCCTAAGTTTATGATTATATGATTCAGTGATTCACGAGTTTTAGTGAAGACAATTAGATTCCGGGAATGTTCTTAATTTTTGACTTGTTCAAGTAGTCTTCTGTAGCTCGGGAGTACGCAAGTTTTTCCCAATCACAGTAGTGAATTGTTGACTTGAGAGAGAGAGGGATGGTAACATATGAGCGTTGTGAAAGCCCAAATTTAAGTAATGAGTAACAATACTTTGGTAAATTTTGATATTTTTGATTAGAAGATATACTCATGTAATAGGAAGTGATGTGTATTAAATCGATAACACAGTGTATATAAACATTATCGTGCCCATTGGAGCTCTTGATTTTATTGAATTTTAAAAGGACACTATATGGAAGTGAAACTTAATGGAAGTTGTTGGTTTATGGAAACCATTTACGGTGATTTGATATTTGTTTGATATGAATTCCTTGTTCAACTTGGAACAAGTATGAATTGAAAGGTCAGTATATTATTTGTTTAATTTTTGTAGCGCCATATATTTGAATAATTAAATATTTTTATAGTAGGAGTTTATTTTTGTTTATTTTTGGGAGTGCATCCTCTACTTAATCCAAAGTGTGTAAGTCACGGAGTTTGAGAACATACCATGAACCCCGATACTCCCGATTGAGCGTTGCTGGCAAACTGTGATTTGCATATTTCATTGCTGAATGGGCACAGTAGTTAGCCTATAATTTTATAGTTTAACCATAGTTGATTTTTACAACCATATAATCTCTCCAAAGTACAAACTCCGGATAGCTATCAGCATTTAGCATTTCACCTAACATCATATATACTGCATGTAGCATACACTGACAGTTGCAGTACCAATACGGCAACTAAATAATTGTACATATTGTAAATATCTTCACCTGTATCTCAAACGTAGATTTTATAGCCTAAGTGTAATGGATCTGCTGATGATCGCTCGACGATCGAAACTGGTCATCCTAGTGTTTTATTATTCTCATGTAATTTAATTCAGGATTAGGGCATAACCCATCTCTTTTTGGTACATTCGTGTTGACCGACTGAAAAGCACTAAACTCTTGTTTACTAAGGCAACACTGAAAATATGGCTTCAAACACCACAATGTTCACGGCTAGTCAGGCAAATCGTGAAGCCAAGAAATTCAAATCACTCAGGCTTAAACTCATGAATTTAGACAAGTCCATTTGGTTCAACAAAAAATGCATAGAACTAAACCTCACCCCTAAATACGTACCAATTAAAACCGTACCGAATACACCAGCCTCGATCATTTCAACTAAACAAGCCAATGCGCTTTGGGTAAAAAAAGAATTAAGATTTGCATACATAAGAAAGCAAAAAAATTAACCAACAATTATACGACATTCAATTGCAACTAAGTAATTTCTGGCACGCAGCCCAATGGGACAGCTTCACCGGGCACCTACATGCCACCATCAAAATCAGAGCAACGAGGAAGCATGAAACGCTAGAAAATAAATTAAGAAAACTAGGAGAAACACAGAACAATCAATCTAATGAACATCACACGAATAACAATGAATTCAATTTCCACAGCAGAGTAAACAACAGAACGAACGTAACTTTTCCTCAAGGTGAAATGAATATGTTAGACAAAGGTTTGAAATACAACTGCACAGACGCACACACGAACCACAATATAAAACAGTAAATCACAGATATTGAGATAGTCAGTCACAAGCTCCCAGCAGAAGACAGGGATTTAACCAAAAATCTCGCCACCAACGAAGCCAAAAACATCCTCAAACGAGAGGGCGATAGCAATAACATTTAAAACAACAAACAACTCAAAGAAATAAAGTCATTGAAACAAAAAATAAAAGAACATGACCTAATCATCACAAAAGCAGATAAGGGAAACACTACAGTAATTTTGAACAAAACAGAATACATTGAAAAAAACAGCCGAATTCCTAAACAACAACGAAATCAAGGAATTAACAAAAGACCCCACCAACAAATTCCAAAAACAAATAAAAAGTGCGCTAAAAGAAACAGAATACATACTGACCAAAGCCGAAAATCAAAACTAATAAACATGAACCCGAAAATACCGTCATTGACGGGACAACCAAAAATACACAAAAAGGAATGCCCAATGAAACCAATAGTCAATTGTAGGAATGCCCCTAATTACAAAATCAGCAAAGAGTTACTAAAAATCTTAAAATGCCGTCATTCCAACGACAAAAACAACTCTGTAAAGAACACAACAGAACTAGTAACAGCATTGAACACCCTACAAATGAAACCTAGCTTCAGGCTAGTATCCTTCGATGTAACTAACATGTACACCAATATTCCGATTATTGAAGCAATCATCACTATCGAAAACAACTTAAAATCCAACAATTCGGTAAAAGAAACTGAAGAGATAGTGAGATTACTGAGGTTCGTTCTCACCCAAAACGTGTTTCAATTCGACAATAAAATGTACACACAGAGAGAAGGCCTAGCGATGGGATCGCCACTAAGTGGGTTAATCGCTGACATCTTCATCAATGCACTAGAAAATACGTTCATAGAAAAGACTTCAACAAAGGGAATAGTAATATGGAAAAGATACGTAGATGATGTAATTTTCATCTACGATACTGAACTTACAAGCGAAAAAACAATTCTCCAATCCATTAATAGCCTACACCACTCTATCAAATTCACTAAGGAATCCGAAATAGACCGAAAAATAAATTATCTCGATAAAACTATTGAACGTAAAGACAACGACCTTTCATATTACATATTCCGGAAAGCAACACAAACCTCGCATGCAATCGACAATCAGTCTAATCACCCCAGTACGCACAAACTAGCGGGTTTCAATTCAATGGAGCACAGGGCATTAAACATACCCATGTCAAGAGAAAGCTATAATAAGGAAATAAGAACTATTAAGCAAATAGCAAAGGAAAACAACTTCCCGGAAAGCAAAATAAACCAAATTATTGCCAAACATAAAAATAAAGATAAAACGATTCCCAAACCGGACAGTAATGAGAAAAAAATTGCGCGTTTCAACTATGTGAATGCGAATACATATAAAATCACTAACCTATTCGAAAGGCAAGGCATAAAGATAGCTTTCACAACGAATAAACACAACCGCTAGGCACCTCCTAAATAGTAATCTAAATAAACGTGACCCGTATTCAAGGTCAGGGGTATATTCTATAACGTGCCAAGACACCGGTTGTCAAGCTAATTACATCGGGCAGAGTGGAAGACGAGTAGACACACGTTTTAATGAACATAGGAATGCGATAAGATACGGAACACATTCAGCTGTATGCGAACATATGTGTGACGCGGGGCACAGCTTTACCAACATAGAGTCGGACCTTAATATAATCCATCACGAATCGAAAGGCAGAGCTCTTGACATAAAGAAAGCAATCGAGATACACCTAGCCAAACGAAACAATCCCAACAATCTAAATGAACACACGTTCATGGAGAGCTCACCCCTCTTCACGCTACTAAAAAACACACCCTGTCGGAAACAAGACACAATTTAGCGACACAGCCAAGCTAGATACAAAAGGGGGGAATTAGGGGTTTTTAATAGGTAAATGTTATCTGGATCAGGTGTACGATTTACTTTTCTTCTGCAATAAACCAAGGCCCATATTCGCGGCAGTATTAAAGGTGCCGGGACGTCCTCATAAGACCGTCAACGCTTAATTCGAATGGCTTATGGTCCACGCGTGGCGAGGGCTAATCCACGGTCTTGTAATAGTTGTAGACCCACCTCAATCAATAACATGCATCTTACCTAGGTTGGCAACACCTCACATAAACATATCGCTATGACTCCGCACAGCACGTATGGGCAGGGGGAGAAGGCAGGGAAAAACCAGTCGTTAAGATAACCACCGCAGTCGACCGCCCCGTGAGTTACAATGAGCTCGAAAACTGCGAGTAGCTGTAGTAAGGAAGACAATCAGATAAGTAGTTAGCCTATAATTTTATAGTTTAACCATAGTTGATTTTTACAACCATATAATCTCTCCAAAGTACAAACTCCGGATAGCTATCACCCTTTAGCATTTCACCTAAAATCATATATACTGCATTTAGCATACACTGACAGTTGCTGTACCAATACTGCAACTAAATAATTTTACATATTGAAAATATTTTCACCTGTATTTCAAACATAGATTTTATAGCCTAAGTGTAATGGATCTGATGATGATCGCTCGACGATCGGAACTGAACATCCTAGTGTTTTATTAATCTCATGTAATTTATTTCAGGATTAGGGCATAACCCATCTCTTTTGGGAACATTCGTGTTGACCGACTGAAAAGCACAAAATTCTTGTTTACTAAGGCAACACTGAAAATAAGGCTTCAAACACCACAATGTTCACGAATAGTCAGGCAAATCGTGAAGCCAAGAAATTCAAATCACTTAGGCTTAAACTCATGAATTTAGACAGGTCAATTTGGCTCAACAAAAAAAGGCATAGAATTAACCTCACCCCTAAATACGTACCAATTAAAACCGTACCGAACACACCAGCCTCGATCATTTCAACTAAACAAGCCAATGCGCTTTGGGTAAAAAAAAGAATTAAGATTTGCATACATAAGAAAGCAAAAAAATTAACCAACACTTATACGACATTCAATTGCAGCTAACTAACTTCTGGCACGCAGCCCAATGGGACAGCTTCACCCAGCACCTACATGCCACCATCAAAATCAGAGCAACGAGGAAGCATGAAACGCTAGAAAATAAATTAAGAAAACTAGGAGAAACACCGAACAATCAATCTAATGAACAACACACGAATAACAATGAATTCAATTTCCACAGCAGAGTAAACAACAGAACGAACGTAACCTTTTCTCAAGGTGAAATGAATATGTTAGACAAAGGTTTGAAATACAACTGCACAGACACACACACGAACCACAATATAAAACAGTTAATCACAGATATTGATATAGCCAGTCACAAGCTCCCAGCAGAAGACACGGAATTAACCAAAAATCTCGCCACCAACGAAGCCAAAAATATCCTCAAACGAGAGGGCGATAGCAATAATATTCAAAACAACAAACAACTCAAAGAAATAAAGTCATTGAAAAAAGAAATAAAAGAACATGACCTAATCATCACAAAAGCAGATAAGGGAAACACTACAGTCATTTTGAACAAAACAGAATACATTGAAAAAACAGCCGAATTCCTAAACAAAAACCAAATCAAGGAATTAACAAAAGACCCCACCAACAAATTCCAAAAACAAATAAAAAGTGCGCTAAAAGAAACAGAATACATACTGACCAAGGCCGAAGAATCAAAACTAATAAACATGAACCCGAAAATACCGTCATTGACGGGACAACCAAAAATACACAAAAAGGAATGCCCAATGAAACAAATAGTCAATTGTAGGAATGCCCCTAATTACAAAATCAGCAAAGAGTTACTAAAAATCTTAAAATGCCGTCTTTCCAATGACAAAAACAATTCTGTAAAGAACACAACAGAACTAGTAACAGCATTGAACACCCTACAAATGAAACCTAGCTTCAGGCTAGTATCCTTCGATGTAACGAACATGTACACCAATATTCCGATTATTGAAGCAATCAACACTATCGAAAACAACTTAAAATCCAACAATTCGGTAAAAGAAACTGAAGAGATTGTGAGATTACTGAGGTTCGTTCTCACCAAAAACGTGTTTCAATTCGACAATAAAATGTTCACACAGAGAGAAGGCCTAGCGATGGGATCGCTACTGAGTGGGTACATCTTCATCAGTGCACTAGAAAATTCGTTCTTAAAAAAGACTTCAACAAAGGGAATAGTAATATGGAAAAGATACGTAGATGATGTAATTTGCATCTACGATACTGAACTAACAAGCGAAAAAACAATTCTCCAATCCATTAATAGCCTACACCACTCTATCAAATTCACTAAGGAATCCGAAATAGACCGAAAAATAAATTATCTCGATATAACTATTGAACGTAAAGACAATGCCCTTTCATATTCCATATTCCAGACAGCAACACAAACCTCGCATGCAATCGACAATCAGCTAATCACCCCAGTACGCACAAACTAGCGGGTTTCAATTCAATGGTGCACAGGGCTTTAAACATACCCATGTCAAAAGACAACTATAATAAGTAAATAAGAACTATTAAGCAAATAGCAAAGGAAAACAACTTCCCGCCTAGCAAAATAAACCAAATTTTAGCCAAACATAAAAATAAAGATAAAACGATTCCCAAACCGGACAGTAATGAGTAAATATTTGTGCGTTTCAACTATGTGAATGCGAATACATATAAAATCACTAACCTATTCAAAACGCAAGGCATAAAGATAGCTTTCACAACGAAAAACACAACCGCTAGGCACCTCCTAAATAGTAATCTAAATAAACGTGACCCGTATTCAAGGTCAGGGGTAAATTCTATAACGTGCCAAGACACCGGTTGTCAAGCTAATTACATCGGGCAGAGTGGAAGACGAGTACACACACGTTATAATGAACATAGGAATGCGATAAGATACGGAACACATTCAGCCGTGTGTGAACATATGTTTGACGCGGGGCACAGCTTTACCAACATAGAGTCGGACCTTAAAATAATCCATCACGAATCGAAAGGCAGAGCTCTTGACATAAAGGAAGCAATCAATATACACCTAGCCAAACGAAACAATCCCAACAATCTAAATAAACACACGTTCATGGAGAGCTCACCCCTCTTCACGCTACTAAAAAAACACCCTATCGGAAACAAGACACAATTTAGTGACACAGCCAAGCTAGATAAAAAGGGGGAATTAGGGGTTTTTAATAGGTAAATGTTATCTGGATCAGGTGTACGATGTACTTTTCTTCTGCAATAAACCAAGGCACATATTCGCGGCAGTATAAAAGCTGCCGGGACGTCCTCATAAGACCGTCAACGCTTAGTTCGAATGGCTTATGGTCCCCGCGTAGCGAGGGCTAATCCACGGTCTTTAATAGTTGTAGATCCACCTCATTCAATAACATACATCTTATCTAGGTTGGCAACACCTCACAAAAACACATCGCTATGACTCCGCACAGCACGTATGGGCAGGGGGGAGAAGGCAGGGAAAAACCAGTCGTTAAGATAACCACCGCAGTCGACCGTACCTTGAGTTACAGTGAGCACGAAAACTGCGAGTAGCTGTAGTAAGGAAGACAATCAGATAAGTAGTTAGCCTATAATTTGATAGTTTAACCATAGTTGATTTTTACAACCTTATAATCTCTCCAAATAACAAACTCCGGATAGCTATCACCATTTAGCATTTCACCTAAAATCATATATACTGCATTTAGCATTCACTGACAGTTGCAGTACCAATACTGCAACTAAATAATTGTACATATTGTAAATATATTCACCTGTATTTCAAACATAGGTTTTATAGCCTAAGTGTAATGGATCTGATGATGATCGCTCGACGATCGTATCTGGTCATCCTAGTGTTTTATTAATCTCATGTAATTTATTTCAGGATTAGGGCATAACCCATCTCTATGGGTTCATTCGTGTTGACCGACTAAAAAGCACTAAACTCTTGTTTACTGAGGCAACACTGAAATTACGGCTTCAAACACCACAATGTTCAGGACTAGTCAGGCAAATCGTGAAGCCAAGAAATTCGAATCACTCTGGCTTAAACTCATGAATTTAGACAAGTCACTTTGGTTCAACAAAAAATGCATAGAACTAAACCTCACCCCTAAATACGTACCAATTAAAACCGTACCGAACACACCAGCCTCGATCATTTCAACTAAACAAGCCAATGAGCTTTGGGTAAAAAAAGAATTAAGATTTGCATACATAAGAAAGCAAAAAAATTAACCAACACTTATACGACATTCGATTGCAACTAAGTAATTTCTGGCACGCAGCCCAATGGGACATCTTCACCCAGCTCCTACATGCCACCATCAAAATCAGAGCAACGAGGAAGCATGAAACGCTAGAAAATAAATTAAGAAAACTAGGAGAAACACAGAACAATCAATCTAATGAACAACACACGAATAACAATGAATTCAATTTCCACAGCAGAGTAAACAACAGAACGAACGTAACCTTTTCTCAAGGTGAAATGAATATGTTAGACAAAGGTTTGAAATACAACTGCACAGACGCACACACGAACCACAATATAAAACAGTTAATCACAGATATTGATATAGCCAGTCACAAGCTCCCAGCAGAAGACAGGGAATTAACCAAAAATCTCGCCACCAACGAAGCCAAAAACATCCTCAAACGAGAGGGCGATAGCAATAACATTCAAAACAGCAAACAACTCAAAGAAATAAAGTCATTGAAACAAAAAATAAAAGAACATGACCTAATCATCACAAAAGCAGATAAGGGAAACACTACAGTAATTTTGAACAAAGCAGAATGCATTGAAAAAACAGCCGAATTCCTAAACAACAACGAAATCAAGGAATTAACAAAAGACCCCACCAACAAATTCCAAAAACAAATAAAAAGTGCGCTAAAAGAAACAGAATACATACTGACAAAGGCCGAAAAATCAAAACTAATAAACATGAACCCGAAAATACCGTCATTGACGGGACAACCAAAAATACACAAAAAGGAATGCCCAATGAAACCAATAGTCAATTGTAGGAATGCCCCTAATTACAAAATCAGCAAATAGTTACCAAAAATCTTAAAATGCCGTCTTTCCAACGACAAAAACAACTCTGTAAAGAACACAACAGAACTAGTAACAGCATTGAACACCCTTCAAATGAAACCTAGCTTCAGGCTAGTATCCTTCGATGTAACTAACATGTACACCAATATTCCGATTATTGAAGCAATCAACACTATCGAAAACAACTTAAAATCCAACAATTCGGTAAAAGAAACTGAAGAGATAGTGAGATTACTGAGGTTCGTTCTCACCAAAAACGTGTTTCAATTCGACAATAAAATGTTCACACAGAGAGAAGGCCTAGCGATGGGATCGCCACTAATTGGGTTAATCGCTGACATCTTCATCAATGCACTAGAAAATGCGTTCTTAGAAAAGACTTCAACAAAGGGAATAGTAATATGGAAAAGATACGTAGATGATGTAATTTGCATCTACGATACTGAACTAACAAGCGAAGAAACAATTCTCCAATCCATTAATAGCCTACACCACTCTATCAAATTCACTAAGGAATCCGAAATAGACCGAAAAATAAATTATCTCGACATAACTATTGAACGTAAAGACAATGACCTTTCATATTCCATATTCCAGAAAGCAACACAAACCTCGCATGCAATCGACAATCAGTCTAATCACCCCAGTACGCACAAACTAGCGGGTTTCAATTCAATGGTGCACAGGGCTTTAAACATACCCATGTCAAAAGACAACTATAATAAGGAAATAAGAACTATTAAGCAAATAGCAAAGGAAAACAACTTCCCGCCAAGCAAAATATCCCAAATTATTGCCAAACATAAAAATAAAGATAAAACGATTCCCAAACCGGACAGTAATGAGTAAAAATTTGCGCGTTTCAACTATGTGAATGCGAATACATATAAAATCACTAACCTATTCAAAAAGCAAGGCATAAAGATAGCTTTCACAACGAAAAACACAACCGCTAGGCACCTCCTAATTAGTAATCTAAATAAACGTGACCCGTATTCAAGGTCAGGGGTATATTCTATAACGTGCCAAGACACCGGTTGTCAAGCTAATTACATCGGGCAGAGTGGAAGACGAGTAGACACACGTTATAATGAACATAGGAATGCGATAAGATACGGAACACATTTAGCCGTGTGCGAACATATGTGTGACGCGGGGCACAGCTTTACCAACAAAGAGTCGGACCTTAAAATAATCCATCACGAATCGAAAGGCAGAGCTCTTGACATAAAGGAAGCAATCGATATACACCTAGCCAAACGAAACAATCCCAACAATCTAAATGAACACACGTTCATGGAGAGCTCACCCCTCTTCACGCTACTAAAAAACACACCCTGTCGGAAACAAGACACAATTTAGCGACACAACCAATCTAGATAAAAAAAGGGGGGAAATTAGGGTTTTTAATAGGTAAATGTTATCTGGATCAGGTGTACGATGGACTTTTCTTCTGCAATAAACCAAGGCCCATATTCGCGACAGTATTAAAGGTGCCGGGACGTCCTCAGAAGACCGTCAACGCTTAGTTCGAATGGCTTATGGTCCACGCGTGGCGAGGGCTAATCCACTGTCTTTAATAGTTGTAGACCCACCTCATTCAATAACATACATCTTATCTAGGTTGGCAACACCTCACATAAACACATCGCTATGACTCCGCACAGCACGTATGGGCAGGGAGGAGAAGTCAGGGAAAAACCAGTCGTTAAGATAACCACCGCAGTCGACCGCACCGTGAGTTACAGTGAGCACGAAAACTGCGAGTAGCTGTAGTAAGGAAGACAATCAGATAAGTAGTTAGCCTATAATTTTATAGTTAAACCATAGTTGATTTTTACAACCATATAATCTCTCCAAAGTACAAACTCCGGATAGCTATCAGCATTTAGCATTTCACCTAACATCATATATACTGCATGTAGCATACACTGACAGTTGCAGTACCAATACGGCAACTAAATAATTGTACATATTTTAAATATTTTCACCTGTATTTCAAACATAGATTTTATAGCCTGTAATGGATCTGATGATGATCGCTTGACGATCGAAACTGGTCATCCTAATGGTTTATTAATCTCATGTAATTTATTTCAGGATTAGGGCATAACCCATCTCTTTTGGGTACATTCGTGTTGACCGACTGAAAAGCACTAAACTCTTGTTTACTAAGGCAACACTGAAAATATGGCTTCAAACACCAAAAGGAGAGGTATTAAGTCGAGTGGTATAGAATATATGTTTCTGGGGAGTTCTAATGAAGAGAAGAGTTAGGTTGGTAGGACACGTACCAAGACATCCAGGAATAGCAAGCTTAGTTATGGAAGGAAGGGTCGAGGACAAGAACTGTATGGGTAGACTTAGATTAGAATATGTTAAACACATTGTCTCGGATGTAAGGTGTGGTAGCTATATAGAGATGAAACGATTAGCTCAGGACAGGGAGTTCTGGAGCGCTGCATCCAACCAGTCAAAAGATGGAATACTGAACACACACTATAATCTAAGGTTACATGCACATTACATCTGTCAATTAATTACCACAAATTATAAATGGCGCGATTGTGAATTTCTCATGTATGAATTTACTTCACTCGGCAGTTTGAAATTTGCCTAGTGAGCCATTGTTAACTAAACCTACAGGTAAATACATACATTTCTTCTACTTGGAAATTAAAAGTAGCACGTATGTAAATGTATTGGGGATGAATTCCTTTAATTCGCCTTAGAATCACTTTGTGAAAGATCCTATGTGATTGCAGTAACATGGAATTTTGGGAGAACCATTCGCCGCACGCAAATCCACCCTTGGCCACATTCCTTTGTTTTGTCATGCTGCACAACTTGGCATAAATACAGTCTATAAAACGAACCATTAATTTGCTAGACTCATTTAAATACTCTGACAAAAACATTTTTCCTGTTAAACCACCCACATGTTACGATTCTGTTTCATGACTTGCGTTACTTCGTTACCTGGAGAGTCGTGTGTTCCCAGCAGCCTGTTTATTTCCCACCCTTCCAATAAATATCCTTTATTACCACACTAAATGTCATTTTGCTTGCTGTATTAGTTACGGTGATATTAAGAACCGATAAAATATTCCGCATAGACGCCATGTTGGATTGTTTTATATATGTATTTCTGTTCAATTTAGTTTATCTGCCTAATGCCAGGTTTACTCATGGTCTTCCTGTTTTTTTTTAGAACTTAAATCGTACATTCTGGTTCCGTATTTATAAACTAATTGAGTAATAAACAGATTAAAGGTTTCGCCTAATCAATACATTTTTGTTAAATAAAGAATACTGTGTGGTCATTGGTGGGACATGTTTCAAGGCCTAATTGTTTTGGCCCCTTCATCTGCCGATATGAATGAATTAATATATGTCAAATACACAAGATAAACGTGTTACGCTATTGCTCTTGTCCATTCTTCTTTTTCATATCATTTTTAACATCATTCTTTCTTCCCCTATTTTCTACAATACCTCTTTATTTCTTATTTTTCTCTCCAACGTATCCCATACTTCCACCTCCAAATCCACATATATAGCGCCTCCATTATTCTCTATGTAGGCCACAGAATTTTATAACAGCAGATGAAAATGAGGCCTACTATGATGGTTCATTATACAAACGTTTATCTCGATCGCTTGATTAGGACTTAATAAATACAAGCGTGATTTTTAGCCTATTTTCATTTATGAAAAAATAGGCTTATGAGATCACCTTTTGTCCGTGTGTGTGTCTGTGTGTGCGTGTGTGGTGGTGTGTGTGTGAGATGGCTTGTATCCCCCTAATAACTTCTAAACAGCTGGAGCGATTTCAATGAAACTCGGTAAGTTCATAGCACTATTCCGGACGACCCCGACCGTGCCCTTTAAATTTTGTTATGTCTCACCAATCCAACATGGCGGCTGTGCGAAATATTTCACCAGCATTCAATAACTCCGAAACTATTACCGATATCACCCTGAAATATTTTACGGTGATAAAGGGAACTACTAGAAGTTCATCTATGTGACTTTTGAAAATCTGGTAACTACAAAACCAACATGTCAGCCAAGCGAATTTGCGACTTTTAAATAGACGTTTCTCGCGATTTAACCAACCAAACGCAATAAAACTTGGTACAGCATATGTTTATACACATTGTAATACACCGACATCTAACTTTGTTCAATTGTTTACATAACCTCAAGATGGCGGCTGTACGAAATATATCACCGGCATTCAATATCTCTGAAACTATTAGCGGTATCACCCTGAAATTTCGTACGGAGATAAAGGGCACTACTGGAAGTTCACGTATAAGACATTCAAAAACCGGTTAACTACAAAACGAATATGGCGGCCAAGCGAAGTTGAAAATTTTAAATAGGCCTTTCTCGTGATTTAATGATCCAAACGCAATGAAACTTGGTACAGGAAATGTTTATACACATTGTAATGCACCGGTATCTAATTAAGTTCAATTCTTTACATAACCACAATATGACGCCTGTGCAATTTTCGAAAATTAAGTTTTTGTTTCTTTTGTCGTAATCATGCGATCGAAGTGAAAGTTTGAATAATGAAACTACGCAATAATTTTCCTTTAATGGTACATTAACAATCCAACATGGCAACCATCTGAAATATTTAGATGGATCTCAATATCTACGAATCTATTGCAGCAATCAAACTGAATTTGTTAAGGTTCATAAGGGCTATGAACATAAGTTCACCTATAGGACTTTCAATAACCTGGTGATCACAAATCCAACATGGCGGCGACGCGAAATATACATATTCACATGGTCGTTTCTCGCAATTTAACCATCCGAGTGCAGTGAAACTTGGTACAGTAAATCCTTATACAAATGTTAGTCCACTGGCATCTAATTTATTTCAATTGTTTCCATAACCACAAGATGGCAGCTGTGAGAAATTTTAAAATCTCGTTTTTACTTCTTGTGGCCTGATCATGCGATTGAAATTTGAATACTATACGTACACAATAATCTTCATGTAACAGTACATAACTCTAAGACCTACATCTGTAACAAGAAGTTCCGTGAAGAACTATACAGCCTACTTTTCATGCCAATGATTATTCTACAGAATATGAACCTATCTAGAATAATGACGAAATTAAGTTGCTAATATCGAAATTTCCAATTAGTTCGAAATACTGTATACCTGGCATAATGTATCCTAATAGAGCACTACAGTTGGCAGCCCTGATGACTGTATATATTCTTAGTTCCGTCTCTTAAGGTACAAAATACAAAATTTGGTTGAAGTCCAATGAATAGCATGGACGTTACATGCAGTTAAACATTGGATCTAACAGCGCGCCTAAAATCATGTTGGCAACAATGTCATGCATGTATTGGTCAGAAATAATCTGAAATAATATGATCTATTGTTGTGCCAATTTTGAATGAAATCCATCAGTTAGTATAGAAGTTACATGCATTTTAAAATTGGACCTATCAGCAGGCTTAGAATCATGTTGGCAGCACTGACGTATATCAGTTACTCCAAATTCGTCTAGAATGCCAGGTACTATACGTGTGCAAAGTTTAGAGCTATTGGCTTGCATACTTTCTGATATATTGATATTAGGGTAACAAAAATAGGGACAGCACATATTAACAGTTGGCAGCACTGGTTGCTCCTTAGAATACGCATAGTCATATCTGTTATGGTACACATAGCACATACGAAATTTGGTTGAAATCCAAATGATAGTATGGAAGTTACATGTATTTAAAGTTGGACCTGTCAGCAGGCTTAGAATCATGTTGGTAGCACTGACGTATATAAGTTACTCCAAATTAATATAGAATGTCAGGGACTATACGTGTGCATAGTTTAAAGCTGTCGGCTTGCATACTTTCTGATATATTGGTATTTGGATGAAATAAATTAGGAGCATTTATTAACAGTTGGCAGCCCTGGTAGGTCTGAAGAATACGCTCAGTCATATCTGGTTATGTACACATACAACATACGAAATTTGGTTGAATTCCAATTGATAGTATAGAAGTTATATGTATTTAAAAATTGGACCTATCAGGAGGCTTATAATCATTTTGGCAACACTGCCATGTTTAGCCTCCTGGAAATTAAACTGAAATATTATGATATGTACGTGTGCCAATTTTGAAATAGCTCCCATTCATACTTTCCAAGATATCCAACATGGAGCTCAAATTTCAATTGCGATTTTTTAGCAGTTGGTAGCACTGACATCATTTTCAAATATGGCCGTGAGATATTCAGGTATAGATCTTTACTCCTACCAAATTTTGTTTCGATTGCTGCAGCCGTTTAGGAGTTGATAGGGGGGGACACACACACAGCCAGACAGACAGACAGAAGGACAGACAGACAGACAGACAGACAGACACACATTTGCCCGATCTCATAAGTCTACTTTTTCCTCATTTTTGCAAAATGTGAAAAGTAGGCTAAAAATCCAACACGGCGACTATCCGCTATATTTAGTCGGTTCTCAATATCTACGAATCTATTACAGCAATCAAACTGAAATTTTGTATGTTGATAGAGGCAATTAACATAAGTAGGATATATTAAAATAGGCTGTATAGTTCTTCACTGAACTACTTGTTAAATGTCGCACAGGCCCCATATTAAATTCCTCATTCAAAATAGAATTATATTATACGCCAGGTTATTAAACTGTGTATAAAGATTCGCTGTACTAGGTTTCACTACGAGGAAAGTCAATTTATACTTCGCATGGCCGCCTTGTTGTTTTGTGCTTATCACGTTTCTGATGACCGTATAGGTTAACTTACCTTACTATAGAATAAGTAGTTCCGTGAAGAACTAAATAGCCTATTTTCATATATCCTACTTATGTTAACTGCCTCTATCAATATACACAATTTCAGTTTGATTGCTATAATAGATTCGTAGATATATTTAAATATTTTGGATGGTCGCCATGCTGGATTCTTATCTATGTAGGCCACAGAATTATGTACTATTACATGAAAATTATTGCGTAGGTTTATTATTCAGACTTCAATCGCATGATAAGGGCACAATAAATAAATATGATTTTTTTTAAATTTCGCACAGCCGCCATCTTGTGGTTATGAAAACAATTGAAATAAATTAGATGTCAGTGGATTAACATTTTTATAAGCATTTACCGTACAATGTTTCGCTGCGCTCGGATGTTGAAATCGCATAAACGTCCATTTAAATATTTGAATTTCACGTCTCCGCCATGTTATATTTGTGCTCACCAGGTAAATGAAAGTCCCATCGGTAAACTTATGGTCATGGCCTTTATCAACATACAAGGTTTCAGTTTGATTGCTGCCATGGATTAGTAGATATTGAGAACCATCTAAATATTTCGGATGGTCGCCATGTTGCATTTTCATTTTGTAGGGCATACAGTTATGTATTATTAGATGACGATTATTGCTTGGATTTAATATTCAAATGTTGAATTCGATCGTAAGATTAGGGCACAAGAAAATGAGAACATAGTTTCAAAATTTCGCACAGTCGCCATCTTAAAGTTATTTAAACAATTGACCATGTTTCACTACGTTCGGGTGGTTAGATCGCGAGAAAAGTTTATTTAAATGTTTCAACTTCGCTTGGCCGCCATGTTCGTGTAGTACTTAACAGGTTTTTGAATGTCACATAGGTAAACTTCTAGTAGTGTCCTTTATCACCGTACAAAATTTTAGGACGATATCTGTAGTAATTTCGGAGATATAGAATGCCGGTGAAATATTTCGTACAACCTCCATGTTGGATTAGTGAGACGTAATAAAATTTGAAGGACACACACAGACACACATACACACACACACGGTTAAAAGGTGATCTCATAAGCCTATTTATTTCATAAATGAAAATAGGCTAAAACATTCAGGTTGATAGCAGTAATATTTTCAATGAAATTAAATGCCGGTGAAATATTTAGAGCGGCCGCCATGTTGGATTCATGGTGCGTATTAACATTTCAAAGGCACGTTCGAGATAGGACAATGTAGTAAGAAGTCCTTAACAGGTTTCATTAAAATCGCTTCAGCCGGTTAAATGTTATTGGGGACAGAGTTACACACATACACGGACGAATAAATGCTCTCATAATCCTAGAGGGTAAAAATACAAGAGACTGCATATGCACACTCTTTATAACGTTTCCCTCACACTTCACTGGGTAGTGATGGAGATGATTGTTGTTTTAACATCTATATCGGGGGTGCCCATACCTGGTCCCGTTTTTATTTGCCCACCGATAGCTCAAGATCCGATGCGAACCTATTTGTCACTATAGAAGCCGATTTTCAAGTACAGTTAATTTCCTTTTCTTGCAACAGATGGCGCAGTCTTACCTAGTTGGTACTAAATAATTTTCGATACATTATTTGTTATTTTTAGGCTTATGAGGTCACCTTTTGCCCGCGTGTGTGTATGGGTGTGCGTATGTGTGTGTGTGTGTCCCTGTAATAACTCCTAAACGGCTGGAACGATTTCAATGACACTCGGTACGGTCATAGCACCATTTTGGCCGACCCCGACCGTGCCCTTCGAATGTTATTACGTATTACCAATCCAACATGGCGGCTGTGCGAAATATTTCACCGGCATTCAATATCTCCAAAGCTATTACCGATATCACCCTGAAATTTTGTACGGTGATAAAGGGCACTACTAGACGTTCACCTATGGGTCTTTCAAAAAGCTGTAAATTACAAAACAAACATGGCGGCCAAGCGAATTTGAAATATTTTAATAGACTTTCCTCGCGTTGTAACCATCTGAGCGTAGTGAAATATGGTACAGTAAATTATTATACATATTGTAATGCACTGGCATCTAATTTAGTTCAATTGTTTACATAACGTCAAGATGGCGGCTGTACAATTTTTTTTCTGGTGTCGTAATCATGCGATCGAAGTGAAAGTTTCAGTAATGAAGCTACGCAATACTTTTCCCTCAATGGTGCTTAACTCTATGGCCTATACATACAACAATCCAAAATGGCGACCATCTGAAATATTTAAACGATTCTGAATATCTACGAATCTTTTACAGAAATCAAACTGAAATTTGTAATGCTCATTGAGGCTATGGACATAAGTTCGCCAGCGGCTTCGGTGGCGTAGTAGGTAGCATACTGAGAATATATGCCCAAGATCACGGGTTCAAACCCGGCCGAAGTCGTCGGATATTTTAAGAGCGTTAGGAATCCCTAGTATGCCTTCCTTCGGAGGGAAAGTTAAGCCGGTGGTCCCATGTCAAAGATTTATGCCATGTTAAAGTACCTTTCCCAAATTACACCTGTGTGAAGCTAAATTATAGGTTTAAAATTTGAATAATGCTCTTAGGTTCCAACGTTCATCGCCAGGAGCCGACTGCGGTGGTGTCAAGTAACAACGTTCTGAACTAGTAGTCGTAGACGGTGGCTTTTGGCGACAAAAGTAGGAACTAATTGAAAATTCAATGTCTACAGTCCTTACTTGAAATAAAAACAGATAGCCCACACTAATACAGCCATCTACAGATTCTACACACACCCAAATTACACGGGGCTACATGAGCGCGTTGTCGCAGCCCCCAAACTGAAGAACCAACCAACAATAAGTTCAGATATAGGACCTTCAATAACCTGGTGAGCACAAATCCAACATGGCGGCGACGCGAAATACAAATATTCAAACGGATGTTTCTCGCGATTTAACCATCCGAGAGCAGTGAAACTTGGCACGGTAAATGCTTATACAAATGTTAATCCACTGGCATCTAATGTATTTCAATTGTTTTCATAACCACAAGATGGCAGCTGTGCGAAATTTTAAAATCTCGTTTTTACTTCTTGTGTCCTAATCATGCGATTGAAGTGTGAATACCACACGTACACAATAATCATCATGTAACAGTATATAAATAAAAATCCAACATGGCGACCATATGAAATATTTAGACGGTTCTCAATACCTACGAATCTATTACAACAATGAAACTGAAATTTTGTATGTTTATAGAGGCAATTAACATGAGTAGGATATATGAAAACAGATTGTATAGTTCTTCACGGAACTACTTGTTAAATTTTGGGGTTGGTACACTCAACTGCAGCTTGTGTTGCGCTGTGATTTAAGATGGTTTTAAGCAAGCATGGTTCGTCAAAATAAACGTTTTATACCATCTTATGATTAAGAATAATAATGTTGAACTATTACAGATGCACATCTTGCCAATATATTTGTTCTGTGCGCACCAAAATTACACATAATATTGAGTGATTGTTAAATGGAAAACAAGCTCAAAAATCACATTAAGTATCATAAATGACTGTACGACTAGTTTAATGAGTATTTCTATAATAATTCAACATGTTTTATTTTCTGATAATTTTTGAAGAATGTATAAAATGAATTATATGAATAACTGAATTACTTTTAAAATATTATGCTTTATATTCCGGTCAAAAGCCATACACTCACCTGAATACTTTACTAATATTCATGTAATTCTATAGTTTATATTCAAAATAGTTATTAATATAAATTTAGTTAGATGGCCCCTCAGTTTAAAAAAACATTTCACTAGACCAATCTCCAAATAGATTGGCCACCCTTGATCTAGAATCTAGATGATCTGGCCCTAACCTGCTCTTGACTTGAAGAGTCGGTATAAATAATATACGTGTGCTGATATTTAGTAGACTACTTTCCTCTTTCTTTCCCCGTTAGGCTCTTCTGAGGACCACGAACCAATTTCAATTTTTAGTTCTTTGTTGTTCTTTCTTCTTCCTCCGGTGCTCCTTCATCTTTTCGCTGTGTGTCTTCTTTCTCTCTTACGACCATTTTGAGCCTGTTTTCTTATATTGCCTTTCTTGGAGTCCTTCCATTCCAAATACTTTTTTTTCTTTTCTTTTTAAATTTCTCTCTCTAGTGCATCTTCTTCTCTTACATTGTTTCTTTCTAAATCTTTTTACTTCTTGAAACCAGGCTGTTATCGATTTCTTTTTCCAAAGATATTTAATAATCTGTTTGGTTAACCTGCAATCATTCATTCTATTTAAATGTTCGAAAAATAACAATCGCTTCTTCTTTATTGTCTCCGTTATGTTTTCAATGTTCCGATATATTTCTTCGTTACTTCTTAATTTCCAAAACTCTGTAGTTTTTAATGGACCGAGAATTTTGCGTATAATTTGTCTTTCTGATACTTCTAATTTATCCAATTTACAATTTAGTATTAGACATTCACTGACATATACAGTAAGCATTCTGGTTTAATTACTGATATTGTTGACTACTTTATGAATAAAATATTCCTTTCTCTGATTCTACTACTTAGTTCTTAGGGTTAATCTTGCGTTTGACTCCACATTTTAATAATAACTCATGAAAGCAAAACCTCTTTTTCAATTCTGTGGTCGTCCACCCAATCTAATTCATTGTGAACACATCATTATGGAAGAATCACCCTGGAGATGTCCCTTTATAGACAGTGGACTGGACGTTCCATTATCGACCCTCTGTTACTACAGTAATCTTGAGTCACGATGAGATGCTGGTCACGTGCATTATAGATGGGTGGGTTATGAGGGAACAGGTACATGTTCCCAGCAGGTTCCAACAGCTCGATTTAACACAGGAAGATTGTTCTTCTAGTTGTTGCAATTAGGGGTTAGGGACATCTTTGGCCATCATCCTCGTGTACATGTATATCTTTGTGGTAATAATAATAATAATAATAATAATATCGTATACCCACAGGTGCCAGGTGCAAGCATTGTTAATTGACGCCCAGAGGGCAACTTGCGTGTCAAATTTTATCGCTCCTTGAAGCGCTCTAAAAGTCAAGGAGGTAGGATATCTAAGCTCCTTGACACTATAGCGCTTTCTAGTAGAGAAATTAGGAACTTTGTGGTGGCGAAAAATCCCGAGATTAATTTTGCCATTATGAACACGGCCTACTGAATTCAAATTGGTTCTTTAACATGCAAACTTCGTATGACATGCGTATCGTGACGGCCAGGAGCAAACCTGATAGCTTGAGGTTGGCAGTCCGACACGATAACCACTCACCCCCGTGGCAAGCATCTTTGTGGTGATGATATGTTGTCTTAAAGGGCTTAACGTCTAGGTTATTGACCCCTAAAGATTTAGGTTCTATTAAGAAATGATAGTGAAATAAAACCTACAATTGTTGTTGTTGTTGTTGTTGTTTTTGATGAAGATGTTGATGATGATGATTCTTTAGGGGCTTTGCAACATCATGGTCATGTAGCCCCGTGTACTTGGTTGTGTGTTGAAGTTGTCTGATACACTGTGTTGTTGCGATGGATGTATTAGTGTGTGTATTTGTAATTCAGATGAGGATTGGGAAAGAGGTGGCCGTGGCCTTAATTTAGGAACCATCCCGGCATTTTCCTGGAGTATAAGTGGGAAACCACTGAAAACCGATTCCATGACGGCTGAGGTGGGAATCAAACCAACCTCATCACGGGGTGAGTGTACCCCGTTTCAGCCCACAAACCAGAATTACATTTCTTGGCAGAGCCGGGAATCGTACCCTGGGCCTTCGGGATGACAGCCAAGAGTGTTAGCCACTGCGGAACGAGGCGGACTTGGCCAAAGTGCCTGACGCCAGGAATTGTAACTCTCTGGCTAACATATTGATGTTTTCAAGTAAATTAAATAACAAACGCCTATCGAGACTAGTTTAATGAAACAGAATCTAATTTAATAATGTACATCTTTCTGATCATTTTAGATTCCTTGTCAGCATAATGTAACTCTTATTAGATTAATCATTAGAAGATAATAATAATTTTATTGGTTTTACGTCCCTTTTAACTACTGCGGCTTTTAGAGACGCCGGGTTGCTGAAACATTGCACCAAAGCACAGTGGGTCAAAATCGAAATCTAGGAGGAAAAAAATATTTATTTTCATAATTTAAAAATCCGAATTTATTACTTCTAGAGCATTTTCATACAATTGCCGCTAACTATTCTGGGATATAAACGCATCTTAGTGTAAATCTCTCACCACTGTTCGAACAGTCTGAATTGGAGGGTGAATGTAAGTGGCTGTGGTTTGGTTGTCTTCGTGGTTAGTGTGATGCTTTAGGATAGAACATACAGCTGAAGGTATGATCTTTGTAACGTGTTTCAGTTATTAATGGGCGTAATTGTTACGTTAGTTTAGCTATATTTGTATTTTATAATATTTAACTATTATTTTTAAAATTATATTTTAACTTTGATTTTTAGTATGTCGCGTCACTCTGCGTCACTTTCTACTTAATGTTAAAATGTAGATAAAGTCTTGTAGTTTACGCCTGTTATAAGATTTTTTGCATCTTTTTGCAACTTACTTAGTTATTTTACGTTTTAGAAGATACCTCGCAACCAGTTCTCACACGTTTACAACTGTTTGAAGCACTGGGTTCGACGATTGTGTCAAAAGTAGAAGTTTGTGACTTTCTTAAAAGTAAATTAGGGGTAGAAATTTATTGTGAAGAGATAACTGAATGTTCTATCCAACTCCTAGTCATAGAAAATTTCTTGCATGTGTAGACGTAGCTTAAAAAGGTCTTAACTGATGTTTATTATGCAGCAAACAAATGATATACGTTGCTTTCACTCTAAATTCTTGATGAAAAGGTAAAAATAATTTTTTCCCCCTTGATTTCGATTTTGATCCACTGTGGAAAGGGGATCTATAATGTGCCAGTAAGTCTACCAACACGGCTCCCTCACATTTGCGCACCCTCAGATGCCAACTCGCAAGAAGAAGAAGAAGAATTTTCTTTGAATTATGACTGTGCCAGGATTCGATCCTGCAACCTTGGGTACAGCAGGCAAGAACGTTACCACTGAGCTACGCAGCCAGTCAACACAGTTAGTTATTGTTGTTTTAAGGGGCGGAACTACGAGGTCATCTGCCCCTAAAATAAAATTAAAAAATTAAAATTAGAATAAAATATTGATATAAATACCAATACACTTACTGTAGTCGGTTGGTTGGTTGGTTCTTAAGTTTAGGGGCTGCGACAACGCGGTCATGTAGCCCCGTGTACTTTGGGTGTGTGTACAATCTGTCTGATAACCGGTGTTAATTGTGATGACTGTATTAGTGTGTGTTATCTGTTTTTAATTTAAGTACTGCAACTTAGAATTTTTCAAATAGTTCCTACTTTGGCCGCCAAGCACCACCGTCAACGACTACTAGGCCAAGTTCAGAACTCAGCTACTAGACGCCACCGCAGTCGGCTCTTGGCAACGAACGTAGAAACCTAAGAGCGTTGTTTACATTCTTAACCTATCCAATTTAGATTCACACAGGTGCAATTAGTGGAAGGTTCTTTAACATGCCATAAATCTATGACATGGGACCACCGGCTTTACTTCCCCTCCGATGGAAGGAATGCTGAGGGATTTTTAACGCTCTTAAAAATCCGACGGCTTCGGCCGGGTTTGAACCCGCTATCTTGGGCATAGAAGCTCAGCACGCTACCGACTACTCCACCGAAGCCGCTTTACTGTAATCAGCAGATACAACTGGGAATGGTGACAGGCCGATCAGCGATTGGAAGGAAGTCAGCCGTGGACTTGTTGAAAGGAACCGTCCCGGCATTTGCCACAAAAACATTTTCAGGGCAGCCGAGGTGGGATTTTAACCCACGCCCTCCCTAAGCCAGCCGGTTATCACTCTTGGCCACCGCGGCCGGTAAAAGAAATTCTTAAGGAGAAAAATTACGGCAGTGAGCTGGAAGTAAGGTTTGTTTGTGACAAGGCTCACACAGTAACAACAAAGAGAGGTTTTGTACTGTACTATCCATTACGCACAGACTTTGACAAACGAAATACGATTCTGCATCTGCGGTCGCTGTGTAACAACTTGGATGCTGGTGTTCATTTACTTTGTCCTTCCACTGCGAATGGAGTTGAATGATTTAAATAATTCGCCTCTCTGTTTCATGAATGGCGATGGTCTGCCGCATGTCTGAACTAAAAGTTAGTGATAACCTCTGGCCATTACCCACGTATATAATGCATGAATACATAATATAACAAAGGAAAAAGGAAAATCCTCTTGTAATCTGCTCACAATGTTTCAAACTCTTTCTTGTCTTACTTTTCGTTAAATATCCCTTTATCGGCATTTCAACTCGTCCTTGAACAATTTTATATAACTGCTGGATTTAGAAACCTCACGGAAGCATTTACTTCAAATATTCGTTAGTAAATTTTCATCAAGAACAATATTTTGTAAACCCGTTTGAAACATGCTGCGATATGTGTTGTTGAGTTTGGAAATGTGCCTGAGGAACTGAAGTTGGACTATAGTACAAGGTGCATTACCCACATTAATGATACATATTCAATATGGTGGCTGCACGCTACATTAAGTGTGATCATCTTATAGCTCGTATCTCACCAAAATTTGAGTTACTTGAGTAGTGGTTTTGTGACACTTAGCCACCTCCACCTCCCCACCTCACAAGATGGCGGCGGCACGATAACTCCCGAACCCGTGGTTGGATTTTGACGAATGAGGTGTCATTGAACTCGGGCTGACATCCTCTTTCCAATGAACAGCATATTTCAACCCCAAAATAAAACCTACCCCTACTAGGGGGCGAAATTGTAATTTATTAGAGAATTTCTCTTTCCAATTGCAACATGTGAGAGTTTGAATGTCAATATGGAATGAAACGTTGTTCTACACAATAGACATGTATACGATGGAAATCCACTATGAATTAACATGCTTGTTTTGTTTTTTACGCATGCCCACTCATGGCTTTTGTAAGAGGGTGGGGGAGCAGATCCCTGTGGATGGGTTATTGTTGACGGGTCATTCCTGGCGGGGTCATTGCTGCCGGGTCATTTTGGACGAGTCCTTGTGGACAAGTCCTTGTTGACAGGTCCTTGTGGACAAGTCATTGTTGACAGGTCCTTGTGGACAGGTCCTTGTGGACGAGTCCCATTGGACTGATCCCTTTGGACCGGTCCCTTTGGACTGGTTCCTACGGACTAGCCCATGAATTTATTTAAATTATGTCAAAGGGCCTAACTACATTTTGCGTGTAAAGCAGTGTGTTGAACTGACGTTGTTCACCAGTCCCCCACTACTATAATGTGATAACGATATGAAAGGAAAGTGACGAAATACATGTGAACACGTGTGAGATGACCTTATTACCGTCCTCCTTGTGAAACACGCCACATCCTGTTTTGGTTCATACGTGAGAAAATGCAAGTTCATGTGTAATATGACCTAACACACAAGTGTACACATGTGCACGTGCACGATAAGAGCTAACAAGTCACAACCTGTTTTGCCAGTGGTGGGAATAAGGCTCGAGACATGTACGAGTAGTCAAATTACTCCGGCAGACAACCCCTTTCCTATGGATAACTTATTTCCACTCCAAAATAAAATCTACCCCTACTAGAGGGTGAAATAATAATGTTTAGGTAAAAGTCGCTTTCCATGTGCAACATGTGGGAGTTTGTATGCCAATATGAAATTAAACTCGTTCCACATAAAGCGCATGCATACAACTAAATGCCGCTATGATTTATCATTTTTGTTTTTTGTTTTACGAATGCGCAATTGGGGTTTTTGTAAGAGGGCGGGCTTTTTGAATAATGATTTATAGATACGTTTTTTTTTACAAATTAACCAAAGATCCAAAAACTAATAGGTCATCGGCTTTTTAATATCTTATGAACTAAGAAAGCTAGGGACTTGTATAAGGGGTCGTTGGACTTGGGGTGACGCCCTGTTTTTGAATGTATTATTCATTTTCTGTCAAAAGGGCCTAACTGCACTTTCGTTAATATCTCGCTAACTAATAATCACAGAGGGGCAAGTGAGGTGTCATAGGACTTAAAATGGCCAGCCCTTCCCCACGAGCAATGAATTTACCCCCAAAAGAACAGCAAGGTCATTAACCTAAGATTTTATCAACTAATAATCAGAGAGGGATAAGTGAGGTGTCACAAGACTCAGGATGGCCAACCCTTTTCCATGACCAACGAATTTACCCAAAATACCCAAAACAGCAAGGTCATTGACCTAAGATTTTATAAACTTATCAGTAGAGAGGGTCAAGTGAGGTGTCATAGGACTACGAATGGATAACCCTTTCCCATGACCAATGAATTTACCCCAAAAATCCAAAACAGCAAGGTAATTGACCTGAGATTTTATAAACTAATAATCGGATATGGACATGTGAAATGTTTAGAGTGAGTGATGAAACATAGCTAGGTAGTGAAAGAATTATTGTAGGCTACATGTATGGTGACTGACAAATCTTTCACCATTGTAACTTGTTTTCAGATCAAACTGCAGTACCGAGAGAGTATAGGTTGTAGGTATGGGATAATAAATGACAAATGAAGTATACAAAATCTGATTCATCGATTCAAAAAATAAGAGTAGACAATCTTTAATTTATTGGTTAAAGAAGATAGCTAAAATCCAAAATGGTGACTATATCGAACTAAACTGATCCAAGCTGAATCAAACCCAACTAAACCGAAGTAAACCGAAGCAAACTTAATCAAAAACAAGCCAATGGTTTAAGTGTAAAACTTGTGGGTGAATGTGGTCATTGGTAATGTCAGAAAGGAAAGGGATAACGCTCTACCTATAGAGGGTAAGGTAAAGCTAGTGAATGATGCTAATGCACACACACAAGTGCATGAACCACACACAACTAACCTATACTGTTTTTATGGGTTGACTGTTAAAACTTGCTCATTGGTTACTCGTACAAGATGGTCGCTACACACAACAAGCGTTAAATACTTGAGGCTAATAATCTACACACACACACACACACACACACACTTGTTCTAAACTAAACTGTCTTGCTGACAGTGCTCACACTGTAGGCAGATGAGAGAAATGCTTGGCTAACAGAAATACAATCATTTCCGGTTGTCTAATGTTACCAGTTAACCATTTTGTGCTGCAGTGGCGAGCACAAGTGCCACTTACACTAGAGATTTTAACTCGATTTCAAGCTCTAAGTCCTAGAACGAATCAAACTAAGAAAGAAGGACATGGTGGCGCAGTGGTTAAGCTGTTAGCCTTTCACTAAAGTGGACTAGGGTTTGATTTTAGGTTAATACGCATGTCATAAACATATAAAAAGCAGAGATAATGTTTTAAACCGATTACACTCGTCTCTTTTCAAATTATTACTTGGATTACAAATACAAAGGTGGACTGGGTGTGATATACAGTTAATGGTGCCCATCGCACACTAGCTGTAAGGAAGCCATATGTAGAGCTATATGTAGAGAACTACCTAGCGATTTCATGAGCTGGTATAGCTATGTCGCATAAACGGTGCAGGATACAATCCAGCAACTATAATTCGTATCTTGTGGAACAGAGAAAATGCACTTTTGCCTTGATGGATAACAAATGTGTGCAGACGAATGACCTACGCATTAGCCTACCAAGGGGTTATAACCACGAGGAGGAGGAGTGATTTCTATATTTTATTGTTTAGAGACATTGCTTTTGTAACCAGTAGATTTAATTGATTTAGTATTTTGTAAATATTTATTTTTGTAATTGTTAATAGTTAATTTTTTGTAAATAGTGGAAACCATTTATTTTTGTAATGGTAAATGTTTAATGTATAATTAAGGTTCTTTGGGATGAGTGTGCATGTCAATGATGTTTTAAGGGATAAATAGAGTGGTTGTGTGTTTGTTCTCAAAGACAGGCATGGTTGTGTGGATGTATGACTACACAGAAAGAGAGAGAGAGAGAGAGAGAGAGAGAGAGTAGAAACAGCCTTACCTGCAGTAGCAATAGTAGACCTCTATGTTTTGCATACACATAGACAGACTGTACGATCGCAATGGCCAAGCACTCACTTTAACACCATTTACAAAATCTTAAAATGAAAAAATCATGTTTCGCAAATACGAACTTTTGACATAAACAAAATAAAAATAAAATGTGTAAACAACAAATTGGAAAATCCATGTTTCCATATCATGAAATTCAAAAACTTTAAACTGACATTTAAAAGAAATGCAAATGGAAAATTGACAAATTGTAATGTATGAAATGAGAAAATTAACAAATGGCTATCACTATTTGTAAAAAAAATTAAAAAAACATGGTGCTGTATGGTTGAGGTGTGAAACAAACCCTACTTATTTTGGACCACCCGAGACTGAGTATACTTGTTTTAGTCCTCATACCACTTTTAAAATTTTGTGTTAAAGCTAGGAATTGAACCCAAGAGCTTGTAGGGGGAGACCAAGGTTAGAATATGTTAAACAGATAGTCTTGAATGTAGGGTGTGGTAGCTATATAGAGATGAAACGATTTGCTCGGGACAGGGGGCATTGAGATCTGCAGCAAACCAGTCAAAAGACTAAAGACTCAAACAACAACATGTAAGCTCACCTAAATAATGTTGTGTAACGGTAAATGTTAGTCAACGAACAGTAATGCTTTACTAAGACCCATGACACCTAAGAGCTTTTCTAAAATTATTTTAAAATGCCTTTAACCCTATATTAAACACCAAGATCACAAGACTCATAACTGCAATGTTATAGTAAAACAATACAAAATCTATATTTCAAAACAAGCAAGTGGTTTAATCAATGTATACAGGGAAAAGTTTTGTAAGCACTCAAGTCCACAAGACTAATTAAATTGGTAACTGCCAGGTTGGTCGAGTGGTTAAGGTGTTTAACTTAATATCAAATTTTCTGTACAAGGAAGCAAGGGTTCGAATCCCTTACCTGACATAACTATTGACTTAACATTGCTTGGCCACACTGTATTATGATACTCGGTACACAAACCATAGACAGAGTGTATTGTTTAAGGCACTCTCTTTATGAACATAGGCAGAGACTGTTGAAGGTTAACAATTGCATTAAAAGTGGGACATGGGGATAGCAATTAAGAAAAAACAGCCAATACCCATACAATATTTGTATTCATTTTTTTACAATAGTTACACACTGAATACAACTTTTTATCTCTTTACCATTGTTTGATATAGATTTTAAACACAACGCTTGTTGTAGATCCTTTTATAACTTTCTCCAGGTACTCTTGCTCTTAAAAGCTGGGGAAGCCGCAATGGTTTTATAGACATTAAACCCTCATCCTCTTCTTTTTCATCATCATCATCATCATCATCATTATAAATATTATCTTTATAATTATTATAGACATTGTCACCATCATTATCATCATCATCATCATCCTCAACATCACTAGAACTATCCAATTCATTTTTTTCCTTTTCAAAAGGGACCTCTTGAAGAGTCTGTGTTGCTTTTGATAGTGTTACGGTTTTATTGAACGTTGACAACTGTCCTAACATGACTTTTTGAGGAGATAAATGTTTTTTCACAAGGAAGTCACTATGTTGAGTAACACTATGTTTTTGTTGGACTTGCTTTTTCTTGTTCTTTTGATCATGTTTTGTTAACACTAACGGTGTTTCATTTCGTATACAACATTGATGAGTACCCACACTTAAGACCTCACCATGTTTACTTTTTAGATGACCTAGACATTTTGTTATTCTTTGTTTTGAGCACTGCCAAAATATGATGCCATTCGCATTTTCTCGCTTATAGTTATAAGAGTACCCATGATACAGGGCACGTGGTTTACCTTTATTGGTTATAGTATATTCCATAGTAGCCACTGACTTGTATAGTCGATCCGCCTACTACAAAGTTCTGAACACTTGTGGTGAAAGAATGATGTTGTGTTGACGTTTTATGCAGGATGATGTAGGTGGCATATGTGGGTGGCTTATGTGGGTGGCTTATGTGGGTGGCTTATGTTGATGGCATATGTTGTTGGCTTATTTTGGTGGCTTATGTTGATGGTTTATGGTGGTGGCTTATGTTGATGGCTTATGTTGGTGGCTTATGTTGGTGGCTTATGTTAGTAGCTTATGTTGATAACATATGTTGGTGACTTATGTTGATAGCTTATGATGGTGGCTAATGTTGATGACATATGTTGTTGGCTTATGGTGGTGGCTTATGTTGATGGTTTATGTTGCTGGCCTATGTTGATGGTTTATGTTAATGGCTTAGGTTAATGTCTTAGGTTGATGGCTTAGGTTGATGGCTTGTGTTGGTTGCTTATGGTGGTGGCTTATGCTGGTGGCTTATGTTAGTGGCTTATGATGGTGGTTTATGGTGGTGGCTTATGTTGGTGACATATGTTGGTGACTTATGTTGATAGCTTATGTTGGTGGCTTATGTTGGTGGTTTATGGTGGTGGCTTATGATGGTGGCTTATGGTGGCGGCTTATGGTGGCTTATGGTGGTGGCTTATGATGGTGGCTTATGGTGGTGGTTTATGGTGGCTTATGGTGGCTTATGGTGGTGGCTTATGATGGTGGCTTGTAGTGGCTTATGGTGGCTTAAGGTGGTGACTTATAGTGGTGGCCTAAGTTGGTGGCTTATTTTTGGTGGTTTACGTTAATGCCTTATTTCTAATGGCTTATTTGACAAGTTATTTTTGTCAATGTATTTCGAGGATTTTTCTCTTGGTCTTGGAAAGCATCTCAACCCTTTTTTTTTATGGTAGCATAATGCTTACCGCCATGTTTGTAAGCAACAACAACACACTAAAATTCCAAGAATCCAAAGTACTCTACGGTTAATGATTGTCTCTCATATCCATTCAACGCCTAGTCAAAAACCTTATATATTTTTCACATGTTTCAAAAAAGGTAAATTGGGGAAGTAGGCTATATGTTTGAACTAAAAATCATATTAAATCGTATGCTAACTCCAACACCTACGTCAATCCCACTCTCAGTCAAAAAATATAATATTCTTCAAATTTTTCCAAAACAGTATTTGGAAAGTAGGCCATATTTTGAAAACTAATCATCCTATAAAGTCATATATAGACTCAAACCAATGGCTTTTATATCCTTAATCGTAAGAACAAAATATGGAATTTTTGACATTTTTTCGAAAAATGTTCATTTTAAAACGGGGCTATATTTGAAAACTAGGAATTTTACAAGAAAGTTTGCTTAACGTAAATGACAGGTATTTTCCCCCACTACCCACAAACCAAGTCCCAAGTCTCTGGGACAAAATCCAAAAAAAAGTTCAATTTGGAAAGAAGGCGATATTTTGAAAACTAATCATCCTAAAAAGTCATATACAGACTCAAAGCAATGGCTTTTATGTCCTTAATTGGTAGAACAAAACTTATCATTTTTTCAGTTTTTCCAAAAAAGTCCAATTTTCAAAATTGTCTATATTTTGGGAACTAAGAATTTTACAAAAAAGTTTGTTTAACGTAAATGAAAGGTCTTTACCCCCCTCTACCCAAAACATTATTTTCAGGTCCCTAGGACAAAAACTGTGCAGTATGTTTTTTTTTTTGGGGGGGGGGGTTCTATATCCACCTCCACCTCCCCACCTCTCAAAATGGCGGCCATAGCTTAACTTAACCTAGCCTAAACTAACAAAATGGCGGCCGTAGCTTAACTTAGCCTAGCCTAATCTAACTAGATGGCGGCCGTAGCTTCACTTAACCTAACCTAACCTAACTTAACCTAAACCTACGAGGTGCGATCAAATAATTTTTAAGATGGTGGTCATAGCTTAACTGAACCTAGCCTAACCTAACCTAACCTAAACCTACGAGGTGTGATCATAAAGTTCCAAGATGGCGGTCGTAGCTTAACTCAACCTAACCTAACCCTACGAGGTGTGATGAAAAAGTTCCAAAATGGCTGCCGTAGCCTAACTTAACCTTTGATTGAATCCTGTTGATTGACCCCTTTTGATTGATATCTGTTGATGTATCCCTTTGGACTGGTCCCTGTTGACTAGCCCCCTTTGGACGGGTCATTTTTGAAGGGAGTCATTTTTTTAACGGGTCTCGGAGGACGGGTCCTTGTTGACGGGTCCCTGTGGGCGGGTCCCTTTGACATAATTTGGATATAATGCAGGGATCAGTCCAAAGGACCCGCCCACAGGGACACGTCAACAAGGACCTGTCCTCTGGGACCCGTAAAAATAATGACTCCCTTCAAAAAGGACCCGTCCAAAGGGGGCTAGTCAACAGGGACCAGTCCAAAGGGATACATCAACTGAGATCAATCAAAAGGGGTCAATCAACAGGATTCAATCAAAGGTTAAGTTAAGCTACGGCAGCCATTTTGGAACTTTTTGATCACATCCCGTAGGGTTAGGTTGAGTTAAGCTACGACCGCCATCTTGGAACTTTATGATCACCCCTCGCAGGTTTATGTTAGGTTAGGTTAGGTTAGGCTAGGTTCAGTTAAGCTATGACCACCATCTTGAAAACTTTTTGATCGCACCTCGTAGGTTTAGGTTAAGTTAGGTTAGGTTAGGTTAAGTGAAGCTATGGCTTCCATCTAGTTAGGTTAGGCTAGGTTAAGTTAAGCTACGGCCGCCATTTTGTTAGGTTAGGCTAGGTTAAGTTAAGCTATGGCCGCCATCTTGTGAGGTGGGGAGGTGGAGGTGGATATAGAACCCCCACCCCCAAAAAAACTACTGCACAGTTTTTGTCCTAGGGACCTGAAATTTATGTTTTCGTTAAACAAACTTTTTTGTAAAATTCTTAGTTCCTAAAATATAGACAATTTTGAAAATTGGACTTTTTTGGAAAAACTGAAAAAAATTTAAGTTTAGTTCTACCAATTAAGGACATAAAAGCCATTGGTTTGAGTCTATATATGACTTTTTAGGATGATTAGTTTTCAAAATATCGCCTACTTTCCAAATTGAACTTTTTTGGATTTTGTCCCAGAGACTTGGGACTTGGTGTGTTGGTAGTGGGGGTAAATACCTGTCATTTACGTTAAACAAACTTTCTTGTAAAATTCCTAGTTTTCAAATATAGCCCCGTTTTAAAATGAAAATTTTTGGAAAAAATGTCAAAATTTCCATATTTTGTTCTTACGATTAAGGATATAAAAGCCATTGGTTTGGGTCTATATATGACTTTATAGGATGATTAGTTTTCAAAATATGGCCTACTTTCCAAATACTGTTTTGGAAAAATTTGAAGAATATTATATTTTTTGACTGAGAGTGGAATTGACGTAGGTGTTGGAGTTAGCATACGATTTAATATGATTTTTAGTTTAAACATATAGCCTACTTCCCCAATTTACCTTTTTTGAAACATGTGAAAAATATATAATGTTTTTGACTAGGCGTTGAATGGATATGAGAGACAATCATTAACCGTAGAGTACTTTGGATTCTTGGAATTTTAGTGTGTTGTTGTTGCTTACAAACATGGCGGTAAGCATTATGCTACCATAAAAAAAGGGTTGAGATGCTTTCCAAGACCAAGAGAAAAATCCTCGAAATACATTGACAAAAATAACTTGTCAAATAAGCCATTACAAATAAGGCATTAACGTAAACCACCAAAAATAAGCCACAAACTTAGGCCACCACTATAAGTCACCACCATAAGCCACCATAAGCCACCACCATAAGCCACCACAAGCCACCATCATAAGCCACCACCATAAGCCACCATAAACCACCACCATAAGCCACCATCATAAGCCACCACCATAAGCCACCATAAGCCAACACCATAAGCCACCATCATAAGCCACCACCATAAACCACCAACATAAGCCACCAACATAAGCTATCAACATAAGTCACCAACATATGTCATCAACATAAGCCACCACCATAAGCCACCATCATAAGCCACCACCATAAACCACCAACATAAGCCACCAACATAAGCTATCAACATAAGTCACCAACATATGTCATCAACATAAGCCACCACCATAAACCACCACCATAAGCCACTAACATAAGCCACCAGCATAAGCCACCACCATAAGCAACCAACACAAGCCATCAACCTAAGCCATCAACCTAAGACATTAACCTAAGCCATTAACATAAACCATCAACATAGGCCAGCAACATAAACCATCAACATAAGCCACCACCATAAGCCAACAACATATGTCATCAACATTAGCCACCATCATAAGCTATCAACATAAGTCACCAACATATGTTATCAACATAAGCTACTAACATAAGCCACCAACATAAGCCACCAACATAAGCCATCAACATAAGCCACCACCATAAACCATCAACATAAGCCACCAAAATAAGCCAACAACATATGTCATCAACATAAGCCACCCACATAAGCCACCCACATAAGCCACCCACATATGCCACCAACATCATCCTGCATAAAACGTCAACACAACATCATTCTTTCACCACAAGTGTTCAGAACTTTGTAGTAGGCGGATCGACTATACAAGTCAGTGGCTACTATAGAATATTCAATAACCAATAAAGGTAAACCACGTGCCCTGTATCATGGGTACTCTTATAACTATAAGCGAGAAAATGCGAATGGCATCATATTTTGGCAGTGCTCAAAACAAAGAATAACAAAATGTCTAGGTCATCTAAAAAGTAAACATGGTGAGGTCTTAAGTGTGGGTACTCATCAATGTGGTATACCAAATGAAACACCGTTAGTGTTAACAAAACATGATCAAAAGAACAAGAAAATGCAAGCCCAACAAAAACATAGTGTTATTCAACATAGTGACTTCCTTGTGAAAAAACATTTATCTCCTCAAAAAGTCATGTTAGGACAGTTGTCAGCGTTCAATAAAACCGTAACACTATCAAAAGCAACACAGACTCTTCAAGAGGTCCCTTTTGAAAAGGAAAAAAAGGAATTGGATAGTTCTAGTGATGTTGAGGATGATGATGATGATGATGATAATGATGGTGACAATGACTATAATAATTATAAAGATAATATTTATAATGATGATGATGATGATGATGATGAAAACGAAGAGGATGAGGGTTTAATGTCTATAAAACCATTGCGGCTTCCCCAGCTTTTAAGAGCAAGAGTACCTGGAGAAAGTTATAAAAGGATCTACAACAAGCGTTGTGTTTAAAATCTATATCAAACAATGGTAAAGAGATAAAAAGTTGTATTCAGTGTGTAACTATTGTAAAAAAAATGAATACAAATATTGTATGGGTATTGGCTGTTTTTTCTCAATTGCTATCCCCATGTCCCACTATTAATGCAATTGTTAACCTTCAACAGTCTCTGCCTATGTTCATAAAGAGAGTGCCTTAAACAATACACTCTGTCTATGGTTTGTGTACCGAGTATCATAATACAGTGTGGCCAAGCAATGTTAAGTCAATAGTTATGTCAGGTAAGGGATTCGAACCCTTGCTTCCTTGTACAGAAAATTTGATATTAAGTTAAACACCTTAACCACTCGACCAACCTGGCAGTTACTAATTTAATTAGTCTTGTTGACTTGAGTGCTTACAAAACGTTTCCCTGTATACATTGATTAAACCACTTGCTTGTTTTGAAATATAGATTTTGTATTGTTTTACTATAACATTGCAGTTATGAGTCTTGTGATCTTGGTGTTTAATATAGGGTTAAAGGCATTTTAAAATAATTTTAGAAAAGCTCTTAGGTGTCATGGGTCTTAGTAAAGCATTACTGTTCGTTGACTAACATTTACCGTTACACAACATTATTTAGGTGAGCTTACATGTTGTTGTTTGAGTCTTTAGTCTTTTGACTGGTTTGCTGCAGATCTCAATGCCCCCCTGTCCCGAGCAAATCGTTTCATCTCTATATAGCTACCACACCCTACATTCAAGACTATCTGTTTAACATATTCTAACCTTGGTCTCCCCCTACAAGCTCTTGGGTTCAATTCCTAGCTTTAACACAAAATTTTAAAAGTGGTATGAGGACTAAAACAAGTATACTCAGTCTCGGGTGGTCCAAAATAAGTAGGGTTTGATTCACACCTCAACCATACAGCACCATGTTTTTTTTTTAATTTAAAAAAAATAGTGATAGCCATTTGTTCATTTTCACATTTCATACATTACAATTTGTCAATTTTCCATTTGCATTTCTTTTAAATGTCAGTTTAAAGTTTTTGAATTTCATGATATGGAAACATGGATTTTCCAATTTGTTGTTTACACATTTTATTTTTATTTTGTTTATGTCAAAAGTTCGTATTTGCGAAACATGTTTTTTTCATTTTAAGATTTTGTAAATGGTGTTAAAGTGAGTGCTTGGCCATTGCGATCGTACAGTCTGTCTATGTGTATGCAAAACATAGAGGTCTACTATTACTACTGCAGGTAAGGCTGTTTCTACTCTCTCTCTCTTTCTCTTTCTGTGTAGTCATACATCCACACAACCATGCCTGTCTTTGAGAACAACCACACAACCACTCTATTTATCACTAAAAACATCATTGACATGCACACTCATCCCGAAGAACTTTAATTATACATTTAACATTTACCATTACAAAAATAAATGGTTTCCACTATTTACAAAAAATTAACTATTTACAATTACAAATATAAATATTTACAAAATACTAAATCAATTAAATCTACTGGTTACAAAAGCCATGTCTCTAAACAATAAAATATAGAAATCACACCTCCTCCTCGTGGTTGTATCCCCTTGGTAGGCTAATGCGTATGTCATTCGTCTGCACACATTTGTTATCCATCAAGGCAAAAGTGCATTTTCTCTGTTACACAAGATACGAATTATAGTTGCTGGATTGTATCCTGCACCGTTTATGCGACATAGCTATACCAGTTCATGAAATCGCTAGGTAGTTCTCTACATATAGCTCCACATATGCCTTCCTTACAGCTAGTGTGCGATAGGCAGCATTAACTGTATATCACACCCAGTCCACCTTTGTATTTGTAATCCAAATAATAATTTGAAAAGAGACGAGTGTAATCGGTTTAAAACATTATCTCTGCTTTTTATATGTTTATGACATGCGTATTAACCTGAAATCAAACCCTAGTCCACTTTAGTGAAAGGCTAACAGGTTAACCACTGCGCCACCATGCCCTTCTTTATTAGTTTGATTCGTTCTGGGACTTAGAGCTTGAAATCGAGTTAAAATCTCTAGTGTAAGTGGCACATGTGAACGCCACTGCAGCACAAAATGGTTAGCTGGTAACATTTGAGAACCGGAAATGATTGTATTTCTGCTAGCCAAGCATTTCTGTCATCTGCCTACAGTGTGAGCACTGTCAACAAGACAGCTTAGTTTAGAACAAGTGTGTGTTTGTGTGTGTGTGTGTGTGTGTGTGTGTGTAGATTATTAGCCTCAAGTATTTAACGCTTGTTGTGTGTAGCGACCATCTTGTACGAGTAACCACTGAGCAAGTTTTAACAGTCAACCCATAAAAACAGCATAGGTTAGTTGTGTGTGTGGTTCATGTACTTGTGTGTGTGCATTAGCATCATGCACTAGCTTTACCTTACCCTCTATAGGTAGAGCGTTATCCCTTTCCTTTCTGACATTACCAATGACCACATTCACCCACATGTTTTACACTTAAACCATTGGCTTGTTTTTGATTAAGTTTGCTTCGGTTTAGTTCGGTTTAGTTGGGTCCGATTCAGCTCGGATCAGTTTAGTTCGATATAGTCACCATTTTGGATTTTAGCTATCCTCTTTAACCAATCAATTAAAGAGTGTCTACTCTTATTTCTTGAATCGATAAATCAGACTTTGTATACACCATTTGTCATTTATTATCCCATACCTACAACCTATACTCTCTCGGTACTGCAGTTTGATCTGAAAACAAGTTACAATGGTGAAAGATTTGTCAGTCACCATACATGTAGCCTACAATAATTCTTTCACTACCTAGCTATGTTTCATCACTCACTCTAAACATTTCACATGTCCATATCCGATTATTAGTTTATAAAATCTCAGGTCGATGACCTTGATGTATTGGGTATTTTTGGGTAAATTCATTAGCCATGGGAAAGGGTTGACCATTCTAAGTCCTATGACACCTCACATGTTGATATCCGATTATTAGTTTATAAAATCTCAGGTCAATGACCTTGCTGTTTTGGATTTTTGGGGTAAATTCATTGGTCATGGGAAAGGGATAACCATTCGTAGTCCTATGACACCTAACTTGACCCTCTCTACTGATAAGTTTATAAAATCTTAGGTCAATGACCTTGCTGTTTTGGGTATTTTGGGTAAATTCGTTGGTCATGGAAAAGGGTTGGCCATCCTGAGTCTTGTGACACCTCACTTGTCCCTCTCTGATTATTAGTTGATAAAATCTTAGGTTAACGACCTTGCTGTTTTTTTTTGGGAGGGGGGGGGGTAAATTCATTGCTCATGGGAAGGGGTTGGCCAGTTTACGTCCTATGACACCTCACTTGCCCCTCTGTGATTAGTAGATAGCGAGATATTAACGAAAGTGCAGTTAGGCCCTTTTGACAAAAAATGAATAATACATTCAAAAACAGGGCGTCACCCCAAGACCAACGACCCCTTATACAAGTCCCTAGCTTTCTTACTTCATAATATATTAAGAAGCCGATGACCTATTAGTTTTTGGATCTTTGGTTAATTTGTAAAAAAAAACGTATCTATAAATCATTATTCAAAAAGCCCGCCCTCTTACAAAAACCCCAATTGCGCATTCGTAAAACAAGAAACAAAAATGATAAATCATAGCGGCATTCAGTTGTATGCATGCACTTTATGTGGAGCGAGTTTAATTTCATATTGGCATACAAACTCCCACATGTTGCACATGGAAAGCGACTTTTACCTAAAAATTATTATTTCACTCTCTAGTAGGGGTAGATTTTATTTTGGAGTGGAAATAACTTATCCATAGGAAAGGGGTTGTCTGCCGGAGTAATTTGACTACTCGTACATGTCTCTAGCCTTATTCCCACCACTGGCAAAACAGGTTGTGACTTGTTAGCTCTTATCGTGCACGTGCACATGTGTACAATTGTGTGTTAGGTCATATTACACATGAACTTGCATTTTCTCACTTATGAACCAAAACAGGATGTGACGTGTTTCACAAAGAGGACGGTAATAAGGTCATCTCACACGTGTTCATATGTATTTCGTCACTTTCCTTTCATATCGTTATCACATTATACTAGTGGGGGACTGGTGAACAACGTCAGTTCAACACACTGCTTTACACGCAAAATGTAGTTAGGCTCTTTGACATAATTTAAATAAATTCATGGGCTAGTCCGTAGGAACCAGTCCAAAGGGACTGGTCCAAAGGGATCAGTCCAAAGGGACTCATCAACAAGGACTCGTCCACAAGGACCTGTCCACAAGGACCTGTCAACAAGGACCTGTCCACAAGGACCTGCCAACAAGGACTTGTCCACAAGGACCTGTCAACAAGGACTTGTCCACAAGGACTCATCCACAATGACCCGGCAACAATTACCCGTCAACAATAACCCATCCTCAGGGATCCGCTCCCCCACCCTCTTACAAAAGCCATGAGTGGGCATGCGTAAAAAACAGAAAACAAGCATGTTAATTCATAGTGGCTTTCCGCCGTATACATGTCTCTTGTGTAGAACAACGTTTCATTCCATATTGGCATTCAAACTCTCACATGTTGCAATTGGAGAGAGAGATTCTCTAAAAAATTACAATTTCGCCCCCTAGTAGGGGTAGGTTTTATTTTGGGGTTGAAATATGTTGTTCATTGGAAAGAGGGTGTCAGCCCGAGTTCAATGACACCTCATTTGTCAAAATCCAACCACGGGTTCGGGAGTTATCGTGTCGCCGCCATCTTGTGAGGTGGGGAGTTGGAGGAGGCTGTAGAACTGTTACAAAACCACTACTTACTTGAGCAATGATATCCCGAGTTTTAATGTTTTATGGTTTTCTGACGTACTTTCTTTAAAGCAGTGGTTCTGAACCCGTAGAAGTCTGAATTGAATCATGTATAGACCACTCCGCCCCTCTTCCCTCACCCCTCTCTCTCCGCAATACACATTATCAGTTGTAACCCTTCCTTAATAACTCTTATTTTAAAGATATTTCTATTCTAAACCTGATAGTCATCGCCGCGAATACATTCGGATGATTCTCGTTCAACGCACATAGTTTTCAACATCCCCATTTATTGGCCACTTTCCTATACGTGCTGGTGGACCCTTTCCACCCGCGGACCACACCCGAGGCACTCGCGGACCACCTGTTAAGAACCACTGCTTTAAAGTATGGAGTCATTTGTCTCTTGACTTTGGTATAGATTATCAATTATACGGTTCTCCTTGTGGGTAAATTTTCATTATTGTAGCTCTGAAAAATGTTTTATATAATGTATTTGTATATTTTATTCAATTTTAATATAGCTGCCACATATAGTATTCAATCTGATATGTAGAGGTTTGAAGAGAAGCCACCGTGGCTTAGGCGGCAGCACGCCGGCCTCTCACCGCTGGGTCCGTGGTTCAAATCCCGGTCACTCCATGTGAGATCTGTGCTGGACAAAACGGAGGCAGACAGGTTTTTCTCCGGGTACTCCGGTTTTCCCTGTCAAAATTTCATTCCAGCAACACTCTCCACTATCATTTCGTTTCATCTGTCATTCATGTAATCATTGCCCCAGAGGAGTGCGTCAGGCCTCGGCAGCCGGCACAGTCCATATCCTCGCCGCTAGTTGGGGACTTCATTCATGCCATTCCTGACCCGGTCGGAGACTGGACGCAGGCTGTGGATTTTTTCATGTAGGGATTTGAAGACAATCTTTTTCAGTGTTCCCAATACAAAATTGTCATTTGTAACTCTGCAGTCGGTCATCACGATTATACCCAATGAATGTGCGGGCTGCAAGATATAAATATGTAAACACACTCCTGGAAAAATTACATATATTAATTATAATTATAAATATTTGCCCCATTTAATTGTGAAAGTTAAATTAACACGAATGATGGAAGAAGCAGCAGAGAGATATTAAGTAGGACTGCCCAAGCCAAGAACGCTTTCTATAAAAAGAAGAACCTATTTACTGCAAGGAACATAAGTCTTGATGTGAGGAAACAAATGTTGAAGACCTATGTATGGAGCGTCGCGCTATACGGCAGCGAATCTTGGACAGTAGAAGAGAGAGAGAGGAAAAGACTACTAGCATTTGAAACCTGGTGCTATAGAAGGATTATGAACATCAGCTGGAAAGAAATGGTCACAAATGAGGAAGTCTTTAGAAGAGTGGGAGAGAGAGGATGCTTCCTTAAAGGCCTCGTCAGACAGAACGCGGCTTGGCCTAACGCCGCGGCCTGACTTTGCAACTGTGTTGATCAGTATTGCATCATCCACGGCAAACAAAGAGCGGCCTGACGCGTCGGCCTGAGTCAGGCCGCTCCAGTTTGTGTTGGAACACAGTTTCAACGCGACGGCCAGCGATATTCACACCAAAATGGATACCGAGAAACAATATTATAGAGGAAGTTAAGAAGTATGTTCTTTCTTCAAGTAAATGAACCAGGTCTTCAAAGCACTGTCTAGACATGCGAAAATAAATGAAAAAGCTATCTTCATGGGACTGAAGTTCACGGCATAGTCTGTGGTATTCCCCCAATGTTTCGCGTTTATTGTTAATTTCGTGAACCCATTTCCTCCTTCGGGATTTTTTAATAATTGCAAATAACAGCAGCAGCTCTTCATCAGAATCAGACATCATAAATTTACAGCACTGACATGAAACCGCGAAAAACTCAAAATAACTAGGTTGACTAGCCGTTGTTAGGCCGCCCTCTGTCTGACTTCTCCAGGCCGTTGTGAAGAGCTGCTATACGCGACGGCCTGTCCGCGGCGCCAGGCCGCGTTCTGTCTGACGAGACCTTAAATATTTGGAAAGAAGAGGGAATCACCTCGTGGGCCACATACTGCGACACAATGGACTGCTTAAGCTTATAATCGAGGGAACAGTAGATGGCAAGAATTTTAGAGGAAGACCCAGACTGGAGTACATGAGTCAAATACTGGAAGATGTGAGTTGTGGCTCATACTGTGAACTGAAGCGGAAGGCGGAGAGACGGGAAGAATGGCGAGCTGCTGTCAACCAACCTCACGGCTTTAACCACAGACAGAGAGAATAAATATATGTATTTATGTTCGACGATGTCGAAATGTAAATATTATATGTCAGAAAACTGTATCATAATGATGGTCATTAAGTGCTAGTTTTCATTATGATACAGTTTCTCCAACCAATCAGAGCTCAAGATGTATGATGTGTGACCAATTAGGTACTTGATAGCTTCGCACTTGAACACAGAATCCAACATGTCGGACATGAATTACATGATTAGAAAGTTGACAATGTAAAAAATATCCGATCAACCATTGTAGTTACAATGGCAAACACAAAGACAAAATCAGCACGAACCTTTAAGGTAATAAGAAATTACTATGACATATGCAAGAAATTCATGAATCTACGTCCAGAAGATTGCAACACAGCATCCTTCTATATAAATTACTGACATGGAAAGTGCACCGTACCATATGTTCGCGTAAATAAACTGGTGAATATGAGAAAAGAAATAGCACAGTACCTTAATATCCCCAACATCAATTTATACACAGCGCATTGCTTTCAAACGACTTCGGTGACAATATTAGTGAATGCTAGTTTTGATCGGCACTAGACATCCTGCAGGCTGTAAACAATAGCATTACCAAGCAAAGTAAATGGTCTCTGCTTCCGAAGGTCTTTAACCCACACATGCGCTCTGTTCAATAAGCAAAGCCAGCGCGCCCTGTTCACTAACTGAAGTAACTGAATCCCACATATATTTATGAATATTTATGTTAAAACATATAATAAAGTTATAATTATCGTCGAACATAAACAGTCGTATGCAACTCGCCTATAATGGTAATTTAGATACTCGTATGGAAATGATAAAACTCGGTACGCTCGTTTTAGAAACATACTCGTGTCTTAATTATTGCCATTATAGGCTCGTTACATATTGTACTTAGGGGCAGATGACCTTGTAGTTCCACCCCTTAAAACAACAATAACTAACGATAACTATGCATAATGTACTATTTTTTCCCAGGAGTGTCGTTACATATTTATACGATCTTGTACCCCGCCCATTGATTGGACACTAACGTGTTGACCGACTGTAGAGCTACAAATGACAATTTCAATCTGATAGTAATTATGGATTATAATGTTGCATTTGCTTATTATAGGGACTGCGATATGATGGTCATGTACCCCTTGTACTTGAGTGTGTGTGGAATTTGTGTGATAATCAGTGGTATTGTGATGGTTGAACTAGTGTGCGTATTTGTAAATTGGAGGTGGGATTGGGAAGGAGGTGGCCGTGGCCTTAATGATAGAGCGTACAGTCATTCGTCCTGCTAGAAGGACCTTCCGGAGGTACGTTTGTACACAGCGGCGCGTCCTTCCAGCAGGACTTTGAACCATAATGGCAAATGTTTGAACTGGCATTCCAGCAGGACGCGTCCTTCCGGCAGTACTTTGGGTTATCCGAGCGTAATAATACTGCAGATCTGGTACTGGGCAAACAATAAAAATCTGTAAATATTCTAAAACAGTGTAATATGACTCATATTGACTAATACAATAACTGTCTCGTAATCACTTATTGACTATAAAATGTATAAACGTATAAAGTATAAACGTGTTTTATTACAGTACAGAGACTATATAAATGTATGAGAAGTATAATGAAGTTGTAAAAATGTAAGATCTAAAATAGGCTATATAAAAATGTATAAAAAATGGGATTTATTTCCCTACAACTTTAGCCATTTAGTGGTATCATAATTACTAGCAAATAACGAGCGACTCCATGCATTTCCGCTGTATGGAGCATCCAAATAGCTAGCAAAAACATAAACACTGTCACCCTTACGTATAATCGCCGCCATTACTGAATGGTCAGAGCTACCAACTTCAGACTAAAATGCGCTGATTCGTTACATTTCCCTTTTTATAATGAAAAAAAGAACGGTCTTCCCAGAAGGACGCTTTGTCCTCATATAAGCAATTGAATTACGTACTCAAATGAGGACGTAACGTCCTGCCGGCAGTGCCTTGTACGTTCTATCATTAAGTTAGAAACCATCCCAGCATTTGCCTGACCTGGCTGTCTTCCTCCCAATCCTAACCCCAAGTACATATACACACACTAGTACTGCCATATCAACGACATAGCTTTTTAAGGTGACACACACTTTATGTAATAATAAGGATTAACAGTCGCATATATAAAAGCAATGGTTACAACAAGTATACTCTGTTGCCAATCTCTGGATATCCTAGATTGGAAGTTGATAGAAATCGAATTCTCATTTGTGTAATATAGACCTATTTATGGCCGGTTTGCAATCTCTTGATGAATGCAGTACATTTGCATTTGTCTGTTGGCACAGGCTAGAGTAAAACGTGGCTTTTCACCGATGTCTCAGTCTCACTCATGACTGTGATTATATGGAAGCTACTGAGGTATGGGTGGTGCTGAGTAATGACATTCAGGGCACAGTCAGTGCCAGTGGATGCTGTGAGAGGTTCTACTCATAGGGTTAGTACTGCTGTTCTGACTCAGTTAAGAAAGCAATGGCAAACTACCCCACTCCTCTTCTTGCCTAGTACGCCTCAATATAGCGCTGCCTTGGGTTTCTGTGGGTATCTACCAAAACCATAACGTAACGGCAGTACTTTTTGAGGATCCAAGCAGCCTTTGGGCTGATGACCTAACAGACAGACAGACAGACAGACAGACACACAGACCTATTGGTACTAGAAAGCCTACGGTGCGAGAAACCTCGCATGTATATAAACCAACCACCCGGTTTTAATGTTATGTGCACTCGACGTGACACAGATCTTGCAGGGGCTATCTTCTTTATTTGTTGAAACGCAACTTTAAACAAATTGTCAATATTTATGAAATCAGAATGGAATTCGTTACTGGTGCTCATGTATTACGAGAAGTTACTTGTGAACGCCCCATGTTTATAGACTACCCTCCCGGCTGTAATGTTATGCGGTCTCGAGACGACACAGCTCTAACAGGGGCTATCGTCTTGTTAATTTGTTCTAAACAAATAAATATATTTCCGTTAACTTTTCAAGAAAAGCAAGATTTTTCCCGTACTGTTGAGACAATTTGGAAGATTTTGGCAAAAGCCGCACCTTCTAACTCTCCGTGTTTTAAGATCTTGAATTTTGTGAAACACACATCTTAACGTATTATAAAATAAATGACGATGATTTTATTTATTTCTTTGTTTATTTATCGTATGGATTTTAGTGCCGGGAGTGTCCGAGGACATGTTCGGCTCGCCTGAGTCTGTAGCTGCTTCTAGCGGACACCCTTATTAGGGTGAGATACAAGTTCTGTTCAATTTCAAGTAGTTCCAACTTTCGCTACCAGATATCAATGATACCTAGTGGTGAACGTTGAAACTTTCATAGAGTGTTCCGGAGAAATCTAACCTAACAATTTAGCGTTACACAAGTTTAGTCTGTGAAAGGATCTTTTACATGCCGTAAATCTATGACATGGGACCGCCAGCTTTATTTCGCCTGCGAAGGAAGGTATTCTGAAGGATTTTTAACGCTCTTAAAAAATCCGACGACTTCGGCCGGGTTTGAAGCCGCTATCTTGGGCACAGCAGTTCAGCATGCTACGATGATGATGATGATAATTATGATACTGTAGTCATCAAGTGTAGTTCTCGTCAGTATTAAAAATAGTGCAACGTGCCAATTCCTAAAAATGAATTTCCTTCACTCATCGCGAAATATTCGCATCCTAGCAATATCTGCTATATGACCTAATTTGAAGACCCCACGGAAAGAACGGGGTACCTTCTTTTCAGAAGTGAGTTTAAGGCACATTCTGGTGGCCAACCATCGAAACTACGGATCAATTGAAATTAATTTCAAATATCGCGGTAAGTCACCAAGATACAGAGGTTTTTATTGTAGTAGAAACGGGAACATGGGACATATTATCCTCTCACTTTTTTCATAATTTAACTTTAGTTGTTACTTGTTTTACAAGTATTTCCTTTATAAGAAATAAAATTGGCAAAATAACTATATATGGCGTGCATTGAAGTATATCTTTTTAGTGTTGAAAGTTTAAATTGGCTCTCCTGGAAAATTTACAGTATGAGACTTACCCCGGTTTTCCCGCGGAGTCTTCATTTATTTTGTCCGTGTGTGTGTGGTTATCAACTATAGCCAGAGCCGGATTAAGGTAAAATGAGGCCCAAGTCCCTCAGATTTTTGGGGCCCCCTTATTTTTTTCAAATATTTTTTATTTTTTAGCACCTGTACATTTAATAAAGTACAGTATATACAAGAGTTATTTTTCTCAAGATGAAAAATACACTTTTTATTAATATATACTGTGCCCTTTCAGCATGAAATTTGCAAATGACAGTATGCCAGCAATGCTCAAATCGGGATTTTCGGGGTTATGGTATGTTGTCCCACTCTGTGACTTACACATTTTGGATTAAATAGAGGATACACTTCCAAAATAAATAAATAAATAAATAAACAAAATCAACTCCTACTATAAAACATTTAATTAACCAAATATATGGCGCTACAACAAATTAAACAAATAAAATACTGACCCATAATTCTACTTATTCAAAGTGAACAAGGGATACATAATAAAACAAAGGTTAAATCATAATAAATGGTTTTTCATAAACCAACAAACTCATATTTCTTTTCACTTCCATATAGTGTCCTTTTAAAATTCCATAAAATCAAGAGCTCCAAGTGGCTCGATACTTTTTGTATACACTGTGTTATTCTTTTACAACACATCACTTCCTATTATATGAGTATCTTACAATCAAAAAATATATATAATTCTTATTAAAGTACTGTTACTCCTTTACTTAAATTTTGGGCTTTCACAATGTTCTCAGGTTACCATCTTTCTCAAGTCAACAATTCACTACCGTGATCGGGAAACATTTGCGTACTCCCGAGCTACAGAAGACTACTTTAACTCGTCAAAAATTAAGATCACTCCCGGAATCTAATTGTCTTCACTAAACTCGTGAATCACTACATTATATAACATTACATTAGGGATTTATCACTATTTGTCTTAAAGACCATTATCTCATAAGAAAGCAACGATCTGAACTTGCAAGCGGTAATCTTCATCTAAAAGAACCTCGGTTCGAAGACCGGGTCGTTAAAACAAACTCTAAACACTCTTGTGTATTATAACTTCAAACAGACGGCTATTCAGACCTACCACAACACATCAATAGTAAGGGTCTGGCCTGGGCCACTTAGCGTGATTTATTGTCAGGAGCAGGAACTTCACGGTCATACTCACAAGAGACGAGCTACCCTTAGCTTTATACAGCTGTTTCTTAAATGCAGTTCGTTGAACAAGCAAGGCTTTCATTCTACTTATTTTAACAACATATTTAGGTTCCACAAACCTATCCTCTTAAACTCAGCATTTATTAATTATGAAGTGTCCTCATTGACGGGTAAGAATAATTCAATACAACAACAAATATTTTGGGGCTTAAAACTAGATGAATCTGGGTTCGATTCTTTCAACTGCCTCGGGAACCATATCCCATACTGGAGGACTTATAACATTCGCAACTTAGGGCAGCCTTTTTAACCTTGAACCTGCGCTCATAATACAATAAATATTTCGCACCCTTTTACAATACAATACACACATGGCCTCGTGATCACATCACTATTTAGAGGACTTACCATAACTCAATTACCACGACCAACTGCCCCTCATAATTAGTGTTACCGAGTATATTTAGGTTCAACGCCTTCCTAGCGTGACAAATTACTTCAATGCGCTACATTGCGCTATTACTTTACTGCCAAGTTGCCTTCAATGAACTGATAATTCAAAATCAACATTTGATTGTACCTCTCAATTATATATTAATCCTCTCCCGTGACAATAATCGCTTTATCTTAAGAACATCTGTTCACAACATGTATTAATTCTTTTAAAGGAGCTCAAAAGCTACTACTTTCATATAATTCATCATAATCTTTATTTATATAATTGTTATTATTATCATTACGCTTGCTTTCACATATTTAAATCATTTATCAAATACACTGATATTTTATTTCATACATTTCCCCCAATGGATTTATTTATTTCATATAATTATTTTTACTTTCTCAATTTTAATCATTCAGATCGCGCTATTATTCTGTTATTTGTTATTCAAAAACATCCCTATTCTTTCGTTCTCAGGTGGATTTTACGCAAATTTTCCCAACACATAATGAAATGGTTACTCACATGATATTACGGTCAGCGACCGAATTCTCCAGCGATGTTTCATTTTTGCCCACTCAATGTGTTTAAGCCATCTTCACTAATTCCATTTCACACAATGACACTTCTTGATACACATACACATTATTTACCTTAAACACTAGTAACATATTGAATACAATTTTGTATTCTTTTATCATACACAAATAAATTCACTAAAAATTATTACACTAAAACAGATTTTACTATATTTACATTACACTGCTTTTAATCACTGAGGCTTTGATTCTTTCCTTACACACGTGTTTTCTTTCTTCCCCGTTTCCAAGGGTGACACTCTTAGACGTCAGCTCCCTAATCTATCAAGATGGTGAAAGTCTCGATCAATCTCCCCCTCCCTGGAACGGTAATTCTTCAGATCCGGTTTTCTGACTATCGGCTTCTTTTTTTACTAGCTCGAAGTCGTTTCTTTCTAGACACTATTTATTCTGTCTAGCGAAAGTCTGTCCTGTTTACGGCCTCTCGAATACTTCATCGGTGACCTTCCTATTTCCCTAGCATTTACTGCTATTCCTTAGTTTCTTAGCTTATTGCTTATTACAGTTCGCTTGTCTCCTGTAGACATCGTTTTGGATTAAATTCTCACTTCTTATTATTCTGTGCTCTAGTTCCTATCTTTTCGGTACACTAGGCGTTACTTATTTCGTCCGACGCTGATCGGGTTCTTTAACTTTGCTAGAAATGTTTGTTTCAATATCGTTGGTACTTCAAAACGTTACGATACTTTCTGTCGTTTAACTGAACTGTTATTTGAAGACCTATCGCCTGTTCTTAAAGTTCGCAGCCTAACTTTGACTGTAATACGGAACTTTCACTATAAAGACTGACGCTTGCTGAACTAAATCCTGTACTTAGGATTTTACTAAGTCTTCACACGGCGATACTAATTAATACTTCTTATACTGTGAAGCTTCATCGTGCAGCATCTCAGCACTCACGGAATAACTGTATCTGATGATCTGCGAAACAGCACCGTGCCCTCAGGCTGTCGGAAACTGCATTAACGATGTGATGTAGCGTCACGTCCCCTGGACGGACTAAAACCGCATGATTGGTCTGGCTCTGCCAGGGCTTTTATACAAATCGGCGACAAAAAGATAAAATCCTCGTCTTTTTCATAACTAACTTTTGAAGCAATAGTCGCACACTTTTGAAAATTATTTCTCTGGAAAGCTCGTTTTCTAAACGTAAACTGACTTCTTTGCACATTAAAATCGATCGTACAATTCTGAGATATTAAATAAATTTTGCTCTTCAGATATGCGGGTGTTGCAGTTGATTTTTAATCCCTGCCACCTCGGGTCTCGGGGAACTTTTAACTACGTCATGCTGCGTTTGCACTTCTTTCCTGTGCAATTATTATAACATCTTTTCCCACACAAAAATCTCTATTCCAAAATGATTCACAATGATATATTTCTTTTGTTAATTATATTCTCGCAAATGGCTTAAATCTAATTATTCCCCTTCTTGCACAACTGCGAGGATGCCATTTTATTGCTGTGTAAGATCAATTTCCGCAACCTCTTCTCGCTTACTCACAGCGGAACGTTTTTATCCTTCTATTTATAGCCATGATCGGCTCCCTATCGGTGCGTCATGCATGATATCATTTCCTGGGGCCACCTGGACTCTTATTCTTGCACCACATTATACCAGTCTTCTACATAAAATCTTTCTAAGTTCTTCTAAGGACTGTATTTTTCCTCTCTTCTTTTACCAATAAAACATGGATTCGACCCCTTGAACCAATGGTACATGGGTTCATTTCTCCCCAACTTAGATAAAGAAATTTTCGAAATTTTGAGGAAATTTATTTAAACATTTTCATAAAAAAAACATTTTTTTTCAGTGTCGAAGCCATCATAACATTTCTCAGTACCTTCTGGTCTTTCTTTCCAAGCCCTTCATTTCTCTGGCTTGTCTTGGGTCTCACAAAGTTCCCATTCATTCATTTCCTTTAAGCGGACTCCTCCACTTAAGGCTATAAATTACTCGTCTCGTTCGGGTGTTTCTGAGTCTCCTCCTAGTCTGGCGTGCGTTCCAAACTTGGGTCATACAGTTTTTTTTCTCTTACTTCTTGTCTCATAGGACTGGCGTTCTGCTAGCCTGTCACTTTCTTCTCAGTTCTGTACTGTCAACCTATTGACCTTCTTTTAAGACTTCACGGGTGCGTATAGCCTTAACCCGTTACTTCTTTATTTTTGTTTTCTGGACTCAAAGTCTACAGAATTTCATTTGTCCTTAAGAGCATGGTCTGTCCTCGCCCGTCTCTTCTTGGTTTTCTTCCCTTTCCCTCATCTCATCTCGAGATGGCATGTTCAAGAAAATCCTTTTTTTCCTCTTACTCTTTAACGGGTGCATATAGGCTTAACCCGTTACCTATTCTAGAGTAACCTTTTTCCCTCATCTCGCATCGAGATGGCATTTCCCAAGACAAATTTATTTTTCCTACTCTTCCAATTCCTTAGTTCCTTTAGATCTTCTCTTTTTCTTTTCTTCCTACTCTTCCATTTCTTCCTTCGAATTTCCCAACTGTAAAACGCTTGTGCGTCTTCTTTCTCCAGGGTCATGTGCATTATTCCTCCTCCTCTCCTAAATTCAATAGGGTATCTATTCTGTAGTAAACCTGCTACACTTTGTGGTTGTCTTCCTCTTTCCTCATTTCCTTCAACGACATATCCACTCTTTTCTTCAGTAATCTCATCTTTTTCTTTGAGGTTTTCTTGGCTTTCATTAGAATCTGTTTCAAATTTTCTTTCCTCAGCTATCTTTCGTTAGCAATCCTGATATTTTATTATTAATTCAAGGATCTGTGCTTTCAATTTTTCTTCTAATTCTATCTTATCTTTCTTATCCTCATGAATTTCTTCTGGGTTTTCTTTTTCTATTTCTCGGACATCTTGAACCTCTACTTCTTTCCTTGCCTCGACGATACTTTCTATTATAGTTTCATTTACTTTCTCCATTCCCCCAGGACTTATTATTTCCGTCTCCCCAACTTTCACTTCTTTTGTTATCCCTTGTTCAGGGTTTTTCTCTTGCTCTTCAAGCTCAACTTTTACATAAGAATGATCTTCTTCACATTGCAGCTCATTTTCATTTCGGCTGTCTTCCTGACCTTGAATTCGCATTTCCTCTTGAGTGTCCATTGTTTTCACTAGAGGGATCTCATTGCTTTTCTCAGTTTCTACTGGAGTCATCTCGATTTCTACTTCTTGTTCTTCTTCTTCTTTTCTAATGCCAATTTTGGGTTCTTGCACCATTACTTTTTTTCTTTTACAATTACTATTTATTTTCAGTTCGAACAACTACTTCATTTGACCGATGGTTCTGTGCTGAGATATCTCCCCTATCTTTATTTTCCGCGAATCGACTGAACCTATTTCCTAATGCTTCGATACTACTTTTAATATCATCCCGATATGTCTGATACATTTCCCCATTTGATCCTAGCTGATCTATTAAATCTTTCTGCACACCTTGGATCTGGGTTACAAGTTCATCTTTACATGCAACTACATTCTCTTTACAAGTTTCTTCCATTCTATCTGTGATTTCCCCTTTTAAATTATTTAACTTATTCCCAAACTCAGTGTCAAAACCTTCAAATTTGTTATTCATTGTCTCTTCTATTTTCTCATTTATATTGCTTTGTATTTTAGGCTCCATGACCTCTAATTTGGTGTTCATGGCTTGACTTTTCAGAGAATTATCAACTATCATCTTCTCCTGAAACAAATGCAGTTTATTTTCAAGTTTACTTTCCATGACTCCTAGTTTATCTTCCAAAACCTGGGATTGTGCTAAAAATGATTTGAATTCTCTGTTTTTATACTATCCAATTTGCTTTCTATGTCAGCGTTCAGTTTATTGTTCAGGTTTATACAGTCGGCTTGGATAGATTCTAATTTAATTCCCATGTTATCACTGTTAGTTTTAAGGGATTCTAAATTCTGACTTATAGATTCTAACTCCTCTTTATTTGTAATCTGTTGGAGATCCAAATTATTGTCTATAGTTTCAAATTTATTGTTCATGGCCTCCAACTTTTCCTTATAATCGGCCTTTATAGCCGCCAACTTTTCCTTATTATCGGCCTTTATAGCCGCCAATTTTGCACTGTTGTCCGCCTTTAAAGCGTCCAAAAGCCCCTGCCTCTCTTCACTATTCTCTGCTTTTGAAACTTTGTTACTTTCCGTACTTATTTTTATCATCTCCTCCCTAGTCTTTTGGAAATGCTCATCCAAGCACTCCTTTATCTCCATCATCGTACACATCTTCCACAATATAAGAATACAGTGGGCTACTATGCCACATCACTCCGAACTCTTGTGTCCCAATTTCCAAAATTTACCTTAGCACGGGTATTTACTAAAACGTACCCTTTTGATATACTCATTCAATGTCAAAACCTTTATGGAAGTGATTTAAAAATTCAAAAATTTCGAAAAACCATTTTTTTTTTCAAAAATGAAAATTTAGATTTTTCATGAAAAACCCGGGTTTTCCCTAGGAAAACTCATCCCTACGTACTGGGCGCCATGAAATATGTTTGCTAGGGGGTTATTTAAATTTAGGGCTGCTCGGTGTGAGTTTCCAGGGTCCCATGCGGTCAGTTAACTTTATCTTTTGTAGCTACTTCTATCATTACTTTACTTTTACATAATATGACCGTCTTAAGTGTTCCTCTAATTATTAATCCAAGCACATTACTTCTATGCCCCAATGTGCACTTTCAGCATGAAATATGCAAATCACAGTATGCCAGCAATGCTCAAATCGGGATTTTCGGGGTTATGGTATGTTCTCCCACTCTGTGCCTTACACATTTTGGATTAAATAAAGGATACACTTCCAAAATAAATAAATAAATAAACAAAATCAACTCCTACTATAAAACATTTAATTAACCAAATATATGGCGCTACAACAAATTAAATAAATAAAATACTGACCCATAATTCTACTTATTCAAAGTGAACAAGGAATACATAATAAAACAAAGGTTAAATCATAATAAATGGTTTTTCATAAACCAACAAACTCATATTTCTTTTCACTTCCATACAGTGTCTTTTTAAAATTCCATAAAATCAAGAGCTCCAAATGGCTCGATACTTTTTATATATGTCGTAGTCAGATAGTGAAATCCGTCATTTCATGAAGATCCTAGGCACTTCATGAAAATCCGGCATATGTTGTAAAATGGGATAGTTACACAATCTGACGCGTTTCTTCATGAAGTGACGGACTGCCTTAGGCAGATGGTGTAAGAAATCATTTTACATTATCTGCCGAGGCACTTCATGAAGATCCGGCATGTTTTGATTCGGCTCTTCATGAAATGACTGACGCGACGAGGTCGTACATTAATTCTTTTAATTGTTCTATCCCAAAAAATAAATTAATGCTTGTTTACTATGGAATTCGAAATCAATTTCCACGTACAACCTAAAATATAATCCTGGAACACTGGGTAAGTTTTTCTCCTGTTTTTTTCTTATGTGTAAATTTATATATTTTTTCCATTTGTAGACCTTAATTAATCCTTTTCTAATCAGAATTAAATGACTGCCGCAGTGGAGACGTACATTAATTTTTCTGTGTAATACACGAATTATTCCTAGAAATAAATTGATGCTTGTTTATTATGATGTTCGTAATTAATTTCGACGTAAGACTGAAACCCTAATCGTGGAATACTCTCTCCCTCTGTCTTCTTTTTGTAGAAGCTTATATTTTCCCCAATTTGTGCAATAAACGTTTTCTTAATGTAATGTAATGACCTTATCAGACAACACACTGTGCACCCTAATATACTGGGCTGATGACCTTATCAGACAACTTACTGTGCACCCTAATATACTGGGCTGATGACCTTATCAGACAACATACTTTGCACCCTAATGTACTGGGCTGATTGCCTTATCAGACAACATACTGTGCACCCTAATATACTGGGCTGATGACCTTATCAGACAACATATGTGCACCCTAATATACTGGGCTGATGACCTTATCAGACAACATATGTGCACCCTAATGTACTGGGCTGATGACGTTATCAGACAACATACACCTAGTATACTGGTGACCAAGATGCACCTAGCCCGTTTATACAATAATAAAACAACTACAACTATATTAAAATGTGCAGACTGAAAAAATGAAAATACAGAAACCCTCCCGAAATTACTTTCTGGGTACGGCCCTGATTTCTTCATTGCGGTAAGACTTCAGAAACACGAAATAAGCTGACTATTGTGTAGGCTATGTCCTAAAATGTTTTAATAATGGCATTAATATAAACATCGCATTGTTCTATTGACATCCCGCCTTTTAACTAACCCCATGTAATAGAAAGTGTGATATTTCGTCTGGACATATGTCGTTCATTCTCAGACTTGCGATGATACTGGTATTTGAGTAAACACCCATTAATCCTCTGTTAATCAGCCACCAGTATCATGTTCATCCAAATGAGACGAATATAACACTTGTAAAATATTAAAACAGGCAGGCTACAAGTGACATAACCTAAAATATACCAAACAAGTCTTTCTTACCTTATCCGTTTCTTCTTGAGACCAAAGTTTTTTATGAGGCTTTTCTTCATAATACTCATTAACTTTCTGAAGAAACAACTGCCTCTGTACTTCCACGGTATCTTCCATATCGTATTGCCATTATTTATTCTTGGAAAGTACACTTATCTCACCACGAGGACAACGCTACCGGTTCATCATGAAGTGACGGGCTGGACTTTCCGTCAGATAGTGTAAAATACAATTACACTATGTGACGGCTAAATTTAGTCATTTCATGAAACCACGCGTCAGATAGTGTAACTATCTCATTTTACATCATATGCCGGCTTTTCATGAAGTGCCTAGGATCTTCATGAAATGACGGATTTCACTATCTGCCTACGACATATACACTGTGTTATTCTTTTACAACACATCACTTCCTATTATATGAGTATCTTATAATCAAAAAAATATATAATTCTTATTAAAGTACTGTTACTCCTTTACTTAAATTTTGGGCTTTCACAATGTTCTCAGGTTACCATCTCTCTCAAGTCAACAATTCACTACAGTGATCGGGAAACATTTGCGTACTCCCGAGCTACAAAAGACTACTTGAACACGTCAAAAATTATGATCACTCCCGGAATCTAATTGTCTTCACTAAACTCGTGAATCACTACATTATATAACATTACATTAGGGATGTATCATTATTTGTCTTAAAGACCATTATCTCATAAGAAAGCAACGATCTGAACTTGCAAGCGGTAATCTTCATCTAAAAGAACCTCGGTTCGAAGACCGGGTCGTTAAAACAAACTCTAAACACTCTTGTGTATTATAACTTCAAACAGACGGCTATTCAGACCTACCACAACACATCAATAGTAAGGGTCTGGCCTGGGCCTCTTAGCGTGATTTATTGTCAGGAGCAGGAACTTCACGGTCATACTCACAAGAGACGAGCTAGCCTTAGCTTTATACAGCTGTTTCTTAAATGCAGTTCGTTGAACAAGCAAGGCTTTCATTCTACTTATTTTAACAACATATTTAGGTTCCACAAACCTATCCTCTTAAACTCAGCATTTATTAATTATGAAGTGTCCTCATTGACGGGTAAGAATAATTCAATACAACAACAAATATTTTGGGGCTTAAAACTAGATGAATCTGGGTTCGATTCTTTCAACTGCCTCGGGAACCATATCCCATACTGGAGGACTTATAACATTCGCAACTTAGGGCAGCCTTTTTAACCTTGAACCTGCGCTCATAATACAATAAATATTTCGCACCCTTTTACAATACAATACACACATGGCCTCGTGATCACATCACTATTTAGAGGACTTACCATAACTCAATTACCACGACCAACTGCCCCTCATAATTAGTGTTACCGAGTATATTTAGGTTCAACGCCTTCCTAGCGTGACAAATTACTTCAATGCGCTACATTGCGCTATTACTTTACTGCCAAGTTGCCTTCAATGAACTGATAATTCAAAATCAACATTTGATTGTACCTCTCAATTATATATTAATCCTCTCCCGTGACAATAATCGCTTTATCTTAAGAACATCTGTTCACAACATGTATTAATTCTTTTAAAGGAGCTCAAAAGCTACTACTTTCATATAATTCATCATAATCTTTATTTATATAATTGTTATTATTATCATTACGCTTGCTTTCACATATTTAAATCATTTATCAAATACACTGATATTTTATTTCATACATTTCCCCCAATGGATTTATTTATTTCATATAATTATTTTTACTTTCTCAATTTTAATCATTCAGATCGCGCTATTATTCTGTTATTTGTTATTCAAAAACATCCCTATTCTTTCGTTCTCAGGTGGATTTTACGCAAATTTTCCCAACACATAATGAAATGGTTACTCACATGATATTACGGTCAGCGACCGAATTCTCCAGCGATGTTTCATTTTTGCCCACTCAATGTGTTTAAGCCATCTTCACTAATTCCATTTCACACAATGACACTTCTTGATACACATACACATTATTTACCTTAAACACTAGTAACATATTGAATACAATTTTGTATTCTTTTATCATACACAAATAAATTCACTAAAAATTATTACACTAAAACAGATTTTACTATATTTACATTACACTGCTTTTAATCACTGAGGCTTTGATTCTTTCCTTACACACGTGTTTTCTTTCTTCCCCGTTTCCAAGGGTGACACTCTTAGACGTCAGCTCCCTAATCTATCAAGATGGTGAAAGTCTCGATCAATCTCCCCCTCCCTGGAACGGTAATTCTTCAGATCCGGTTTTCTGACTATCGGCTTCTCTTTTTACTAGCTCGAAGTCGTTTCTTTCTAGACACTATTTATTCTGTCTCAGGAAAGTCTGTCCTGTTTTCGGCCTCTCGAATACTTTATCGGTGACCTTCCTACTTCCCTAGCATTTACTGCTATTCCTTAGTTTCGTAGCATATTGCATATTACAGTTCGCTTGTCTCCTGTAGACATCGTTTTGGATTAAATTCTCACTTCTTACTATTCTGTGCGCTAGTTCCTATCTTTTCGGTACACTAGGCGTTACTTATTTCGTCCGACCCTGATCGGGTTCTTTAACTTTGCTAGAAATGTTTGTTTCACTATCGTTGGTACTTCAAAACGTTACGATACTTTCTGTCGTTTAACTGAACTGTTATTTGAAGACCTATCGCCTGTTCTTTAAGTTTGCAGCCTAACTTTGACTGTAATACGGAACTATCACTATAAAGACTGACGCTTGCTGAACTAAATCCTGTACTTAGGATTTTACTAAATCTTCACACGGCGATACTAATTAATACTTCTTATACTGTGAAGCTTCATCGTGCAGCATCTCGGCGCTCACGGAATAACTGTATCCGATGATCTGCGAAACAGCACCGTGCCCTCAGGCTGTCGGAAACTGCATTAACGATGTGATGTAGCGTCACGTCCCCTGGACGGACTAAAACTGCATGATTGGTCTGGCTCTATTTATAGCCATGATCGGCTCCCTATCGGTGCGTCATGCATGATATAATTTCCTGGGGCACAACATTTTACCAGTCATCTACATAAAATCTTTCTAAGTTCTTCTAAGGACTGTATTTTTCCTCTCTTCTTTTACCAATAAAACATGGATTCGACCCCTTGAACCAATGGTACATGGGTTCAATACATAGGCCTACTTATATACAAACATTTCAATTGAAACGATCATCGTTATTTGAAAACATTTCAGATGATTTGATGAACAATTTAAGAAATCATACTATTTTTTACTTCTGTAAAATGTAATGAATTTTTTTCTGTTCTTTCGGTAAATGAAATCTTCTAAATGTCATCAAAATCAATTTCCCGCAGAACATCTGACTCGATATACATTAAACTTAGCATGTCTAATCGTACCTGTGACATGATACTTCTTAGCGCACTTTTGATCCGTTTCAATTTTGAAACCGAGCGGTCCGCAGAACAATTCGTTATCATGAGGGCCATGAAAATGCGAAGAGCAATTTCAACGTTCGGAAAAACAGAATCAAGCTTGTCTCGAATAAGAATTTCGTAAAGTTCAGAATGAGTGAACTCAGTTTTTAAAGGACATTGTAATTTAATATAATGCTGGAACTGTCTCAGTTCCGGATAAGAAATTTCAAAATCTTCAGAATAAAATTGAACTAAATTAGAAATTACTTGGGGGCCCCAGATAATTGGGGGCCATAGGCCTGAGCCTAGTCGGGCCTAATGGGTAATCCAGCACTGACTATAGCTCACTTAAATTTCGGACGGCCCTCATGATGATTCCGTAAAATTGAAATAATTTGAACACTTCACGGAATGATCTGATCTGAATGTAGCCTACCTGTTGTAATTGAACCATGTGACGTAATTCTCTAAGTAACATTCTAGTGTAGATGTCGTAAATTTCGTGGGGCCGATAACCTAGATGTTAGGCCCCTTAAAACAACAATTATCATCATCATCATCATCATCATCATCATCGTAAATTTCAGCTACAGACGTGTGCAAATTATTAGACTCAAATACACAATTTAAATCAGTTACTATTTTTTATTCAAAATCATTTTTATCATTTTAAATAATTATGTGGACTTTATCTGGCTTTACGTTACGGTGACGGGACGAAATGTACCGAGAATGTACTAAGGTGTGTGACGTCATAGTACGGTGTAGCAGCAGAGTACCAAGAAGGCAGTGCGAGAACAGAGATTCAAGAAGGCAGTGCGAGAACAATCAAGTAGGCAGTGAAGAATCAAAATTGAATCTTGAAATCTCTGTTCTCGCACTGCCTTCTTGGTACTCGGCTGCTAGCATTTAAAGTGATATAAAGTCTAGTCTTTCAGACTGACTATCCGTGTCTTTTATATTACCCTACTTAGTATTGTTTTCTCCCCTGTGGAATTATATCTGGAAGTTTTAGAAATTGGAGATTCTGAGGGACACTTTAGCTGGGACTTTTTTTTCCTTTTTTTCATTGACTTTGGAATGTGAGTCGCCTCCGTAGCGTAGCGGTCAGCATGGTTAGCTGCCGCCCCGGAGGTCCTGGGTTCGATTCCCGGCTCTGCCACGAAATTTGAAAAGTGGTATGAGGACTGGAACGGAGTCTACTCAGCCTTGGGTGGTCCAAATGAGTAGAGGGGGTTCGATTCCCACCTCAGCCATCCTCGAAGTGGTTTTCCGTGGTTTACCACTTCGTCTTCGGGCAAATGCCGGGATAATACCTACTGTAAGGCCACGGCCGCCTCCTTCCCTCTTCCTAGCCTATCCATCCCAATCTTCCATCCCTTCCCATCCCTCATGAGGCCCCTGTTCGCTTTGCAGGTGAGGCCGCCTGGGCGAAGTGCTGATCACACCTGCCCAGTTGTATCCATCCCGACCAGATGTTCCAAACTCCAGGACACTGCCCATAGAGGCGGTAGTGGTGAGTTCCCTCGCTGAGTCCGTGGGAACCACCAACCTAGAGGGTAAATTGACTAAAAAAAGACTTTGGAATGTATCCGCTAAATTAAGTGATTTCAATCCATTATCCACGAATCATTGAATAGTTCAAGAGTGAACAATCGATAATAAATGACTACCAATCTCTCTGGTCTAAATTCACAAGAAAACTAGAATATGCTCCTATAACCCTAGACCTAAATCATATCCTTGTTAATAACCATTTCAGTTAGGAGCATGTCAATGTGTGAAGTAATATCTTCAAACAATAATTTTACAAACGATAGAGTATGCATCCACTTCTCGGCGTGAGGATTATGTAAATGAGAAAGTACCAATGCTAAAAAATAGGTAAATATAAATATCAGGGAATAAAAATGTTTCCGCCCGGGATCGAACCAGAGACCTTCCGCGTGTTAGGCGGATGTGATAACCACTACACCACGGAAACATTTCCATAAGCTTCGCTTATACCAGCTACATAAGCAGCTTTGTCGTGTGTCAAATTTGCTTTCTTCGTGGTTAAGGAAGTAAGATCATGAATCAGCCTCTATGTCAACAGTGTGGTTCAAAGAGACTTATTGATTTCACAGTAGGCTACAGGTGTCTGCCGTGGCTCCCAGATGGAACTACCGTCGTCATGTACGAGTTATTACCCCTCGGAGTTTGGAGACTGATGGGGCTGCATCCCCCTGTGACATAATCCTAAAATACCTAGGAAAATTGAGACTTAAAGAACAGCGCTAATTTATGGCGTTATTTAAGAGGAGTTTGTTTCAAACTTTGATTTTGTCAATCCAAATATAATTTTGAATATTATATAACCGGCCACGGTGGCCGAGAGCGCCAACGTGCTAGCTCGTGCCTTGCTGGCTTCAGGAGATCGTGGGTTCGAAACCCACCTCGGCCGTCCTGAAAATGATTTTCGTGGTTTTCCATTTTCTCCATCAGGTAACTGCTGGAACAGTTCCTTCCAAAATCCGTTCTCTGATCCTCCCTTAATTTGACCTATGTCAGTGGTCGCCTGAACAAGAAGAATGGAGAACAAGAAAGAATAATGTACAAAATATACGAAAAAGAAAAAAGGAATTCGATCGTACATTGCATAAGAGGAGAAAGTAGAATACAAGCAACGGAGATGAAATTTCTAAGAGGCGTAGAGGGCAAGACCAGAAAAGATGGAGTTAGAAATGAAGAGATAAGATAAACGACATGAATCTTGAAGCTGCAGGACATGATAGAAACAACAAAGTTAAAGTGTTGTGGTCACATAATGAGGAGGGAAGAGGAGAGCGTACCAAAGAAACCTTTTCCCGAAATGATGACAGGAAAGAAACCACAAGGAAGACCCCGAAAGAGATGGACGGATACAGTATGGGAGTGCATAGAGAAGAGGAGAAAAAACCCTGAAGATGTACTTAGAAACAAGTAGTTCCGTGAAGAACTAAACAGCCTATTTTCATATATCCTACTCATGTTAATTGCATCTATCAACATATAAAATTTGTTTCATTGCTGTGATAGATTCGTAGATATCGAGGACCGTCCAAATATTTCAAATGGTTGGATTTTTATTTATGTACTATTACATGACGTTTATTGTGTACGAGTGGTATTCAGACTTCAATCGCATGATTAGGACACAAGAAGTAAAAATGGAGATGTTAAAATTTCGCACAGCTGCCATCTTGTGGTTAAGAAAACAATTAAAATAAATTAGATGCCATTGGATTAACATTTGTATAAGCATATAACGTGCAAAGTTTCACTGCACTCGGATGGTTAAATCGCGAGAAACGTCCATTTAAATATTTATAATTCGCATCGCCGCCATGTTGGTTCTGTGCTCACCAGGTTATTGAAAGTCATATAGGTGAACTTATGTTCATAGCCTCTATGAACATTAAAAAATTCAGTTTGATTGCTGTAAAAGATTCGTAGAAATTGAGAACCGTCAAAATATTTCGGATGCTCGCCATTTTGGATTGTTATATGTATAAGCCATAGAGTTATGTACCATTAAAGGAAAATTATTGCGTAGCTTCATTATTCAAACTTTCACTTCGATCGCATGATTACGACACAAGAAATAAAAACTTAATTTTAAAATTTCGCACAGCCGCCATATTGAGGTTAAGTAAACGATTGAACTGAATTAGATGCCAGTGCATTACAATATGTATAATCATTTATTGTACCACATTTCACTGCGCTCAGATGGTTAAATCATGAGAAAAGTCTATTCAAATGTTTCAACTTCGCTTGGCCGCCATGTTCGTTTTGTACTTTAGAGGTTTTTGAAAAATACATAGACAAACTTGTAGCAGTGCTCTTTATCACCGTACAAAATTTCAGGGTGATATCATAAATAGTTTCGGAGATATGGAATGCCAGTGAAATATTTCGCACTGCCGCCATTTTGACGTTATGTAAATAATTGAACTAAATTAGACGCCAGTGCATTACAATGTGTATAAAAATTTGCTGTACCATGTTTCATTAGGTTTGGATGGTTAAATCGCGTGATAAGTCTATTTTAAAGTCTCAACTTCGCTTGGCCGCCATGTTGGTTTTGTAGTTATCAGGTTTTTGAAAGTCTCATAGGTGAACTTCCAGTCGTTTCCTTTATCACCCTACAAATTTGAGGGTGATATCCGTAATAGTTTCGGAAATACTGAATGCAGGTGAAATATTTCGCACAGCCGCCAATTTGGATTGGTGAGCCACAATAAAATTTGAAGGCCACGGTCGGGGTTGACCAGAATGGTGCTATGATCTTACCCAGTTTCATTGAAATCGCTCCAGCCGTTTAGAATTTATTAGGGACACATACACACACACCATCACACACACACGCACACACAGGCAGACACACGGGCAAAAGGTGGTCTCACAAGCCTATTTTTTTTCATAAAATGAAAATAGGCTAAAAAAGAGAGGAGTGGCGGAGAGACAGGCAACGATGGAGGTCTTTAATTCACAACCCAACCCGGGAAGGTAGAAACGGGAAAAGAATATGATGGCGATTGCATACGAGGAAATAGTTTAGTGACAAGAGCATTGGAAGGGACAGTAAATGGTAAAATAAGAAGAGGAAGAAGAACGTTTCAGTTGATTTATAACATAAGGATTGGTAAATCGCATGACCTAATGAAATGTCGTGCAGAAAACCAGATACGATGGAGAGAAATATCATGAGTAAAGCTGCCATTAAGCAGATAAACTAAACTGAACTGGGTGATCGGCCATCCCCAGTTGTATCTGATGAAAAAGTATGTTCAGCAACCAGACACTGTCATTGTGACGGTAGAGGAATGATCCCTCGCCGAGTCCGTGGATGAATCTGAACTGGGAGGATAAGCGATTTTAAAAAGTATGTATGTTCTGTATTATTAAACCTTCTAACGTAGCTGGGTGGTTTAGACATGCTCCAAAACTAAAAGGGTAGGTGAGAGTACGAATATCCGAGATTCCAATCTCGACTGAAAAAGTCCTGGGTTCGTGCTTATCATAGTAATTTTTGCTTAAGGATTGTTGGTAATTCATTTTTGGGCTTGGGACATATTGCTCATGTAGCCCCGTGTAATTTGGGTGTATGTAGAATCTGCCTGATAACCGGTGTTAATTGTGACGACTTTATTAATGTGTGTTATCTGTTTTTAGCCTACTTTCGATTTTTGCAAAAAATGAAAGTAGACTTATGAGATCAACACAGGGCGAAAAATTGTGTGTCTGTCTGTGTGTGTGTGTATGTGTGTGTGTGAGTCTGTGTGTGTGTGTATGTGTGTGTGTGAGTCTGTGTGTGTGTGTGTGTGTGTGTGTGTGTGAGTGTGTGTACTCTGAATGTCTGTCCCCCCTATCAATTCGAACACGGTGAAACCGAATTGAACGAAATTTGGTACAGAGGTAGCTCTAGCATAGGGCACCTCAGTGTCATACTTTATATCGCCGCCATCTTTACCAAAACTGAATGGCGGCCACTCAAACGTTCAAAACGTAAACGCAAATTACGGCTAAACTATTCATCCGATCTCAACCAAATTTGGTGACAACATACGTTTATATAGGACGCGCCTTTCACCCAAACTTCAAGGTCATCGGCCTTGCAATTTCAGGATGGCGGCCGTGTGAATTATGCAACCATTATAATCCATAGCTTAAGACCCACCAATTCAGATTATCAAGCCTAGGGTGGATTAAGCTATCCTGAAGGTCGTGATCCGTTATTTATTATAATTTAATATTATAATATTATTCTGTATGAGTGGCTTAAAAGAGCTGAGCCGTATCAGCCACACGACAAGATGTCAGCTGTCCTCATGAGCCTGTCTTATATTTCAGTAGTTTTAGTATGTTGTATGTGATATACCCTACTGATACTATAATATAAACTTTGTATGAAATTATCTATAATGAAGATGTACTGCAGTGAAGAAATAGTTTATTTCAAGTCATTATTTGCCAACAGGTTGTATCTAATATATCAGTTAAGATCGCCATGATTTTAAGGATATGGTTAGCTCTGGGCTAGCGTGTTAGTCTGTCACGCAGTTAACTGGGGATCGAATACTGCTACAGTTAACTTTCTTTTCTTGAATTCTTTTACAAATGATGTGCACAAGCTCTTTCCACAGATACTGAATAAAATGTCATTTAGCTCAAAGGGGAGGCTAATGTATACACTCGTTTATTAATAAAATCACAGTCCCAGCATTGCACATAAACAGAAGACATTAGGAAAAGGAGAATAGAAGAACTAGATACACGTTGTCATCAACCGCAGCCTTCTTAATGTCTCTGTACGGTGCTGTCCTCTTGTGGGTTATGTGGGTAATATTGTTCCAAAGATACCGCTGTAAATACCTGGCCTCCTGAAGTATGGCAATTTTGTAATACTGGTAGTTCAACTATTAGCCACGATCGCGCTCCGATTACCTTTAAACACTGCCAGCTGGATCGCCTCCCTCCTGGCTACTTTAAACTGCCTGCTCGTTGAACACCCAGAGGCGTACAAGATAAATATTAATTCACTGCTAGGTCACAGCACCAACCTACTGTGATCGGCGCGGAGTTTTAAAGGGGAAAGTACCCAAAACGAAAGATTCTTAAGTTTGTAGGCTGGCTTAATATAGAGATTAACGGACGTGAATGCATTACAATAAGTTAGTAGTTTTGTTATTCAATCATCATAAAGTATATAATATTGATTTTGACACTTACTGGCTAATTATCAATACAAAAGAAAACAAACACTACATGGTGGTAGAGGTGGTTTTACGGATGAGAACAAAGAGTTATAAATATACCCATACATTTAGGAGAAAGTAGGCTATATGTTCTTTGCTGAACACCTTGTTAATTCAAGTAATAGACTGGTTTACTTTTCTCTATAATTGCCCTTTTAACAATTCTAGCTGCATTTTGGGTAACATTTGGCCAAATGTATTTTTTTTTACTAATTCAGACCTGCTGAATACGAATTTCGATGTTGGCACTCCCAAATTTTGCCCGGAAGCTCAGAATTCTAGATGGCGTCCAAGATGGCGGACGTTTTCTTACTTGTCCGATATTTTCACTCCCGGGACCGATTTCTCTGATCAAAATGCCTTTTTCAGGGTTATTTTTTGTCGTAGAATACAAAACTAATTGTCTTCGACTGTTAGAAACAGTTATATAACCGTTTTTAGTAATTAAATACTCCATAAAACAAATTATCCTCGGAGGAAAATGCATATTGTCTGTGTGTTTTGTTGTTTTTTGTTGTTGTAATATTTTAGTAGGAAATATTAGGCGGTTCTGGCGCAGGGGCTAATGGGCAAGATGGCCGCCGCGCGCAACGAGCCCTATGTTATTCTTATGGAGGGATCATTCAGAGCTGGCTCAGTGGCTAGTGGGCAAAATGGCCGCCACGCCCTGAGACCGTGAATAATGTCACAGGGGGAGTTCGACCGTGTAGTCGCTAAATGGATTATTTATTGTTTTATTATTATTATTATTATTATTATTATGAGGTAATTATTGATTGATCATGTACATTCAAGACCAGCCTTATATTGTCCACTTCTTGGTGTAGTGGCTAGCATTCTTGGCTGTTACTGTGGAGGCTCGGGTTCGAGTCCTGGCTCTGTCAAGGAATTTAATTCTAGGCTGAGGGTTGGAATGGGGTACACTCAACCTTGTGAGGCAAAAATGACAGGAGCTGGCATTTGATTCATACCGCAGCCATTCTGCCTAACCCAACTTCACCTAACCTAACCTAACCTAACCCGATCCCACCTTGCCTAACCTAACCTAACCTAACCTAACTTCAAAGTCAGAATGTACAATACATTTATTGTTTTTATACCCTCATAAATTAGATATAGAGAATGACCACCACGATTTAGATCCTCGAGCACACTTTTCTGACATATATCATTAGAACGTGTAGAAAGGAATGTCTGAAAATTTTCACTAACACATAATACACGTTCACCATACATTGTGTCCACTTTTTGAATGTTAATGATACGGAAATGAGTATGCATTGGTAATTCAGTGAGCTTTTTTTTTCTCTCTAATCAACAGTTCTGCCCACATAGCATTGAGAATATTTATTGTAGTAGCCTATAAAGAAACAAAAACAAATCATATCTATTACAGTTTAGCTATAAGTGACCAGAACCACTATAACATTTTTTTCTAATAAGGAGATTTCCATAATGATAAGAAAAAAATGCTTACCATAATGATGGATTGTGTAAGTAAACGTATTTTGCTGCTTGATGCCACTACTAAACTGATACTCATACAACAGACAAGCGAGTTCATGTTTCGCTGACGTAATCGTATGTTCCCACGCACTTCCTGTGTGTTGCACGCGCCGTAGTGGCTAAATTTGAAACTAGATGAAATGATTTGCTGACGTAATCGTATGTTTCCCCGCACGCACACGCAGGCCCCTGTGGACGGGTCCTTGTGGACGAGTCCCTGTGGACGGGTCATTATTGACGGGTCATTGTTGACGGGTCCTAGTTGACGGGTCCTTGTGGACGAGCCCCTGTGGAAGGGTCTTTGTTGACGGTCCTTTTTGACTAATCCCTTTAGACTGGTCCCTTTGGACTGGTCCCTAATGCTATGATGAAATTAAACGTTGTTCCACATGAAACGCAAGCGAAGAGCCGATCGCTACTATGAATTAACATGTTTGTTTTTTGTTTTTACACATGTGCACTTGGGGTTTTTGTAAGAGGGCGGGCTTTTTGAATACAGATTTATAGATGAGTTATTTTTTAATTACCAAAAGATCCAAAACTAATAGGTCATTAGCTTTTTAATATTTCATGAACCAATAAGGCTAGGGACTTGTATGAGAGGTCGTTGGACTTGAGGTGACTTTCTGTTTTTGAATGTATTATTTATATTTGTCAAAAGGGCTTAACTACACTTTTGTTAATATCTCGCTAACTAATATTCAGAGAGGGTCAAGTGAGGTGTCGTGGGACTCAGGATGCTCAACCCTTTTCCATGGCCAATGAATTTACCCAAAATACCCAATACATTAAGGTCATTGACCTGAGATTTTATAAACTAATAATTGGATACGAACATGTGAGATGTTTACCATGTGTGATGAAACATAGCTAGGGAAGAGAAAGAATTAGTGTAGGTTACATGTATGGTGACTGACAAGTCTTTTACCATTGAAACTTGTTTTCAGATCAAACTGCAGTATAGAGAGAGTATAGGTTGCAGGTATGGGTTAATAAATGAGAAACGGTGTACGCAAACTCTGATTTATCAAGAATTAAGAGTAGACTATCTTTAATTGATTGGTTAAAGATGATAGCTAAAACACAAAAATGCTCAGTGGTTACCGAGACAAAATGGTCGCTACACACAACAAGCTTTAAATACTTGAGGCTAATAATCTATACACACACACACACACACACACACACACACACACACACGCTTGTTGTAAACTAAACTGTGTTGCTATCAGTGCTCAGACAGTAGGCTGATGACAAAATGCATTGCTAACAGAAATATAATCATTTCCCGTTGTCTGATGTTACCAGCTATCCATTTTTTTTGTGTTGCATTGGTAAGCACTTTTAGCTCTTGTACTGGTGGTCTTAACTCGATTTCCAGCTCTGAGACCTAGAACAAATCGAACTAAGAAACAATGGCATAGTGGTGCAGTGGTTAAGCTGTTAGCCTTTTCACCAGGGGTTCGATTTCAGGTTAATATGCATGTCATAAACATATTAAACAAAACAAAACAGGGATATCGTTTAAAACTGATTACATTTGTGTCTTTTCAAATTATTACTTGGATTACAAATATAAAGGTGAACTGGGTTTGATATACAATTAATGCTGTCCTTCACACACTAGACTGTAAGAAAGCCAAAACAGCAAAAGGCGTAGGTAGAGCAGTGGTAAAATTGCTATATGTAGAGAACTACCTGGCAAAGCTATATCGCATAAACAGTGCAGGATACAATCCAGCAATCAAATTTGTATCTTGTGGAACAGAGAAATGCACTTACGTGAGAAAATGTAAGTTCATGTGTAATATGACCTAACACACAAGTGATCCCCTGTTCACATGCATGATAAGAGCTAACAAGTCACATTCTGTTTAGTTCGTACGTAACGTTAGGTTAGGGCTACGAGGCACATGCCATTTGAGAGCAGGCCAAGGGATCTAACTTGGTGGATGGATGTGTTCTAACGAGTCATTTGTAGTTGAAAGAGAATAATACATGTTCTTAAGATGTTAAAACTGTGCAGATGGCACGTGCAGTAAGACGTCTTGTTATATTTCCTGTGTCATATTACAGACATGGCAGAGAGCGCGCAGATCTGTTGCTATGACCAACACTGCAGTAATTTGAAACCGCAAGTGTTCATGAAGACAATGGGTGATGATCATGCAAAGTTAGTAGTTATTGGATATTACACAGGTGTTCCTTCCGGTGTCATGTTGCTGACATGGCAGAGAGCGCACACTGCTGTTGCTATGACTGACGCTGCAGTAATTTGAAACCTCAGCTGTTGATCAAGACAATGGGTGATGATCATGCAAAGTCAGCAGTAATTGGATACCACACATCAACATGGACTAAATCATAAACGTGATGTCATAACCTGCAGAAATCTCATTTAAAGATTTTAGATTTTACATTTTAAATTTAAGATTTGTTGATTTTTAGATTTTACTTTTTTTACATTTTCCTAAAAGAGTAAACTACAAGGTCGCATACCTAACCTCATTAAACCTAACTTTACCAAACCTAACTTAAGCTAATCCAAAGGCAAATGCACATACACAAAGTATATAAGGTACATGCAACTATCCTTATGCTAGTCTTACAGGTTACTGTAAAACATGATCACTACCCCAAACGGATTTTCTTTTTCATTTTGTTGTTTACACAAGTGTCAATTTTCCAATTTCCCATTTTCTGTTTTTTTAATGTCAGTTTTTAGTTTTTCAATTTCGTAATATGGAAAACATGGATTTTGCATTTTGTTGTTTACACATTTATTAATTTCACAATTTCCCATTTTCGGTTCTTAAAATGTCAGTTTAAAGTTTTTCAATTTCATGATATAGAAACATGGATTTTCCAATTTGTTGTTTTCACATTTATCAATTTACCAAATTCACATTTGCAGTTTTTAAAATTTTCAGTTTAATGTTTTTTTGTTCTATTTGTTAATATGGAAACATGGATTTTTTACAATTTGTGTTTTACATGTCATGCAACTATCCTTATGCTAGTCTTATAGGTTACTATACAACATGATCACTACCCCCTCCCCCACTGGATTTTTTTTTCATTTTGTTGTTTACACATATGTCAATTTTCCAATTTCCCATTTTCAGTTTTTTTAATGTCAGTTTTAAGTTTAAACCTAACTTTAGCAAACCTAACTTAAGCTAATCCAAAGGCTAATGCACATAAACAAAGTATAAAAGGAACATGCAACTATCCTCATGCTAGTCTTACAGGTTACTGAACAACATGATCACTACCCCAAAAGGATTTTTTTTTCATTTTGTTGTTTACACATATTATTAGTTTATGTGTGGGGTCTTATGTTGGGCATTTTGTGTTGGCTTATTTGACAAGTTATTTTGTCAATGCATTTAGTGGATTTTTCTCTTGGTCTTGGAAAGTATATCAGTCCATTTTATCACAACATAATGCTTACTGCCATGTTTGTAAGCAACAACAACACACTAAACTTTCAAAAAATCTAAAGAACTCTAAGGTACTCTCAACTTGTACTCTTACCTCTACCCCATGCCTAGTCAAGAACATTTTTTTTTTTTTTCAAAAAAGGTGAATGGGGAAAGTAGACTATATGTTTAAACTAAAAAAATCATATAAAGTCATATGTTAACTCTAACACCTACCAATCGTGCCTACTAGTAATTGCGTCTACTACCAATTGCGCCTACTACCAATCGCGCCTACTAATAATCGCGCCTACTATCAAACACGCCTACTGTCAATTGAACCTACTATCAATCGCGCCTACTATCAATAGCGCCTACTAGCAATTACGCCCACTACCAATCGCGCCTACTGTCAATTGCGCCTAATATCAATCGCTCCTACTACCAATCGCGCCTACTATCAATCGCGATTGGAAAAGGGCGTAATTTGTAGTAGGCGCAATTGATAGCAGGCGCTATTAATAGACGCGATTGATAGTAGGCGCGATTGTCAGTGGACGTAATTGATAGTAGGCGCTATTGATAGTAGGTGCAATTGATAGTAGGCGCTATTGATAGTAGGTGCGATTGATAGTAGGCGCGATTGATAGTAGGTGCGATTGGTAGTAGGCGCAATTGGTAGTAGACGCAATTACTAGTAGACGCGATTGATAGTAGGCGCGATTGGTAGTGGATGTAATTGATAGTAGGCGCTATTGATAGTAGGTGCGATTGATAGTAGGCGCGATTGGTAGTAGGCGCGATTGATATTAGGGGCAATTGACAGTAGGCACGATTGGTAGTGGGCGTAATTGCTAGTAGGCGCTATTGATAGTAGGCGCGATTGATAGTAGGTTCAATTGACAGTAGGCGTGATTGATAGTAGGCGCGATTAGTAGTAGGCCCGATTGGTAGTAGGCGCAATTGGTAGTAGACGCAATTACTAGTAGGCGCGATTGGTAGGTGTTAGAGTTAACATATGACTTTATATGATTTTTTTAGTTTAAACATATAGTCTACTTTCCCCATTCACCTTTTTTTGGAAAAAAAAATATGTTCTAGACTAGACATGGGGTAGAGGTAAGAGTACGAGTTGAGAGTACCTTAGAGTACTTTAGGTTTTTTGAAAGTTTAGTGTGTTGTTGTTGTTGCTTACAAACATGGCAGTGAGCATTATGTTGTGATAAAATGGACTGATATACTTTCCAAGACCAAGAGAAAAATCCACTAAATACATTGACAAAATAACTTGTCAAATAAGCCAACACAAAATGCCCAACATAAGACCCCACACATAAACTAATACATAAGCTAATTCGTAAAATGTTAAACACTTGCATGGTATTACACTTTAGGTAATGCATGCGAAACATGAACTCACTTGTCTGTTGTATGAAAAGGACTCGTCAACAATGACCTGTCAACAATGGACACTGCTTGCCCTTTTTTTATTACTACCCACCTTTCTCCACTCCGAATGCAAAATGAGCATGTAAAACACAAATTGAAAAAATCCTTGTTTCCATATTGACAAATAGAAGAAAAACAACATTAAACTGAAATTTTAAAAACTGTAAATGGGAATTTGGTAAATTGATCAATGTGAAAACAACAAATTGGAAAATCCATGTTTCTATATCATGAAATTGAAAAACTTTAAACTGACATTTTAAGAACTGTAAATGGGAAATTGTGAAATTGATAAATGTGTAAACAACAAAATGTGAAATCCATGTTTCTATATTATGAAATTAAAAAACTTAAAACTGACATTTAAAAAAACTGAAAATGGGAAATTGGAAAATTGACATATTTGTAAACAACAAAATGAAAAAAAATATCCGGTGGGGGAGTGATCATGTTGTATAGTAACCTATAAGACTAGCATAAGGATAGTTGCATGACATGTAAAACACAAATTGTAAAACATCCATGTTTCCATATTAAAAAATAGAACAAAAAACATTAAACTGAAAATTTATAAAACTGCAAATGTGAATTTGGTAAATTGATAAATGTGAAAACAACAAATTGGAAAATCCATGTTTCTATATCATGAAATTGAAAAACTTTAAACTAACATTTTAAGAACTGAAAATGGGAAATTGTGAAATTAATAAATGTGTAAACAACAAAATGCAACATCCAAGTTTTCCATATTCTGAAATTGAAAAAAAAACTAAAAACTGACATTAAAAAAAACTGAAAATGGTAAATTGGAAAATTGACATATGTGTAAACAACAAGTTGAAAAAAAATCCGTTTGGGGTAGTGATCATGTTGTACAGTAACCTGTAACACTAGCATAAGGATAGTTGCATGTACCTTATATACTTTGTGTATGTGCATTAGCCTTTGGATTAACTTAAGTTAGGTTTGGTAAAGTTAGGTTTAAACTTAATACTGGCATTTAAAAAGAAACTGAAAATGGTAAATTGGAGAATTGGCATATGTGTAAACAACAAAATGAAAAAAAAATCCGTTTGGGGTAGTGATCATGTTGTACAGTAACCTGTAACACTAGCATAAGGATAGTTGCATGTACCTTATATACTTTGTGTATGTGCATTAGCCTTTGGATTAGCTTAAGTTAGGTTTGGTAAAGTTAGGTTTAAACTTAATACTGACATTTAAAAGAAACTCAAAATGGGAAATTAGAAAATTGACATATGTGTAAACAACAAAATGAAAAAAAATCCAGTGGGGGGGGGGTAGTGATCATGTTGTATAGTAACCTATAATCATAAGGATAGTTGCATGACATGTAAAACACAAATTGTAAAAAATCCATGTTTTCATATTAACAAATAGAGCAAAAAAACTTTCAACTGGAAATTTAAAAAACTGCAAATGTGAATTTGGTAAATTGATAAATGTGAAAACAACAAATTGGAAAATCCATGTTTCTATATCATGAAATTGAAAAACTTTAAACTGACATTTTAAGAACTGAAAATGGGAAATTGTGAAATTAATAAATGTGTAAACAACAAAATGCAAAATCCATGTTTTCCATATTATGAAATTGAAAAACTAAAAACTGACATAAAAAAACTGAAAATGGGAAATTGGAAAATTGACATATGTGTAAACAACAAAATGAAAAAGAAAATCCGTTTGGGGTAGTGATCATGTTGTACAGCAACCTGTAAGACTAGCATAAGGAGAGTTGCATGTACCTTATATACTTTGTGTATATGCATTAGCCTTTGGATTAGCTTAAGTTAGGTTTGGTAAAGTTAGGTTTAATGAGGTTAGGTGTGTGACCTTGTAGTTTACTCTTTTAGGAAAATGTAAAAAAAGTAAAATCTAAAAATCAAAAAATCTTAAATTTAAAATGAAAATCTAAATTTTTTAAATGAGGTTTCTGCAGGTTATTACAACACGTTTATGATTTAGTCCATGTTGATGTGTGGTATCTAATTACTGCTGACTTTGCAAGATCATCACCCATTGTCTTGATCAACAGCTGAGGTTTCAAATTACTGCAGCGTCAGTCATAGCAACAGCAGTGTGCGGTCTCTGGCATGTCAGCAACATGACACCGGAGGGAACACCTGTGTAATATCCAATAACTACTAACTTTGCATGATCATCACCCATTGTCTTCATGAACACTAGCGGTTTCAAATTACTGCAGCGTTAGTCATAGCACGGCCAACTGAATGCGAGCTGCGCTCTATACCGGCCTTCACATTCCCAGTTAGAGCCCATGCATAACATGTAATTCGAAAATTTCTACTCGGCGCCGACAGAGCGCACCCCCATCCCATTGTATGTGCGGTTAATAAACAGCTGTACAGTATGTTTATTAAATGCGTAATCTCAAGAACCACTGGATGGATTTTGATGCGGCTTTCACCATTCTGTAAAGGTAATCTCGAGGAAGATTTGTGTAGAAAATAATTTATTTATGACCAAAGTCGGCAAGCAGTAACGATTTCAGTGAAAAGGTCGAAAAAAGAGCCTGGCGTCCGTGCGCTTTTTATGCTTACGCTGGGCAAACCGTTAAAAATATCAATATACTGTGAGTGTAAGAATTGTTCAGCGTGAGAAATTCCACAAAAAAGTCCTGGAGAGCATATCTCTATCTTCGATACATCGCCCACTATAAGTGTTTTTAGTTTGGACGGAAGGGGGATTTGCGTATCATGCACCTCGCCATTCTTAAATTACGTCTGACAGGAATTCCTTGCATATTCATAACTGTTCCCGGGCGGGTTGCTAGTGACATTATATAATTATTATCATTATAATTTCCGCATTATCAAAATTAAAATTATATTACAAAATAAAATATCGTGCTAATAAATCTAAGAGAAATTAGACATACCTTGCATCTTCTTCGGGTACAAGGACAGAATTCCAGCACCGTCTCGTCAAAAGGAAAGAGAGGATGAAAATTACAGCCGGGAACAAGTAGCAGCCAATCGTGTGTTGTGTTTTGTGCTAAGATATCTTTCGACAAATTATCAGATACCGTGTGCCTTCTTTTTCACGAAGCAGCTGTCAGGACGGGCCTTACATAAACTCCTGCTGGACGTTATTCTCGAGGTTGAACAATGCGGTTTCATAATTATAATAATTGTCTCTGATAATCACAAAACTAACACTACAATGATGAGGCATTTAGGGGGAGAGAATTTGCAACCCATGGTCAATCACCCATACGACGAATCTAGGAATTTATTCCCTAGTTTTGATCATTGTCACATTCTAAAAGATACATTAGAACGCAGTTTCTGTAACGAGAGATGACTGGTGGTACTGGAATAATTTCAGGGAAATACTTGTCATTACTATACACAATGCAAAAGGATGAGATCGTCAAACCGGTCAGACACCTCACTAAAAAACACATCGAACCCACTAAATTTGAAAAAAAATGAATGTTCGGCGTGCCAAGGAAGTGTTCTCGTCAGAAGTTATTGGTGCAATTAGTACACTGAAAGAAAATATAGGCATGCACCCGGAAGCGTACACATTCATGGACGAAGAAGCAACCATTTAAAAAAAAACGTTAATAAATGGTTCGCTATGCATGACGTAAGCATCACATATCATCATATTCAGTCTAGAAATCCAGATAAAGGGCATTTTTTTCTCATTAAATGACAGTCGCCTAAACTGGCTAGAGGAATATTTTTAACGCTGCTAGAAAGGACTTCCTGAGTTCTGAGACTTACGAAGCTACCTATACAATTAATCACGGATTCAACTGTCCAGTGCATAAGGTATCTTCTAAAAATGGGTAGAGGAAAGTCGCCAAATATGGGGAGTTTTTTTATAGGGCTCACATTAGACATAAGAAGGAACGGAATAATTTTGTTTTTTTTTCACCAATGTAAACCTCAGGCGATATACTATGTATATTACAAATATGGGCACGTTTGATGTTGTAATACCCTCTGATATTATTGTTAACTTTAAAAGTGCACTTTCCCCGTATTAGGCAACCGGGTTTCGTAATATGGGGAGGTGAGAAAACTCACGGTTTTTATTTAAAATAGGTACACTGAATAGTATACCCTACTAATTAAAACATTAATTCTGACAATGTAATGAAATTATGAACACAAATATTACAAAAATACAAAAATGAATATTTTAAGTTAATAACAGTCCTAGTTTCCTGTTGCCGAACTTCCAAACCGTTCAGCAGGAAAATGCATAAACTTTAATGAAAACCGAGTGATTCTGATCGAATTCAACTGTATCGAGGTGCAAGGTATGTGTAATTTCTCTTAGATTTATTAGCACGCTATTTTATTTTGTGATATAATTTGCATTTTGATATTGCGGGAATTATAATGATAATATATAGTGTCACTAGCAACCTGCGCCGGCTTCGCCCGGGAACAGATATGAATGTGCAAGGAAATCCTGTCAGACGTAATTTAAGAATGACGAGGTGCATGCCAAATCCCCCTCCCGTCCAAACTAAAAACACTTATAGTGGGCGATGTATTGAAGATTTTTCATGCTGAACAATTCATACACTCATAGTATACTGATAGTTTTAACGGTTTGTCCAGCGTAAGCTTAAAAAGCGAACGGACGTTAAGTTCTTTCTTCGACCTATTCACTGAAATCTAAAATCGTTACTGCTTGGCTCCCTTTGATCATAAATAAATTATTTTCTACAGAAATCTTCCTCGATATTACCTGTACAGAATGATGAAAGCCGCATCAAAATCCATCCAGTGGTTCTCGAGATTGCCCGTGATATCCAAGAATCGGGGACTTCGTTTTACACTGGTTGGTTGGTTCTTAAGTTTAGGGGCTGCGACAACGCGGTCATGTAGCCCCTTGTACTTTGGGTGTTAATTGTGATGACTGTATACGTGTGTGTTATCTGTTTTTTAATTTAAGTACTGCAACTTAGAATTTTTCAAATAGTTTCTACTTTTGCCGCCAAGCGACACCGTAAACGATTACTAGGCCAAGTTCAGAACTTACCTACTAGACACCACCGTAGTCGGCTCTTGGCAACGAACATAGAAAACTAAGAGCGTTGTTTACATTCTTAACCTATCCAATTTAGCTTCACACAGGTGCAATTAGTGGAAGGTTCTTTAACATGCCATAAGTCTATGACATGGGACCACCGGCTTTACTTCCCCTCCGAAGGAAGGCATACTGAGGGATTATAACGCTCTTAAAAAATCCGACGGCTTCGGCCGGGTTTGAACCCACGATCTTGGGCATAGAAGCTCAGCATGCTACCGACTACGCCACCGAAGCCGCCTTTGTTTTACACTAAGTAGAGATAAGACTAAAGTCGTGCAATGCTTGGTCAACAGCGCTGTGTGATCAGTTGAGTAACTAACAAGATTTCATGTAAAAGGTCTCATTGTCTAGGCCGGTATGAGCTCAGCTCGCATTCAGTCGGCCGTGGTTATAGCAACAGATCTGCGCGCTCTCTGCCATGTCTGTAATATGACACAGGAAATATAACAAGACGTCTTACTGCACGTGGTGCCAACTGCACAGTTTTAACATCTTAAGAATATGTATTATTCTCTTTCAACTACAAATGACTCGTTAGAACACATCCATCCACCAAGTTAGATCCCTTGGCCTGCTCTCAAATGTCATGTGCCTCGTAGCCCTAACCTAACGTTACGTACGAACTAAACAGAATGTGACTTGTTAGCTCTTATCATGCATGTGCACAGGTGAACACTTCTGTGTTAGGTCATATTACACATGAACTTACATTTTCTCAAATAAGTGCATTTCTCTGTTCCACAAGATACAAATTTGATTGCTGGATTGTATCCTGCACTGTTTATGCGATATAGCTTTGCCAGGTAGTTCTCTATATATAGCAATTTTACCACTGCTCTACCTACGCCTTTTGCTCTTTTGGCTTTCTTACAGTCTAGTGTGTGAAAGACAGCATTAACTGTATATCAAAACCAGTTCACCTTTGTATTTGTAATCCAAGTAATAATTAGAAAAGACACAAATGTAATCAGTTTTAAACGATATCTCTGTTTTGTTTTGTTTAATGTGTTTATGACATGCATATTAACCTGAAATCGAACCCCTGGTGAAAAGGCTAACAGCTTAACCACTGCACCACTATGCCCTTGTTTCCTAGTTCGACTTGTTCTAGGCCTAAGACCTGGAAATCGAGTTAAGACCACCAGTACATGAGCTAAACGTGCTTACCACTGCAAAACAAAACAAGATGTTCAGTAAAGAACATATAGCCTACTTTCTCCTAAATGCATGGGTATTGTTATAACTCTTTGTCCTTTTCAAGGAGTATGATTGAATGTTGGTTGTAGTAGCTTGTTGAAATACAACGTGCTATAGGGATATTAAACATGAATATGAGGTGCCCTTTGCTAGTGCTACCTCTGTACCAAATTTCGTTCAATTCGGTTTCACCGTGTTTGAATTGATAGGGGGAATCGATTTGCACACATACTTGGCCAACATCTGCAAACTATTGGGCTGATGTTCTTGCAGTTTGGTCAGAATATGTTTCCCACATAAAGATATGGTGTTGCAAAATTTGGTAGAGACTAGATTATTAGGTTGGTCGTAATTACATTTTAGCTTTTAAAATTTGGGTGGCCGCGATTACGTTTCCGTCAAGATAGCGGTGATATAAAACATGACACTGAGGTGCCCTTTGCTAGTGCTACCTCTGTCCCAAATTTCGTTCATTCGGTTCCACCGTGTTCGAATTAATAGGGGGAATCAATTTTGACATAAAGATGGCCGCCATCCGCAAACTATTAGGCTAATGACCTATTAGATTAGTCAAAGAATGCTCCCTCCATTAAGGTATGTTGTTGCAAAGTTTGGTAGAGATCGGATGGTTATGTTAGTCGTAATTTGATTTAAGCTTTAAACATGTGTGTGGCCGCCATTACGTTTCTGTCAATATGGTGGCGATATTAATCATGACACTGAGATGCCCTTTGCTAGTGCTATCTCTGTACCAAATTTCGTTCCATTCGGTTTCACCGTGTTAGAATTAATACGGGGAATCGATTCTGACACAAAGATGGCGCCATCCGCAAACTATTAGGCGAATGACCTATTAGATTGGCCAAAAGATGCTCCCTCCATAAAGGTATGAAGTTGCAAAATTTGGTAGAGATCGGATGATTAGGTTAATCGTAATTTGATTTAAGCTTTAAACATTCGTGTGGCCGCCATTACGTTTCAGTCAAGATGGCGGCGATATAAAACATGACACTGAGGTGCCCTTGGCTAGTGCTACCTCTGTACCAAATTTCGTTCCATTCGGTTCCACCGTGTTCGAATAAATAGGGGGAATCAATTTTGACATAAAGATGGCCGCCATCCGCAAACTATTAGGCGAATGACCTATTAGATTGGTCAAAGGATGCTCCCTGCATAGAGGTGTGTAGTTGCAAAATTTGGTAGAGATCGGATGATTAGGTTAATCGTAATTTGATTTAAGATTTGAACATTCGTGTGGCCGCCATTACGTTTCAGTCAAGATGGCGGCGATATAAAACATGACACTGAGATTCCCTTTGCTAGTGCTACCTCTGTACCAAATTTCGTTCCATTCGGTTTCACCGTGTTTGAATTAATAGGGGGAATTGATTTTCACACAAAGATGGCCGCCATCCGCAAACTATTAGGCTAATGACCTATTCATTTGGTCAAAGGATGCTTCCTCTATAAGAGTATGTTGTTGAAAAATTTGGTAGAGATCGGATGATTAGGTTAATCGTAATTTGATTTAAGCTTTGAACATTTGTGTGGCCGCCATTACGTTTCCGTCAAGATGGCGGCGATATAAAACATGACTCTGAGGTGCCTTTTCTTAGTACTACCTCTGTACCAAATTTCGCTCCATTCGGTTGCACCGTGTTCGAATTAATAGGGGGAATCGATTTTCACACAAAGATGGCCGCCATCCGCAAACTATTACGCTGATGACCTATTAGTTTGGTCAAAGGATGCCCCCCATAAAGGTATGTTGTTGCAAAATTTGGTAGAGATCGGATGATTAGGTTAGTCGTAATTTGATTTTAGCTTTGATCATTTGTGTGGCCGCCATTACGTTTCCGTCAAGATGGCGGCGATATAAAACATGTCACTGAGGTGCCTTTTGTTAGTACTACCTCTGTTCCAAATTTCGTTCCATTCGGTTGCACCATGTTCGAATTAATAGGGGAATCGATATTCACACAAAGATGGCCGCCATCCACAAACTATTACGCTGATGACCTGTTGGTTTGGTCAAAGGATGCTCCCCCCCCCCCATAAAGGTATGTTGTTGCAAAATTTGTTAGAGATCGGATGATTAGGTTAGTCGTAATTTGATTTAAGCTTTGAACATTTGTGTGGCCGCCATTACGTTTCCGTCAAGATGGCGGCGATATAAAACATGACACTGAGGTGTCCTTTGCTAGTGCTACCTTTGTACCAAATTTCGTTCAATTCGCATTCACCGTGTTCGAATTGATAGGGGGGGACAGATATTCAGAGTACACACACTCACACACACACACACACACACAGACACACACACAGACACACACACACACACAGACTCACACACACACATACACACACACAGACAGACACACTTTTTTCGCCCTGTGTTGATCTCATAAGTCTACTTTCATTTTTTGCAAAAATCGAAAGTAGGCTAAAAATGGATAGCTGGTAACATTAGACAACCGGAAATGATTATATTTCTGTTAGCAATGCATTTTGTCATCAGCCTACTGTCTGAGCACTGATAGCAACACAGTTTAGTTTAAAACAAGCGAGTGTGTGTGTGTGTGTGTGTGTGTATAGATTATTAGCCTCAAGTATTTAAAGCTTGTTGTGTGTAGCGACCATTTTGTCTCGGTAACCACTGAGCATTTTTGTGTTTTAGCTATCATCATTAACCAATCAATTAAAGATAGTCTACTCTTAATTCTTGATAAATCAGAGTTTTTGTACACCGTTTCTCATTTATTAACCCATTCCTGCAACCTATACTCTCTCTATACTGCAGTTTGATCTGAAAACAAGTTTCAATGGTAAAAGACTTGTCAGTCACCATACATGTATCCTACACTAATTCTTTCTCTACCTAGCTATGTTTCATCACACATGGTAAACATCTCACATGTTCGTATCCAATTATTAGTTTATAAAATCTCAGGTCAATGACCTTAATGTATTGGGTATTATGGGTAAATTCATTGGCCATGGATAAGGATTGACCATCCTGAGTCCCATGACACCTCACTTGACCCTCTCTGATTATTAGTTAGCGAGATATTAACAAAAGTGTAGTTAAGCCCTTTTGACAAAAAATAAATAATACATTCAAAAACAGAATGTCACCTCAAGTCCAACGACCTCTCATACAAGTCCCTAGCCTTATTGGTTCATGAAATATTAAAAAGCTAATGACCTATTAGTTTTGGATCTTTTGGTAATTAAAAAAATAACTCATCTATAAATCTGTATTCAAAAAGCCCGCCCTCTTACAAAAAAAACAAGTGCACATGTGTAAAAACAAAAAACAAACATGTTAATTCATAGTAGCGATCGGCTCTTCGCTTGCGTTCCATGTGGAACAACGTTTAATTTCATCATAGCATTAGGGACCAGTCCAAAGGGACCGGTCTAAAGGGATTAGTCGAAAAGGACCGTCAACAAAGACCCTTCCACAGGGGCTCGTCCACAAGGACCCGTCAACAAGGACCCGTCAACAATGACCCGTCAACAATGACCCGTCCACAGGGACTCGTCCACAAGGACCCGTCCACAGGGGCCTGCGTGTGCGTGCGGGGAAACATACGATTACGTCAGCAAATCATTTCATCTAGTTTCAAATTTAGCCACTACGGCGCGTGCAGCACACAGGAAGTGCGTGGGAACATACGATTACGTCAGCGAAACATGAACTCGCTTGTCTGTTGTATGAGTATCAGTTTAGTAGTGGCATCAAGCAGCAAAATACGTTTACTTACACAATCCATCATTATGGTAAGCATGTTTTTTCTTATCATTATGGAAATCTCCTTATTAGAATAAAATGTTATAGTGGTTCTGGTCACTTATAGCTAAACTGTAATAGATATGATTTTTTTTTGTTTCTTTATAGGCTACTACAATAAATATTCTCAATGCTATGGGGGCAGAACTGTTAATTAGAGAGAAAAAAAAGCTCACTGAATTACCAATGCATACTCTTTTCCGTATCATTAACATTCAAAAAGTGGACACAATGTATGGTGAACGTGTATTATGTGTTAGTGAAAATTTTCAGACATTCCTTTCTACACGTTCTAATGATATATGTCAGAAAAGTGTGCTCGAGGATCTAAATCGTGGTGGTCATTCTCTATATCTAATTTATGAGGGTATAAAAAACAATAAATGTATTGTACATTCTGACTTTGAAGTTAGGTTAGGTTAGGTAAGGTTAGGTAAGGTGGGATCAGGTTAGGTTAGGTAAGGTTAGGTTAGGTTAGGTTAGGTGAAGTTGGGTTAGGCAGAATGGCTGCGGTATGAATCAAAAGCCAGCTCCTGTCATTTTTGCCTCACAAGGTTGAGTGTACCCCATTCCAACCCTCAGCCTAGAATTAAATTTCTTGACAGAGCCAGGACTCGAACCCGAGCCTCCACAGTAACAGCCAAGAATGCTAGCCACTACACCAAGAAGTGTACAATATAAGGCTGGTCTTGAATGTACATAATCAATCAATAATTACCTCAAAATAATAATAATAATAATAATAAAAACAATAAATATTCCATTTAGCGACTACACGATCGAACTCCGCCAGTGACATTATTCACGGTCTCAGGGCGTGGCGGCCATTTTGCCCATTAGCCACTGCGCCAGCTCTGAATGATCCCTCCATAAGAATAACATAGGGCTAATTGCGCGTGGCGGCCATCTTGCCCATTAGCTCCTGCGCCAGAACCGCCTTATATTTCCTACTTATTTTGTTGTTTATTGATAATACTGTAGTGACATCTTTTAAATACGTTCAAAGATGCTCAAATACGAGTCTAAGGGGCCGTGAGTCGTGAGTGTAAGAGTCACGCTACCTGACTGCGAGACCACTTCCCCTGAGAGCACGCGCATGTCTAGACAAGTTTGAGTGCGGCGTCTCTGCTCTTTTTTCTGTGTGGTGTGGGCATCTTGTCGCAGTTTAGAAAATTGATAATTTGTTTGTGTTTGGTGCAATAACTGTTCTTCAATATATTTTTAGTGGAATTGTGTCTGAAAGTGGTACCGTTAAGAGTTTATAAGCAGTTGTTTTTATCGTCTGAGCATGAATACGCAAGTGTACAATTCTTTGAGGTTATGGTCTCGTGTGTTTTAGATGGAACCTCAAGTAAATCTACACGGTGATTGTGACAGTCGAAGTAATTTGTGCATTCTTTGTTCCAAATCCAAGAAAAAGGAGTATTTACGTTGACAAAAGGAACAGTAGCGCGTTATGAGAAACTGAATTCATGTGCGGAAGAACGAAAGGCTCTGTATGACGAAATTTACAGTTTTGCTATAGACAGTTTTTTGGAGTTGCCAATTAATGAAGTCTTTTTTTTCCTATCACAGAGAATGTTACTCTGATTTCACCAACAAAACGAATATACAGCGGTTGAGAAAAAGGAGACACAGAGAGGAGGTTAATCTAAATGCCTCCACCTCAAAAGACTCTCATGACAAGCACGACAAAACATGCACTGGAAATAGAGTCAAAACAGATTGTAAGAAATGTTGATTTTGTCAGGATGATTCGAAAAAAGAACCCATGTGGCAAGTGCAGACTAAAGCCATGCAGGCAACTATAAACGAACTAACGTCTATTGATTATAACCTTAATTTGAGGTTATTGGGCATAAAAGATTTAACTGCGTACGAGGCCAGATACCACTCTGTCTGCCTGTAAAAAAAACAGAAGAAATTGCGTTCCCAGTTAGGTGGAGGGCAAAATGGCGTTGAGCTGGTTATTGCCGGAGGCTTTAAAGATGGAAGGAAGGTTTTCTCTAACCAGACAACAACACCGATTTCCTCCCTCGAAACTTCTCACGACGAAGCATACTCAAGAATTTTCAGCACGCAGTGGCAAGTATTGCAAAGCAAATTGTCGTGTCTGCTAGAGACACAGATGTCTTTCTGTTGCTCCTTTATCACTTCGGTAAAATACCTGCAAATGAATTATGGTTAATGAGCGGAACTTCAAGAAAGAGAGTTTTTGTACCTGTTCATGGTGTACATAGCAAATTGCATGAAGGACTAGGGAAGAGTATACTGGCCTTTCATGCAATCACCGGGAGTGATGTCACATCATACCTAGCGTCCATGACAAAACCAGCAGCTTTTAAAGTTTTTCGGAAGCACTACATCCTGTTGTCCTCGCTTGGCATCATACCTCTCAGTGAAGCGGTTGTATCTTCTGCAGAAATGTTTGTGACAAAATTGAACAAGGTTTGTATTTCTAGTAAATTCACCTTACCTTGCCTACGTCGACTTGGCTCGTACATTTCAATTCGGTTTCTTTTCTTCTTCAGGTAGCTGACTCAATAGTTTCGACTGGCGTTGCGCGTCATGCCTTGTTTGGTAAGGTAAAAAACCCAGAATCTCTTCCGCCGACCAGCGCAGCGCTTTTGGAACATATTAAACGATGTCACTACCAAACTTCAGTGTGGGAGAACGCTCACCTACCTGATCCCGTCCTGTCACCAATCACAGACTGCGGATGGAAGGAAGAAACAGACGGCTACATCCCCATTCTCACCACGCTTGAACCCATTCCAAAGGCTGCTATCGATATTGTTCTTTGCGGTTGCAAAAAAGATTGTTCTACAACGCTTTGTAAATGCCGCAAGGCTAAGTTAATTTGTACCTCGATGTGTTTCTGTTCCGGATCTTGTAAAAACTCGAAAAAAGATGATGAGGATGATGATTAATGTAATTTTCAAAAGTCTAGTATAATAACTATAAATATGCCTTTCGTCATTGCCTTCGGGAAGCGTAGTTTACTTATTCTTGCGACAGATGTAGTATTTTATTGCATTTAACCACAAAGTAATAAATAGCCCCAACAATCTTGTTTCACCCATTAAACGCCAAACTAAAAGCCAAAACTGACATATCGGCAAAAATATACAATAAAAAGAAAATTGCAATA